>JAOXXN010000162.1:9463269-9516054 GCA_026770055.1 Myrmophylax atrothorax | reverse complement strand
TAAATCCTCTAGAAGACTTGAAAGGAAATAATGGCTGTAAAAGATCAAGATCCCCCCCAAAAAAGGTGGAAGACAAAGGCTAAACCCGTAAGTAGGGTTATCAGAAGGGGAAAGAGCAAAGCTGTTTACTGCACAAAAAGAGAGATTTCTCACCTAGTATAAATGCTCCTAGACTAAACATGGGGTTGTTTGTTTATTTATTTTTACTCATGTGTCTTTCATTAAAAACCAAACAACAACAATAAACCTGCTTGCTCTGAGCATTATGATTAAACACAGGTTCACCACTTAACTCATGCTAGTTAAAGCAATCCAGGTAACAGCAAGACATTCCTTATCCTAACAGAGGGTGAACCTATAAACTGGTATTTCAGGACACTTTAGCAAGTGTACAGCTACCCTGTACTTCATCCACTTGGTTGAAGGACCAACAGAGCAGGTTCCCAATTCAAACGGCACTGCCAAGGGGAGAACTGAGGCCCCTGTGCCACAGAGGCACAAATAATTCCTGGGAGCTGTTGGCCATACTGGAGGCTCCTCGTGGCATTCAGTTGTTGGGCACTGAAACCCCAAGACTCACAGGGGACAGAACAGCACTGAATAAGCCTTGGTAAAATACACAAAGATGTCTTAGGTTGCACTATTTCAGCATCACTGTATCATACACAGTTTGTGTTATAATTTTGTTTTAATCCCATTTTCATCATGAGATATGTCAAATAAATGCAAAAAAACCCAAGAAGACATCCTCCACTCAGCTGGAATGCAGCAAGTGGTTCATATTAATCATAAAAAGTGAAGAATTTAAGAAATATCATAGCGAGCTGAAATACAGGTGGGTTCCAAGTAGACACCACATAATTATCTGAGTTTGTGCAGGCCACTAAGGTAAATGTTTTCTTAAGCAATCAGCATTTGAATTACATCAAGTTATTTTCCACTATGTCCCACAGAGATAACATAAAATCTCTGTTAAGTACTGTGATCTCCAGTTCCCAGAACTCAATATATGTTTTGGTTGACATTTCAGGTCACATACACAAAGCATTTCAGAGTCTTCTCGGTTCTGAAGTGCACCTTTTAGTCCCAGTCTCTGCAAACACACCACTTATTGATCATGAGCTGTTCCATCACTGATATTTCCCATAACTCAAACTTTCAACCATTCACAGCTTCATCAGTGATTTCCCTCCCTACCCCCAGAAAAATTCACCATTTCAAGTCAGTCCCAAACCTGAGGGAATTTAAGATGCTGCTTCTTTCTCCCTCCATGCCACTTAGTGAATCCATTCCAGATTCCACTTGGGAGGAAAAGAGAAGGACCAGTTTCCAGTTAGGAGCCCTGAGTCAGGATCCGGGATCAGGTGGGTCCAGGTGCTGCCCCCAGCTCTGACAGTGCTCATGGGGGAGAAGATGTGTGGGGAGGGGGCAGGACAGTGAGACCCAAGGGCTTGTATTATCTGCAACTCCACCTGCAATGGCAGCAAAGCCTCCTGCCAGCTCCTGGTTAGAGGGCCTTACCTCACCCCATCCTGTTGTTATTATTTCACATTTACAGCCCTCCTTTTCAGCTCCAAAATTCTGCTGTTATGAAAAGATATTCAGGCTCACCTAATGCCTTATTTATGCCCCATCATTTAATTCACTTAAATAACAGATGGTGGTTGAGGAACCCTAGAAATTTTTAATACATGCTTCTCAGTTTTATTAATTTAAAAGTAATCAATAATTTAGACATAAACAATTCATTTGATGTCCCTCTCTTGTTCCTACAACAGAACAGAAGCACTCAAACCACATGAAACAATTGCTTCCAACACCAGCCATGTTAACAACTGCCCAGAAAGTCTTCAGTCTCCCCCTGCCACAAGAGATAGTAGCTGAAAGACAGTATTGCACAGCTGGTGGTTTCCACCAAACAAATGCACAGCTAAAGAAAATACAATTAAATATGTATTTAAGAAAGGCAGCACTAAGTCTACAGAACAGATTCCTGGTAGCCTAAAATTTTCCACTCTGCATCTCTCAAAATATTGACAAAAAACCAAAACAAACAAAACAAAAACAAACAAACAAACAAAACCCCACCCAACCCTCTACAGCCTTATTTTCTAAAAAGCAGTTCAGAATTTTGCATGGAAAAACCTTGTTTGTAAGAAAGAAGGCATGTGGCAGAAGAGGCTGGATTCAGAGGCACAGCCAGGTGGGACTGAGGATTCAGTGAGGGCTTTCAGGAAAAAGAGCCATTCTGAAAGGAAAACATGTGCCCTTCACAAAGAGGGGGTTCCTGTTATAGCAGGGTTAGGAGGAAATCTTTGTTGTTTACTCAATTTTGGGAACATTTAAATTATTTTCTCTGTTTTGTCTGCATAATTAAGGCTGGCCTTGGTTGGCCTCCCAGCAGCTCCCGCAGCCCCGCCGGTGGCTCGCACAGCCGGAGGAGCCGCGTTTGCAGCTGCGGAGCGGGGCCCGTCTCAGAACGCGCTGGGTGGGCTGGAACAGGAGCGGGAGGCGAGGGCGGAGCCCCCACCCAGCAGAGCCCTCCGTGCTCCGGCACTGATACTGCATGGCCAGACTTGGGGAACGAAGCTTTGGGCAGGGCTCTCCCCACATGGGTGTGCCCTTCCAGCCTGCGCAGTGGGTTTTTCAGGTGAGGCTCAGCGTGCGCAGAACTGGCCCCACCGTTTAAGTCCTGAGGTCCATCTGCCACCGCCGAGCGAGCTGGGACAGTGACAGGGAAGTCCTCGGGACTGTCTAAAGCACCCGGTACTAACCGGGGCTGACCCTGCTGAGCATCCGAGATGTGATGGGATCGGTGGCAGGGAGGGATTGAACTGCCAGAGGACGGTCCCCACTGAGACTCGAACGCAGGTCCTTGGGATTCAGAGTCCAGAGTGCTCTCCTTTACACCACGGGACCGCCCCAGCACTGACACGGAGCCCCCACTTAAAAGCCAACCATCCACCTCAGTGTGTCAGGCACCCCTTGATACCTCCCATAAATACCTTCCCATCAGCCTTTCCTCCCAGAAACGTCCATTAAATTACTCTTCCAGCAGCACAGAAAGGATTATTTATAAAGCTCCACATTAGCAACCTTTTAGGGAACGTTGCAGTAAGACAAATGCAAAGACCTTTTGTGAAAGGGAGGAATGCTTTCCCATCAGGAAGCATTATCAAGAGAACATTATCTTCAATACTTTGATACATTTGAGACAAAAGGCCATATGTGTGGTTTGCTTATTGGTCTGAAATGAACTGCATTTAGTGTGTTCATAGAAAATCACTTAAAAAACCCCAACTTCTTTGTGCCTCGAAATGAAAGTCTGAACAACTTATGGGAGTTAAAAAAAACCATAAATTGCTGATCTTGTTCACTGTTGTGATACTATGTGGAAAACAAAGATAATTTTAGACCAAATATTAACATTGTGCTTCAAATGTGCTCCAATGTAGCCAAAACCAGATGAGCTCATTCCACAAACGAGACTTCGACTGGGGCACATCAGAGCAAACCTGGGCAGCACTGGCTGTTGCTCCGGGCACAGGGCTGGCCCAGCTGCTTCTGTTGGGTCTGTTCTGAAGAGGGGATGAATTACAACAACGAGGCCTGTGCAGGGCCCTTAGATGTGACACACACCAGCCACAAAGGTGCTCTGGGAGCACCTCCTGAGCAGCTGCTCTTGAGCATCAAAAAGCAGCACAAGAGCTTTCCTTTCACACTCATTATGTCTCCCTTGCTGTAAATTGCCACTTTCATTTTAATATTTTAAAAAACCCAAACAAACCTACCATACTTTACTCCTTTTGGCACTAAAAAGCCACCACAGTGACAGGGAGTATTTTGGATTATTTTCCATGTTACTCACAGTTATTTATTTGCTGACCTCACCATTGGTGAAGAAGTGAGGTTGAGTTTCAGATCTTAGATTTCATTTGCCATTCAAGAAAAACATCTTGTTGTAAATCTATCAAATTTGGAGTGAATGAAGGGCAGCAAGAATGAAATTTTATTATATAATTCCTAAAGCTCATGAGCAGAACCCAGTTAAGAGAGAAGGTGACTGGTATTCTCTTCAACATAATATCTTCCATTGAAGGGTATTGTCATATGAGTTACCTTCCACACAGCACAGCTGCTCTCACACTGCGTGTTAGAAAGGGACTGAGAAAGAAAGGGACAGAAAAAATAGTCTCTCAGGTTTCAGTGTTCCACCATAGATTTGGAGGGCTAACAATGGACTGTTTTTAATAAGAAAATTCAAAAAACACTCTATGGTTTATGTGGGTAAAAAATAAAAATGAATTATAAACCACAGAATCTTATTTTTCCTGGGTACACAGAACAATAGAGAAAACCATTCAAGTGGGGGTGGGGAGGGCAGTGGTTTTGAGCATTCAGGAAAAAATGCAAGTCCTCTTACACAAAAGAGCTTGCAGAGTTCAGTTTTCAGTGGCATAGTCTGTGTCAACAGCGACCATTTTTTCCCTGTATACTTCATAAATTTTATATCTAGAGCTAACATGAAACTGAACATTTCTGAAATCAATACCAATTCACAGGAATGAGAAGAATTTTTGAAAAGACGTGCTGTGCTTGCTTAAAAGAATTCAAAAGTTACTCTAATTCAGCAAGACATTTTCCAACGAATTTCTCACTCAAATGCCAGAATCACAAATTCAAGGGTTCCAAGAGCCAAAGGTGTCTGCTTCATTACCAGCTCCATAATTACTCCTCAAAGTTATGTGCTTTTTACAGTGACATCAACACAATCATTACATGCTCCCCCTTGCTAAAAAAGCCTTGTTTTAAGGGAATGAAAACTGAGGTGCTGGTGTAAGAAAAACTGTTCCTTGGCTCTTCCTCCTGGTTTCAAATCCAATTTCCTGTTCTATATCTAGAGGCTAAGCCTTCACTTATGCTCAATGACAGACATGCAATGAATGCACAGCAATTGCATCCAGCAACCCCCCCTTTCCCTCACTTTGGTTTATCCTAATTGTCTCCAAAAATTCTAGCTCTGGTCTATAACTTACAATCGGTTGTGAGCGCAGCTGCTGGGAGCAGGAGCAGGAGCAGAGCCGTGCTGGTCCCTTTGCATCCCTCCCTGTTCAGCTTCCCAGCAGGGCTGCACCCGGGGCTGAGCTCCAGACAGCCCAGCTCAGAGCTGCTCGAGTGGAGTCTACAACGTGCTTTGACTGATTTTCCTCCTCACACTCCCTGTTCCATTTCTGGCTTGCCCAGAACCACCCCAAGCACAGTCTGTCAGCAGAACTGTCCTTTGCCTGCAGCTCCTCCCAGCCTGCCCCGGCCTTGGCCGACACTGCAGGCTGCCTCCTCAGCACATTGGCAACCTGCTTTTCCTGTTCCACACAGGTCAGAAAATTACACCACCTCCTCAATCCTCACAAGAGCCATTAGCCTAGTTATTACAAACCCTCTGAAACCTACAATGACCAAAATTGACTTTCTCAGTAGCTGGAAGATCTTCAGTTGTGAGTTACTGCGTTACAGCAGCACCATGTTATTTCCCCCGAGTAGCTGTATCCAGAAAAGAACAACTGGATGATCTCCTGGTGCCAGTGAACAGAATAGAAACATAATAATAAAAGAACCCAAAACGTTGCATTCACAATTTCCCCTGTTGTTAGCACCTGTGATGCATCATCAGTGTTCAGGCTCACAGCATTTCAAATTACTTTCTTTCTTAAATCATCTCCAAACCGTCCCCATAACATGAAAATTCAGAATTTCTTATTTTCTGTGGGCTTACTTCTTACCAGGTAGCACTGACATGTTGTTATCAATCACCAACATATTTTAACTGAGCAAAAAGATTAATTTTAGGGACGAGCTGAAGTCCCATTTCATTGGAAATATGCAAGCTGTCATCCTTTCAAGCCTTCTCCTTCTCACAAGCAATGAGATGAAGCACAAGCAATGAAATGGCCTATTATTGCCATGAGCACTAGCAGGTATAATTCCAACTCTATCTCCTTATTCAGGATATATCCACTTAGGGCCTGCAAATTACCATCTAACCTGCTCTCCAGATCCCATCAGGAATACAATGAGCCTGACTTTGTTTAAGTCATTTTAGAAGGATTTAAGAGGTTGAATACTACACACAAGATACATAGCATTATAAATAATCTTACAGTTTATATTCCCAAGCATAAATTACTTCATTTTCAATAAAAACTAAGCAAAGTGATTGTATTTCTAAATGTTTGCATTGTTTTTTTTTTAAAAAAAGAAAGTCCTGACCTTTTCAAGGCCATTTAAAATGAATGCTTTTACTACAATTAATATTCAGTGTAGCTTGTGTGGATTTTCACAGTAAGGTCCGTGATTGCACAAGGACAGCACTGCATCAAACAAAAGCAAGACACACCTAATCCAATGGGAATGAGCTCCACATTTTCAGAGCATGTTAAAATAAGAATTCACTGGATTAAGCTGCAGTGACAATTGTTACACCACAGATAAAGCTCAGACTGTCCTTTCCTCACCTCCTCCTTGGCAGCCTTTCCACTTGTCCAGTTCCACCACCTTCACAATTCTCCCACAGCAGATCCCTGTTCCCGCCATCCCTAATGAAGGCAGTCCCCAGAGAGACGCCCAGCAGTGAATTAGCTCAGAAAGCAGCAGGGAAAGATCCAACTCTTCCTGACAAACCCACAAGCTTTCGATGTGGCAAAGAAAGCTGAATTCTACTGCTCCTCCATTACACACACCAGAGATTTTTCCAACAAACTCACAATGGTTTTTTGGAACTTCTGGCACAAAATTTCTGTAAGTCTCCCCTTCCCCAAAATACCCTAATACATTTCACTCTTCCTCTCCTCAGTTATCCTGGTATTTCCTTCTGCCTCAGTCTTGTTCTTGTGGATAGTGGTAAGAAGAAATATAACGTTTCCTTCATTTTGATTTACATACTTTTTAATATCATTATTTTAAAGCACCAAGAGTAAAGATCTTGAAGATTTTTGCACACAAATACATATTTTAAGAGCTACACTTGCAGAAAATGATTTTAAAAGGGAATGTACACATACAAGTGATCCATAGCACATTAACTTTTCCCCTACCCCCAGCAAGGAGAAGATTAAGTGCTGATAACAGGGATGATTAAAAGTTACAATGCTGTAACAGCCAAGCCAGAAGTGAGGGACCAGTACAGGAGATTGGTATAAACCAGAACAATTGCACATTCATCAGGTCTATTGTAAAAGTTGCTCTCTCAAACAAAAAGCAACACAACATGTTGTTGTTCATATTTTCACTTATTGCTCAACAAGAGAAGAATGTCCTACCAGGTCTGGGAGCAGTAGATGGCCCTGTCGAGTCTTCCCAGGCTTCAAATCAACAGAAATTTACACACACAACTCTCGCGTTAGGTTAAGGTTAAGGGTTAGGGAAGGTTAAGGGTTGTGGGAGAGAGTGTTTGTTTAATTTTTTGTTTGTTTGTTTTAATTTTTAAATATTTTAATAAAAATAGTTCCACTATTTAAAAAATATCTATTGATATGCAAACTTCCACACACCCCCAATCACTGCTTAGTTAACAGATTCTCTCTTGAACAAGTCAGAAAGTCCCAAATAGTGGCAGGTACTAGAGCAGCTCAAGATCTAATACTACACATTAAAACCCTCTCCCCATTTTCATACTTCTTTCTATACTATGTACCCCCTACAGTCTGAGTGATGACCATGCACAGGAGCCTCTACAAGGAGAATTCCCGAGGACTGTCAGTTTATGGGCCAAAGGAAATGACATGAGAGAGAGGGAAAAGCTGACTTGAAGTGAAAACAAGTTTGTTCTTTCTTTACAAGGGGAATTTAACACACATGGGGTGGATCAGAACATCAGACACGGGCCTTAGGTGAAGGGGCAAAGAAATGGTCAAATCTGGTGGTTCTCCTGCTGAGCTCCAGCCCCCTCTGAGCACACACAGGGCGGCTCTGCAGAGGAGCGGCAGGAGAGGGCAGGCATCGCTGTGTTCCCATATCTGGCCACGGTGCCAGGATATCCACCAGCTGTGGATCTGGGGAAGGCTGCAAACAGCATTAAAACCAACAAGAACAGCAAACTTGCTCTCTGCCAGCAGTAGTTGACAACCCCCAGCAGTGAGGAGCTGAACAAAGAGCTTGAGAAAGTCGCCACCTCTGTGGGAGAAGCCCTGCCAGTACCGAGGCCGTCTGACCACACGGGGAAATCAGGAGCCAACCACAAGGCCAAGAGCAAGGACATCAATCAGCAAAGCACAGCCACCAACTCAGTTCTGCCAGCTGGGAGCACAGAGCCTTCCCAACCAGATGCTCGTCCAACTTAGGCTGCAATCTTGCCTTTTGCTACCAAATTTAATTGGTTGTGTACCCCTAACATTATGCTACTGGTGAATGTTTTTCCTTCTTAAAGCCAGAAGGCTAAAGAGTCATTTTGCTTTCATTTTTAGTCCCTTAGTTTCTTACGTTCTTACACGGTCTGTTCACATCTGGGTGACACTTAAAGCCATCCCTTTGTCCAATAATTTCCACTGGATTTCTATTAGATATTTTTGTAGAGCAGTTGTGAAAAGTTTATTTTTTTTTCCAACTAAACAGAGGCAGATACAACTGTGATTTTCACAATTTGAAATCAGTTTGTACATTTTAAAGCAGCTGTATCAAATGTCAGTGAACACAGAAAACATTTAAAATGGAGAAAAAAATAATAAAAGAACACCACAGCAAAGAGTTTGATGGGCAGCATAATGACCTCAGATATTGAGACTAACAGGCACCACAGTATTCACTATTCACAGAAGCCTCCCCTGCAGTTGGTCCCAGGGAGCTCCCGGCCCCAAAGCAGTTTTGTTCCAAGCCCACTCCTTACGAAGGCCGATGGAAAGGGGACATCTACCGGCAGCAAAGATTAGTGTGGGCAGGAAAGCCTGAACCACCGGTTTAACCAAATTACATCGGCTGATGTTCCTGACAAAGCTGAACAGTCCTACTCCTGCCATTAAATAAAGATTGCTGAAAAAGGAAAAACCCACAGCAAAAGATACTCTCTCAAAGACACAGCTAACATTAAATAGACCGAATTGTATCAGTACTTAACACAACGGGTTAAACTGCCAGCCTTGCAGTTCATTTTAACTGACTGAAATAAAACAAATATTATTTCAAAAATTAAGGTGCTGAATAGCTTTTTTCCTTTTAAAAGTGAGGAAATTAATTTCACTAATAAGCTTGTTGAAAATATCTTATTTACCTAAACAAGCAAAATTTATAAGCCCGTCTCTAGAGTGAGTCTGCTCTGCAGATGAACAAATTCCAAACACCTGATCCAGAAGCACAGCTGCAACTACTGAGGTAGAGAATGGCCCTCTCTGCCTCCTCAGTCTCAGCTCATCTCAAAAAAAAGCAATAATAATAAGTAATTTTCTCTCTAGGCTGGGCAGGAACACCCCATGGGATGGGCCAAAAGAGAAATAATTTTGAGGTAAAATTATCAGTATCAAGCAAACAGGAGCAGAAATCAGAACAGGAATACTCTCCATACTCAGAAGTGTATCAGCACCCTCAGAAGTATGAAACCAGGAGAATAAATACAAACAGTGCTAATTCTGCTCCTCAGTTACACAACATGGCAACACCAATGCAGGTAAGGCATTTTGCTGATTTTGTGAGCACAGAAGCTGATTCTTTTTGAGAGTCAATACATGGCTGAGCGTGAGGACCCTCTATCAACAGTAAAAGTCAAACCACAGTTCTTGACCAAACTTCCCTTCTTTGATGAGTTAAAACATAATGCTTTCTATGTTTTTCCTATTCTGTTAAACCACATGCATGTAAAGACAGCAATCCCTCTGATATGGCTTTGCAACACAGTATTGTCTAACAATTCAATCCCAAGGAGTAAATGCATCCATCCAAGAATACAAAACACTTCGGCCTTACCCCGAGTTCCCAGACGGAGCCACCACCCGAGCACGTGCGATGCGAGTGCTTATCTTCCATCTGTGAAGGAGAACTCTTGCATTTGAAGCCACCTCATCAGCTAGAAAGCCTCTACAGCAAAATTACAGGTTACCAGCCCCAGGTGCTACTGAGGCTCCTGCTGCTCACAGAAGCGCAGCTGAGGTGTAAAGGCAAGCACAGCTTTACTTCCAGCAGCCACCTGTGTTACCTGAGGGCTCGGCACAGCCCTCACAGCCGAGGCACAAACCCCGCGGGCAGCCTGGCACGGCCCCAGGGGAGGGGCGGTGTGGGGGAACTTCAAACGCCAACTGCGGACACGTGCGGGTGGGACGGCTGGGGAAAGCTGCTCCCATCCCAGTGTGCGGGGTCTGGGGGAAGCTGCTCCCGTTCCAGTGTGTGTGTGGGACGGCTGGGGAAAGCTGCTCCCATCCCAGTGTGCGGGATCTGGGAAAAGCTGCTCCCACCCAGGTGCCAGCGCCGGGACACGGCCCAGCGACCCGACAGATCTCCGTGAGCCTCCCTCGAGCCCTCTGCCCCTGGAGCCGAACCCCGGGAATGCGCTCCAGCCCGGGCCGTCCCGGTTTTACCGCGGGAAGGGATAAAACAGGAGGCAGCTGGTACAGGTTTAATCCCAGGTTGGCCTGGGGTGCCTGGCTGGCCCTGCCTCCCCTCACACATCCCCACCCCATCAGCCCTTTAGTTTGTTACTGTTGCTTTGTTTTCCATTCCTTCTCTTTTTCAGGCAAGACCGCAGGGGTTTCAATACAAGCTAGAAAGTGAAAATTTCAGAGTAAGAGCATCCCCAGGGTGGGGGTGTTGTCAGACCCCACCTGGGGGACTCTGGTCTACCCATCCATGCTGTCCCTGCCCTTGCAGTCATTTCACAGAGATAATTGCTAATAATCGTACACTGCCTGAAATCCCAGTGGGATGTTTTATACACACACAAACATGCAGCCTGAAACACCCAAGTTCACTTTCCCTCACTAGTTTCCACCATCTCATGCAGCAGCTGGTACTGGCTTAGCCTCTTCCTAAAACAGGGAGATACAGATTTTGCCCAGGGCAGAGACTGTTTGCAATTTTCATTCATGTTACCAGGGGACTGCACTTAAAAGCAGAATTGTGATCACTGTCGACAGAAAGGTGTTAGAGGAGGAAGGGGAACAGGTACATCTAAATCACGGCTGATGTTACTTGAGCTGTTCCATTGAAGCCCTGGCTCAGCTTGCCTGGAAACAGAAAAACACAAGTTCTGTATGGTTTGTTTAATTGAAAAGTAAGATGTTTCAATAGATTGCAGAGCCATAACCAAGACATGACCAGCTGGAACATGGCAGATTGTAACAGTGTAATAAATGGACTACTAGCTACCAAATTTTTTAAAAAAGGAAAAGCATTCTCCTCCAAGACACAATGGGAACATAAATTACAATTGTTGAATCCTTTCTACTATTCAATTACTTTTAAATTAAGTGTTTTGGTAGACTTCACCAAGATACATGTTGGAAACAGAGTAAAAAGCAAACAGTTCCACTTTAAAATAGGCTTTTCCTCCAGTCCCACCCAACTGTGCCGAAACTTCCATTGGGAGGTTTTAAGATGAAATGGCATCTGGCATGATGATACTTCAGACTATGGAGAAACAAACCTTATTATCTTGATATGATTCCCTCTCCCTTCTCCATTTTTACTATTAAAAGCTGACTGGCTCCACTAGGACTTAAATGTAGCATTTTGGGTGGTACAGAAAAGCAAGTGACCCAGTAGGTCAATTAAATCCAAACATGAACACGATTTCAAGTTCAATACTTTGTTTCCTCTGGCAACAGCATGAGAACAGTAAGCATGTAAACAGTTACATCACGTTGCCTAAAAAGTGTTCCACCAAAAGAGAAACATGCATCATACACAGTTCTGGCTTACCAGAACATGCAATAAGGGAAAAAAAAAACAAAACAAAACCAAACCCAAAAAAGCCAGAAAAATCACACCAGTCACTCAAAGTACAAATGCTTATTCAAACCTAGAAGAGAATAATGTGTAAGATGTTATTTATCACAGAATGATGCTCTGTGAAAATACATTAAACCAAAGCATAAATCACTTTCAAAAGCCAATGCACATCGTAAGCATCTCTTTTATTTGTTGTAATATAAAGAAGCATACATCATTCAGTTCTTTAAAGTACAACTCAAATTGTACACTAACAAAAGATCAATCCAGACATCCATGAACATGTCAGCAACAGAATTCGTTACATTTTGCTCTGCTGGTATTGCACTTGGAATGGTTTTGAAGTAAGGCACAGTAAAAACAAAGTAATTTAGTGCTTCTACAGCAGATGTCTTTTTTTAAACACATGCTACATGACGTAAAAGTACTCCTAGCTTATGTATATACACAGGGAAAAAGAAGACAGCATGCACTACAGAACTGAGATTCCAGTATCTTGTTGTTTCATAATATACAAATAAAGTAGTTTAAAGATGTAAACAAATTGCATGCACATAAACTAGAGCAAAATCTTTAATACAGTATCTGAAAGCTATTATGCTTAAATAAAAAAATATAACTTATTAGTACTCAGGTTTATGTGCCATTTTTGTCCTGTAGAGATTTAAAGTTTGGGGCTGGGACCAGGAGTTATGGGTGGGCAGGGAGGATTTTTCTGATTCTGATGTTTTTATTTTTTTTGCTTTACATGTTGGCAGCAGTACACTGGTAAGAAAGACAAATATGGCTTTTGCAAAATAATGTCTAATGAAAACAAGAAAAAGCACAATTGCATTTGGGATCCAGCATCCTGATATCTTCCAGTCAAGAACAAAACAAAACAAAAATCAATATGATCTACACTTTGAACTGGGTAAGCCATGCATTCCAAAAGACCATCCTAAAGACATTTAAACTCTACAAAAACAAGACACTTTGTCAAGTGTAAACTCTTAAAAACTAAACACAGAAGAATCTGAATGACTCAAGCTTTGCTTTCCACTTCAGATGCTACCAAGTTCCTCCCATGGCTGCGACAGCTGAAGTGCTATTAGACTGTCTTCACAATTAACTAGATGCCAGGAGTGGGTTGGCTTATTTTTACACAAGTACATTAGAAATTAAGTAAATTAACTGCATGATTTTTGGTTTCACTGCATCTTTGGCATCACAGGATACGCCGTTTTTCAAATTAAGTACAGGACATGTACCACTCTGCATTCCAACTTGTTAGGCTGAAAAGGCACATTTGCTGCTGCCTGTTGGCAAGGGAAGACTCCATATTTTGCAAAAGGCACGGTGGTGGGTGCGACATTCTTTCCTCATGCCCCAAAGAGTGTTTAGTTAGACCAGGTACAATTCCACAGAGCAGCTGCCCAGGAGCTGTCCGCTTTTCTCAGCCACTGCTTTCTCAGCTAGATCCAGGCTTGGAAAAGTCACCAATGCCTCACCACTGGGCTGGCCACTAAAGTTGTAAAGCATGAGGATGGAATCTGCTTGGAGCTGCAATGGTACAAGAAGACAAGAGAAAAAACCTAGTAAGACCAGAGACCACACCTGGAAACACAGTTTTTAATGCTGTGCATCTGGTTCACTCCACTCCTGTGTCTGTGGTGAAAATACTCTGAGTGTTAGGATGGGAAGGAGGAGAAAGGATCAAAGATTGAAATAATTCAGCTTTTAGCCTGGCAAACAGCAGCAGCTCTTATTCTGCTGGTGTACCGAGTAGAATGATGAAGACATAATTCCATGAGAAAATGAAGCAATTGAGATTAAAGGTTGATAAGAAAATAAAGACTCAGATGTTAATAGAAGGTAAACGGAACAAAGAAAGTCCAAGCATTCAATGAATAATTCTTGTGCTGTGTGGACGTCTGGCCAAGTGACAAAGGATACATACAAGGCATGTCAATAGTCACATGCAAAGTTTAAAAATACAAAACAAAACAGAAGCACACACACAAAAAATAAAAAGGCTGTGTTGGAAGGATGAGCTCAACAGGCATACAGTGCAAAAGCAATTTTTCAGAAAAATGAAGTAAAATTTGGTGCAGTCCAAGTGAAATAAGTACTTATTGTGATTTTAATGAAGCTAAGAAAAATCAGGGTAGCAGATGAGATTATTGAGTCATTGGAGTTGATTTACTTCGAAGAGCATTTGCCCTTGTAAAGTCTTTTCCAAACTGCTGAGTTCAAAGCAGACATCTGTCTGCCATGTTGTACCCCATCCATTTCCCAAACACACAGGAAGTACTTCCAAACTAAGTTTGGAGCCCCTGCTTGTTGAATAGAACTGAATTTCAGTGAAGTTTCAAAACCAAAGGCTGAAGGATCAAAAGCTCATCACACAAGGTTAATTTGTTGGAGAAAACAGTGTAAGACAAAACCATGCTGGAAAACAAACCAGTTTTAGGAGCATTAACCCAAATCAAGTTAAACTCATGTGACATATGTCCTCTTGACTTTATAAAAGGTTAAAATATTTAAGGGTTTCACTTTTGTAGAATGTGTGTGCCTGGTATACTGTAAGAAAGAGTTCTCAGGTATTACCAAGAGCAGTTTCTAATCAGCTTTACATTCAAACAAATGAAAATAAAGCAAGTACATGTCAGAGCTTCATTCACTCAAACACTGAGCAGGCAGACCAAATATTCTTAAGATATAAGCAACAGTCCACTTTAGAAACCAAAAGCATGCAAGAGACAGTTAGCACAGGCTCTGCATTATTTCTTCTCTGATAACTGAAGTTAGACAAGAAAGAGCGTGCAGACAGAAATTCAAAGACAAATAAAACCCCTCATGCCTAAAGCCCTTTTCAAGTTTGGTTTATTTCAAAATAACACTGTGCTCAAAGAGAAAGCTGAGCACAGCTTGGCTTGAGCCACAAATCTGAGCTAAAAGATGCTCTGCTCTAAACCAGCTCTTTGCTGTTAATCCATATGGGATCAAGTCATTGACCATCAGTCCAGAACAGAAATTTAATATTGCAATTCAGTCAGGTAAAACCCCACATGGAACACAGTTAGACCTCTGAGCACAGAGGAGAGCTTTAAAAACACAGTTTATTGGTGCAATACCAGTGTAAGGATCTGGAAATTCATGTTATAAGAGTTGCATAGAAAGCCAGCAGAGAAGTTTGTGCCTTCTACAAGCAACGTAATTAAAAGAGTTAAATAAACCCCTTCAGTTTCATTTTAAGACACACTAGTTCAAAGTTTTTATTCATATAGATTTAAGAGAGAAATAGATTTTCTTTATGTACATATGTGTTTTAAAATTAGATTCAGATTCATAGAAATCTTTTTTCGGAATTTTTTGTTTTGTTGTTCTAGAAGGAGTGGTGTATAAAACTACTTTGAACCACTTGGAACTCAGGATGAGCTACTCCATGAATCAGTCAAAGACTTTTCCCATGTCATACATAGTATAAACCTACTGCTGCTCTGGTTTCCCAGTTAATCACCAGACCATCAGCCTCTACTCTATTTTCAGCAGATCCATGAGAATCCAGCCAATTTGAAAACAACTGAGTTGATGGTGGTTATGTGACAGTACCTTTGTCTATGAAGGTAATTGTCTCAAGGCACAGTATTTGGTTGTCGTATTTGCACTGAAAGTTTGTTATGGGTTTTTTTCTTAAGGAGAAAAAAAATTATTGAATAATCAGTAGCATTTTGTATGGAATACAAAGTACTGGGACATGATGTACTCCACACAGACCACAACAAAACTTCTAGAAGAATTAAGTGTTAGTGCCAAAAATGCAGGCAATTTACTGTTAGCAACTCCAGTTAATTGCATCAGAAAGTCACTATACCCAAAAAACCTCTCCTAAAAAATAATGTAATAGTTCACATTGTATTAGGGAGATCAAGAAACAGAGATATTAATCTCTGGCCAGATACATGATACAGAAAAGTCAAAGCCAGAGGTCTGGGGTTTTCTGCCCACACCTTTGTGTGCGCTTTGTGGCAATAGCAAGAAAAAAATCATCTTCTAGCACTCTACTAAAAGTAAAATATTGGACTGAAAGCTTTACATGAATAACAAGTACTAATGAACCCTTCTGGAAGTTTAACACACCATCTGAGCAGAACCAGGCAATCACACACTACCTCCACCACTGCTATCCCAACTACAGATCACAATGGGCCCATTTCCTCAGGTTAGTTGATTTTTTAAGCAGAAAGACTAATGCAAGGATCCCAATGCAAGCTAAAAAGGGGGAAAGCCACCAGGCAAAAGTCTCTACCACCAAGCCCTTCCTTCCCTTCCCATTCACCTCTGGAGACACAGATTCTGCCATCATATCTTACCTTCTTCAGAAGTTACCAAGAGTTACAAACAGACCCACTCTTTCGGTGCTTGTAACACACTCCTGGCTTGCTCGCTCAGCTGAATGAGGCCATTGTAGTCATCGGGCGCGTACTACAGTACAATGTGACACGGGACAGTCAGCACAGGAGGAACAGGCTGGCACAGCAAGCCACACACAGAGCATTTGCAATCACAATTAAGAGCATCAGCTATAATAACTGGCAGGAGACAGTGAATTTGACAGATGATATGTTTATATAAGATAAAAAAAAAATCAACTGTATTACTGGTTGTAGGAATAGATATGAAGTAAATCCTTGTGGGGAATATTCTAAACTCTGTACTTGAACTGTTCCTTATCAAGGAAGGGAAATAGCTCAGACCATGAAGTGCTTTTTTTCCTTCTACTCATGAGAGGGCAGCATCAGGTAACTGAACTCTTAAATTTGCATGAGCATTATCATGCCTGCAGTAAAGGCTCTCCCTGGGGCAGATGGGCATCTCCCAGCCTGCACACTGAAGTGGGGGACTAATATAAGTGTGTGGATCTCATTCAGCTCTTTTATACACTCCTGGAATTAAACTGCAGCTTCTCTAGGGTACAGTGATAGCACTTTAGCTGCATGTAATACTTGCACCACATAGACTACACCACTGCAATTAAAGAAAATCAATGTCCTGGCATGAACACACTTACAAGATAAAATTTATACTAGTATAGAATATTTCTACATAGGGAAAAGAAATAAACTATACAATGTAACTGCATCATGATAGATCTGTAGAAGTAGTATGTTAAAATAAAAAGTGACTGTAGAGCACAGTCACACCAACAAATTAAAACAAACACCTCACAAGTGAATCAGATCTAAGAATTACTTGAGGTCCTGAATCTGAACAGTAGTCACTCATACTACTGGCCTGATACAAATATGAAATATATAGTCAGATAATACATCTTGGGGAATATGAGATGTTGTTTTTGTCTCATAGTCTTTCCTAGTTATATATCCTGGAAAGGGACTGATTCTTCTTGCACATGCTGCAAAGACTGCTGGAGTGGCTCCAGAAGACAAAGTGTGTAGCATAACCCAAGTCAGAGAATATCCTTTTGGTGGCAAGAAGAATTTCCTGCCCACAGTTTTGCACTAACAGTTTAGCTGATTGCCAAATGTACACAATGTGGATGTCCTGTGCTGCCTTCCTGTGGTATTTGCACAACACAAAAAGTCTCCTGCCAGCTTAGGGAGAAAAAGGTATTATATTTGGGCATACAGGACACATTGTATCCATCCAAAGGGAAGTTGAACAGAAAAAACCAACCATCACAGTACACACCTTCCACAGAGAACAACAACCAAGAGCCCAGAGAACGTAAAAGAAAAGAACCTCCCAGGATTTTTACTACTGAATTCTAGCCACCTTCACATCTAGACCCATGCCATTAAGTAAAAGACAAATATAAGAAATATTTTCTAGATAGTCTCTGCCAGGGCAACCAGACCGTGCAAATATTAGATTATCAGTTCCCAGACCTGCCCTTGAAACAAATCTACAAAATGTAAGTTTACTCTTTGGAAGGAATGTCTCAAGATAGTACATACTTTAGATTATCAGTAGATTTACAGTAGGCAAAGATCTACAGTCTCTTGTGAGGGACAGTATTTCAAAGGTCACACCTGAAATGCAATATACAATGTGGAAAACATGAAAGTGGGAGAACTATCCTGCACAGAAAGTCAAAGCTGTCAGAGCTTAGGCTCAGACCTAAAGAAAGAGAAAAAAGAAAGAAGGAAAATAAAATCATCAAAAGACCAGCAACAGGAGCTTCTAATCACAAGAAGGACAGGTAAGAGACTGCAGTCAATTAAAACAGAAGCCGTGGAACTGTAAATTCTTCAAATGAAATGAAAACTACCCTAACTTGCCTGAGTACATGATGGTAAATACTTCTGATTCTGTCTGCATTTCAGGACCCATCCTCTCACAGACTGCACAGATTTAACCAGGTCACTAACCAGTAAATCATTGATTTCCATTTCATTTTTGCAGTTCCTACAGCAAACATTCAAAGCTCAGTCTAAAAACAGCACATAGAAAGCAATCTAGGGGAAAAAACAAACCCTGCTCAAAAACAAAACAAAACCCAAAACAAAAAACTGGGAAGTATATTTAGATACACTTCAACTGGGAACAAACGGGACCAAATAAAAGGAAGACATCATAGGCAAAACAGCCACTTCCTGGATAGCAGCTGCAATTCCAGCCTAAACTACTTTATCACAGAACAGTTCCCAAAAGGAACTCTCAGACTTCAGGAAAAAAGCCTAGACAGACTATGTCTGGAACACAGAAGCAGATCTGATGGCTAGGTAGGTAACTGCAACCTTTCTCACAAGAACCAGCAGAAACACCCTAAGCTGGCTTTGCCCCCACAGTACATCCACTGTACTGTGAGAGTGCTGATGTGCACCAGCAACCACCCGAGTGCTTGTGCAAGAGACACCACCTGAAGGGTTTGTGTATCAGAGACTGAAGAGGTACAGCCAGTTCCCAAAAATACAGCTACAAGATGGTGCTACTTTAGTCTCTGGCTTTAAGTGTGGGAGGCAACAACAGAAACTGGAACCACTAATTTACGAGTCCCAGTCTCACAGATGGTTTTCCCCACACAGGCAACACTTCCAGGTGGAAGATAAATTTAGGAATAAAGCAAAACAAGCAGTGTGCTCTATTCTGAATGCATGGGGTGAGCATATAACAGTGACTGTATTGCCAGGTGAAAATCCCAGTAAGTGGGAATTCCTCTCCCACGTCCCTGTTCCCTTCTCCAGTCAGAAGGTGCTGTGCCTGGGACTGGCACACAGATGATGGGGTGTCCCTCTCAGACTACAGAGTCAGATTTCAAAAGGAACCCACAGGAAACAGAGAATACTTCTTTGTTTAAGCATGCATTTCAGAGAAAAAATGTAAGCCCTAAAAAGTCAGTAACAATGCAGTCTGCTGTCCTGGTCCAAGACAGAAATGCTGTTAATGCCCCTGCAATCTGGCCATGCCTCCACTTCCCTCTGCTGCCTTATTGCTGCTTTAAGTACAAGTCACCCTTGTCCCCTCCACTGACAAGCCCTGAATCCTGTGTCTCTAAAGACTTGGAGGATTAATATACTGCAAAGGCTCTGCTTAGCTGCAGACAAAAGGCACCTAAGCCCAGTACAGGTTTAAAGAGCAGTATTTATTTTAAGCTCCTCTTACATGAAAACATGTACACCAAAGTCCCTGCATTTCCATTCTAGTCTTTTTCAGCAACTTCATGAGGCTTTAAATAAAGTTCATTGTGACCACGGTCCCTAAATCTCAGTCATCTACTTTATTTTTGTTACTACCATACTTACAACTTACCTAAATAACAAGTCTGCTTTCTAAGAACTAACCCACAGGGTCTTTTTCAGGCAGGCATGAGTTCACATTCATGCCAACCTCCAAGAAACTGGGCAAGTGCTCCTACATGTCCACTGAATCCCAGCCAAGAGCACAGCTGGGAACTCACTTTTGGTCAGCTAAGACCAGGGGCACAGTTAAACTGCACCTGCTTATACATTAACCTAACAGTTCTTGTCAGGATACCAACTCTGCCAGTATTTGCATTCTCATAGAAAAACAAACAAAAGAGTCGGTATTTGGAGACTGGAAATACTTCTCATTGATTCAATTACTGGATAAATAGTAAAATCCAGAGAGGATTTAGCCACTAAATAAAGCAAAATAAAAATACTTCAGTGAAAAATTTTGTTCTGGTAAGCACCAACTTCACATAAATCCATGGCAACTTCTACCCCTGTTCCTCCCTTATTTACTTGAGTTCTCTCACTGCTTCTACAAGTAATGGCCCAAAGTAACACTGAGGAGAATTGTTGCATGTAATTACTATTTTTGTGCCACTTCTTCTAGCAGATGTTTTAGCACTCATCAAAAGCAAGTACTCTCACCCCATTTTCATATAAATTCCACTGTGAGGTTTTTGTTGTTGTTTTGGTTATTTGGGATTTTGTTGTTTTTTCAGTGTGGTTTTGGTTGGTTTGGGTTTTGTTGTTGTTTTGTTAGGTATCCTTTAGCTTTGTATCCAGTATACAACTGCACTCAAAACAATGTCCCTGCTGCATTACAGTACAACTAAAAAGCAGTTTAACAGGAATTACTGAATCAGAGAGTACTAATATTAGCTCTTTTGAAGATTACAGTACACTCCAATGTTATACAGAAAGGTAATGGGGGAAATTACCATCTCCAAGATTTACTATGAAAACTCTTCATAAGTTTTTCCATTGTTTGCTAAAAGTTACAATAAATACATGCAAGCTGGAAGGAATTTTCAACAATAAAAACAAGAAAGCAGAACTGCAAGAAGAAATAAAGCTGCTGAAATGCTACACAAGAGGCTAATACTGATAAAATTAAACCAAAATTAAAATGCTGATCTGCAGACTTTTACAGTATTTGTTATTAGAAGCATGTACTGATGTTGAGACCAGCTTGTTGAAGGCCATGATAAGCAAAGTCTGTCTCTTAAGAGGCAGGTCTGGTATGAAAGGTGCTTTTACTGAAGTAGCAACATGTGCATACATGCAAAATACAGAGCCCATGAAGACTGAAGGAAAAAAAACAGAAGAGAATCAAGCAAGAACTAAAACTGAAACCCTGTTCCTTTCAGACAAGGACATACAAAGACAAAAATCACCCTTCAATCTCAGCATCTCCGATCTGGTTCCCAGAATACCAACACTGAAGCCCACTGAATACCAACATCAATTAGTTATACAAAGATTAAAACCATGCCCAAACCACTGATGATTATTAGGGGCTCACTTTATGAACGAGCAGAAGCATCGTGTAATAAATCCTTGGGCAGCAGCAGAAAATGAAAAAATAATGTGAGGAAAGGGAAAGAAAAAAGAAAAAAAGATTAGTTATGGCTCCAGAGACATAGTTTTGTCCCATTACAGTAAGTCACCACCTCTTTTTCCCCTAAAGGAATGAGCAAGTATAAAACTAGCATTACCACATGCGGGATTCCAAGAACAATTCAAAAGAATTCCTTGGCTCCTTTATAAGATTTTGAACCCGATCTCATTTGGACAACATCTTCAAAAGAAATCAAAGAGGTGACCAATTTAATAACAGTAACTGGTGATGGCAGGAGGTTGCAGCAGCAGAATATAGTTTTCACCTTGTGGCAAAATTTCTATTCATCGAATCATTTAATTGTGCAATACAAATACCATGAACTGCTCTCCAAATGCAGAAAGAAGTAAAAGGGCAAACTGAGCACCAGACACAAAGTCCAGATTCACGAAACTAATGATTTAGTGGGAAATAGAGCTACTAAAGATTGTCACTGACCAGTTCCATGCACAGACAGGCTCAGGCCACATTTTCCAAAGGTGCACTTACACTTCTAGATGAATTTCAATGTAGAAAATAGGCTTCCCCATTTAAGGTTTTAATACACCCACCATCTATCCACCAAAACCCCCACACAGGTGAAAAAAACTGAAGTGCAAAATATCAGTGGCTACACAGCAAGATGAATGATTATTACTGTTTGTCTGGAAATCATGAAAGCCAAAAAATAACTGAACATGGTTTGAAGTCTAGAAATATCTGTTGAAGAAAAAGCCTCCAAATTTAGTTTCTTTTAATGTTTGTCAAAATTCATCATACTTTTTTTTGTGCTTATTTTCAAATTTTTCCACCAAAAAAATGAGTATGCCAAACTGCTTTCAAACATAAATGTAACATTTGAAAAAAAGACACAACAGGTCGACCACTGCATCTTCCAAATACTCAAAACTTGGAACATACACATTTAAGAATCTCTTATCAGTCTACATTCACATACTTAGCACACATCTGGCTCTACAAATAAAAGCTCATTGCTCTTTAAGAATTTCTAGGTTTAAAAAAAAAAAGAAAAAAATAGAAAAAATACCACACCTGAGTGTTTCATAACTGCTGCTATGCATTAAAAACGATCCCCCTGCATCCTGTGCTTCAGCATTGTCACTGTTATCCAACTTACAGAATGTTGAAGGACAAACATGTAAAAATTGTCACCTTTTCACACAAATCACTTGCAGTGGTTTGAGACCCACACAGAGAATTTTATGTCAGGGCTGTTGAGTAGCCCCTGAAAGGTCAGAGTTGGCAGTTGTGCAAGTGCTGTTATTACCCACAGAAGTTAAAATCTGACTGGAATATACCATTTCCAATTATCTTTCCTTTTAACAAACTTATGATGGCAAAACATGGATACAGATACAATATCCTCCGAGATGAAAGGCAGAAGACAAGGAATGACCCATTCCATGAATTCATGTAAGTGCTGCTGGAAAAAAATGGTTTTACTTGGTGCTTTTTTTTAACTTATCAAGAAGATAAGCTTCTGTATGTTTGCTCACTGAGAGCAGTCAATCAGTCCATACTGACTGAAATTACCTACAACATGTAGAATATTTGCTATCAGTACTAATAATGTGGAGAATGTAACTTTCCTTTAATTTGAATGTAATGCAATTTTAATGGAAAATGTTCCTGTCTGTGACCAAAATAATCAGTACTTTAAAGAGTTTCTGACAGAGGCATCTGTATTTCTCTCTTTGCAGGTGAGTCACCACACCCAACTCACAGCCCTCTGTACTAGAGGCTTGCTCTCAGCAGACTTTAGCCCGTCAGTCTGAAGGACAAACTAAGGCTCCCACCAAGAAAGTGTCCAGGACTGAAACCTTTGGGCAGCCCCACCTTGCTCTGGCAGCCCCTTTGCAGCCCCACTCACACAGGGGCTCTGAGCTTTCTTCTCTTCAAACTGAAACCCTGAACTAATTCACTGCTTTCTAATTAGGATATGTTTATTATGTAAGAAATAAGGCAAATAGTCTGCTACAGTTCAGACTGTCAGGTAAATACAAAACATGGAGCTTGCACACATTTTTGGCAGTTTCCAAAAGCACTCACTTGCTCAGTTTGATCTCCACTGATCAATATTCAGAGGTCCAAACACCATGGCAAGCACAGGGACTGCATACTAACCTGGTACCCCTGGAAGAAACTGAGTATCTCCTTCATTCCTGTGTTATATGGCAAGCCCTGCATCCGGACTAACGCTCCAGGCTGGGGCAGAATCGGAGTGTGGGTGGCAGTGGCAGCAGCAGCTACAGCTCCTGGAGGAGCTGCAAGGTACCCCACTGTAGTGGGAGATACTGGAGGACTGAAAAAGAAAGAGGGAGCAAAATTGTTATGAAAAAATCAATAACTGATTCTAGTACTTGGAATAGGCAAAGATGAAACTGAAAATTTAAGTTTCCAACTACACCCAACTACCATAGAAAAACCAACAGTGATGGGGATTGCTTTGAGGACTTTCTTCGTTTCTCTTCAGCATCTGATAATCTATTTTTGGAGAAGGGACAGAAAGGAAAATAGCTAACATTTGTAGTTAAAGACATAAGGAGTGGCATCTGTTATTTCAATGGGGAGGAGAAAAAAAGCAGCTGCAAATGACTTTTTAAGATAGTTAAAAGCTAAGGAAAAAAAAGGATGGGTGTGCCATGGTATGAAAAGTAGGCAAATGCTCATATCTGGCATTTCTGAGCCACAATATAGTCATTAATTAGCACCTCCATCTTGGTCAGGGCACATCCAGATACTCAAGATAGCAAGTGTCACAAGCCTAGGAACTATCAATGGACAAGCTATCTCCATGGACCCAAGTACCAGCCTTCAGTGACTCATGCTGATAACACCTGTGGGAAGGGAAAAAGGTGGAGATCTGCTTTGCTTTCACATGTAAAAGTGTTCTTTGGTCTCAGTGATATACTGAAATCAAACCTAGCACACACCTATGATGAGCCTTTCAGTATGGAAACAGTATTGTAAGTAAAAGAACAAACTCAGATGAGTTGCAGATGCATTTATTGGTACAGCTTCTCTCCTGGCCAAGAGATAGAACTGCCTTGATGACATTGCCCCAGTGCCAAAAAACCACGTTAAATACTAGACCAACATTATCATGAGATTCCAACAGAAGCTACAGAAGAGCCAAACTTCATTGGAAGGTCACAGACAATCAGTTGAAGTGGTTACTGTCTCTGCTGCTGAACATCCAGTTCCCAGGCTAACCCACCCCCAGAAATACAAATTTAAGAGCTGTTCACATGTGACCACACAGTTGCCTGCTCCACTGAGATGAAAGGTCAAGAGAAGCAGTTGAATCTCGGGGTTACCTGGGATAGTAAGCTGTGTAATTCATATAAAGCTGGGCAGCCTGAGCTGGGTAGTAGGTGACAGCTGGAGGAGCAGCTGCGGAGGCCTGGGGAGTCCTGGTGGTTGGCAAGAGAGCTTGTGGCTGGTACAGCGCTGCTGCCTCTGCTGGGATCACTGCTGCTGCCTGGAAAGCAGCATAGGCTGGTGGAGAGAGACCTAAAACCAAACCAGGACACAGCAACAAAAACTTAGAATGGAGGTCTCTAGGATGAATAATTCCTTTCCTACAGCAATGTGATTAAGATTGATTAAAACCATCTGGGCACAACTGATGAACACTGGAGCCAAGACTGATCTCTACCTTCTCCCCTGGAGACCCTTGCAACATCACCATGAATGACAACTGGGGCATTTGGAATGAGTAATTCCTAAAAGTTCACAACTCCTAGAGCTGAGCAGCCTTGTCCATGTGTGAATGGAAAGTAGGGAACTTGAGAGTTATTCAAAGAAAGCATAAAGCCATATGCATAGAGAAAGCAGGCGTGCACACCAACACACCCTCATTTTTTTCTAACAGAAGTTGTACTCTGTGGGACAAAAGCATCATAACAGTAGCTACACATGGGCCTCCATAACTGCTGACCATGAGTCTTCATGTATAAGCTTCCTGTAACTTCAAAAAGTATTTTTAGGATATAGAAACTGGAAAAGAGAATAACCCACTCGATCACTAGTCTGATGCATTTTGATGAACAAACACCTGATTTGTGTAGGAATATTAAGCTTGGCTTGGCGTGCAGTTAAATTGTTTTTATATACTATATTTGGCAGCTTTTTACTATTTTGCAAATACACATCGGTATCTGCTTTATGATTTGGTAGTGAGACTAATTAGAACAGTATGGTGAAGTTCCATTATAGTTCCTCAATAAAGTTCACTGTAATCTTAAAATAAAAAAAATTAAAATCCATCCAACTTCACTATTCTGTGGTCTGTTAGTGTATCACCCCAGTGGGTGTTTTTGCTCAAAAACAAGCCCAAAGAGTACCTTCTCAATGCTCTAAGGCAAGATAGCAAGAGCACTCATCGGCAGCTAGAACACAGAACTTGTCCCCATTTTAAAAATCCCTCTAATTCCAAGTAGGTTCCGCTACAGGCAAGTCTACGCAGAGCTCAGCAGAACAGGACACCCACACAGAGCAAAGTGTGCAACAATTTCACTGGCAAGGCCTCGCTGCCCTCTACTCACCACCGAAAACACAACAAAAATGCTGCTGATCAGTCCCATTATTGCCCAAGGGGAACAATTCCAATCTCAGCATGTACACAGATGGGTGATTATTGATCATGGCAAAACCCGAGTCAAAAGGTGAAAGGCCACAAAGCTTCAGCACCTACCACATGTCAGCCTTTAGCAGCAGAGAGCGGAAGAATTGGAGACTTACATGGTAACTTACATGGCGGTGGGGACAAGCCACTACGATTTAAAGTGCCACCCATTAAAACAAAGTTCATCTCCTCTCCTGAACACTGGAATACTTCCACATAACGGTCCTTCATCATTTTTTTGTGACATTTCTGAGCCACCATAAAGGCCTTGTCAGCAGATTTCATTTGGATAAAAGCATCACCTGATGGTCGTCCCTAGGGGGAGGCAGGGAAATAATTGCAAGTCCATCTGTTATTAAAACATCACAAGAAATGCAGAAAGTACCAATATCAAACATCTACCAAAAGTCTGTATTGCTCTTCCTCTTCTGGCACTAATGACTAATAACGATTATTTATGGGAGCAGAAAAATCAAGACTCATGCAAGAGGTTCCCAGTTAACAATTCAGTCTTCTGCAGAAAGAAACAGAAACTCATGTAGCATGGGAAAAAAAAGTTTGGAAGTCTCTAATCCAAAAGCCATTCAAAGCACAACAAACTTTCAAGTTATAATCAGGCTACTCATGGCCTTCTCCACTTGAAATCTGAGCATGTCCAGGAGTGAAGATTCCACACCAACTCTGGGAATCTGTTTGGTGTTTAGCTAATTTCTCATTGTGATTTTATTTTTATCTCTTCACCCAAACTGAATTTTTCTTGTTGCAATTTATTAACACTGTCCCTTTCTCTGTTGCTGTGAAGCTCTAGGAAGAGTCTGGCTTTGCCTTCCCTGCAACTACTTTTTAGGTACAACAGTATAAACTCCAGATCCTTTAGTGAAGTCCATTGCTACATCAGAAATTGATTTTCACTTCTGATTTTATTCTATCTGACAGACATAGCTGTATATGTAAAATACTTCCTCAACAAAACAAAAAAATCAAGAAAACTATAGCCTCTTTCATTTGTTTTCTTAGTAACTCAGTATTTCTGTGCCTGAGAGTTTATTTTTAACACAAGATGACAGGGAAAATATATCAGTATGATGTCATTAAAATATAACCAAAATGCAATTTTTAACTATCAACTTCCTTTAAAGCCTGAGAAACCTCTAGTCAAATTGTAATTTTGACACAAATACCACTCAACACAGCAGAAGCCCTGCAGCTGACAGAGCAGCTATGCCATCTAACAAGAGGCATTTCTGCCTTGTGCATCTCCAGCACCCGACTGAAACACAAGAGCCATTTAAACAGCCTCCAGGATAAGGTTATCATTAAAAGAACAGGCTTCATCTTCCCCAGACTGATGCACACACGCACGCACAGAAAGAAAAGCAAGTCTGTATGTAAAAGGGGAAGAGAAATGAGGAAAAGAGACAAAGACAACATTGTATTTTCCCAAAGTTACAGAAGACTAAAGCACAGCCAAGATCAGGTAAGCTGCCCTGACTTCTAACCCTGTTCAAGCACTGGAAAGTCAATCCTCCCATGCAAAATGCTGCTACCTGTTGATTAAGGACCATGTGAACTCCATGGGGCTTGATATCCCCTGTGGCGTCCCCCATGAACTCGAGGATGTCGTCGATGCCGGCGGTGTAGGGCAGCCCCCGGAGCCGCACACAGTCCCGCGCGCTGCCCGTGGCGATGGCGTACGGCGGCGGGAGCACCGGGATCAGGGGAGTCGGCAGCGTGGGGATCAGAGGCGTCGACATGTAGCGATTTAGGACCTGTTGGGGCACAGGCACAGCAAGAGAGATTTACACATTGTCTGCCTGAACACAGATCAATTCTTGCAGTACTATTTCCAACATCAGAGAAAAAACCCCTCCTCCTTAAACCAAATTATTGTGGTTAGTTTCCTGTTGGACATCCGAGAATTTGAACCTCGGAAAGGGGAAGGCTAACAAATACAGTTTGCTAGACCCTAATAACAGACTTTTCTAATTGCAATCCAAAAAAACTTAAAAGCCAATACAGTTCATTTTATAATATCTGAAACCACATTTGTGCTAATAAACCAGTACTGTCACATACAGTTTTTACATAAGTTAGAGTTAATTCAAACGAGTCATTTTAAAAGAATTGAGACCTGAAATAACTGATAAGTAAAAATACTAGCTCTAATTTACTCATAAAATGTGATTGGTTGAGTGCTTGTTTTTTTTTAACCCGAGTGCTCATCTCCTAGTATGGAGCTTCTGAGGGCAATAAATAAATTATAAATAAATAAAAAAGAAAAGAAATACAGAAAACTTAGATCTCAGTGTGTTCTGTTGACGCCTTCCCGAATGACAAAGGGAACATATGACATGTTAGGGCTTACTGCTGAGAAACATTTTTAGTGATTATTATCACAAATATGTTTAACACACTGCTGAAAGAGATATCAACAAGGAGGTTACAAAGCTTTAGTTTTGTCAAAAGTGATTCTTCTTAGTTTTGAGTTTCACAGCCAATAGTTACAACCTGTTGGACTTCTGCTGCTGTGCTCCTGAAGAGTTCAATGTAACGTTTTCCAAGTATTTCTTTGTGCTTTTTAAGTGCATTTTGTGCATATTCTTCACAGGAAAATAACACAAATGCATCTCCTGTGGGCCTGCCATCTGGGTACTTGACAAAGAGAAGTCCCTCCTTCCCTCCTGTGACCGGGCACTCCGGCCCCAGGAACCCCAAGACATCCTCCTGAGTAGCAGTGAATGGAAGGCCTCTCATCCGGATGATAACTTGGTTCTCCTTGGATAAGAACTGGGCCACTTCATTGGAGGTGCCTGGTGGAAGATAACACATGTGGGCACACTGGAGTCAGTTCCACAGGACAGAGCAGAGCCAAAGCAGTCAGGAAGAACACAGGAGGTCAGCAGACAGCAACAAACCCACAGAACACCCCAGACATTACTACTCCCAGCAAGCTATTCTGAAGCAAAAATCTACTCTGCAAGTGTTTCATATTTTAATAAAATTGGAACAAACATTTGATTAGTGTGAACTTATACAAATTCACACAGATGCCTCCACTGCAGGAGCTCATCCTCCTCCCAAACTGCCAGACTGTGAACACCACAGCCCAAATGCTGCTCACGGCTCAATTTCAACCACGTGAAAACAGAACTTGACAGGGTCAAATATTCTTGGAAGGCAAAACAGGAAAAGCTACTTCATTATCCATTTGCATCCTCAGTCGAGAAAAAAAAAATCAGAACTAGAACAACATTCCTATGAACTTAAGTAATCATGCTGAACTCCAGCATCGCTTACCTCCTGCAATTTTTAAGAATTCTTCCCCAGTTGCTTTGTAAACCTTAAAAAGAACAACAACAAAAAAATAAAACACATGAAAATCACAATGTTCAACTCTAAACCACACACACACACACACTTTCACAAGCCAGAGAATTGCATCTTGGCACTTTGAGCAAAAGAGAAGTGCAGTTTATTCTCATTTAAAACCATAGTCTAAAATATTCACATTGCCCTCTAAGGAATTTTTTCCAAGTGACAACATTTACCTCGATGTATCTGCTGCCCATGTGATGTTTATGTCTTTCCAGGGCAAGGTCTCTCTGTTCAGAATTGACAAACCGAACTAATGCCTCCCCATTCCTTCTTCCTTGAGAATTCAGACAAAGAGCTACACCACCTCTGGAAGGTAAAGCCAACAAAAATAAACTTAGTTTGACTCTTTAATACAGATAACAATATAAATAATTGTAAGAATAGTAAAGAAATCAGATTTTAACATGAAGGTTACAGATTGAAAAAGGAAATTGCAACTATCCACAGTTTCATTTCATTTTTGATGTAACACGATTATACTTTAAAATCCACTCCATTGAGATCATGGATCTCATGTTGCACCACCTTCTGAACTTCCATGAAGATGTAGATTTGTAAGCTCTTCCCTATCACCTCAGAAATGCAAATTTTAATTTCCTCAGAGCTCTAAATAAAAAAAAATCATATTTTCTCAGCACTGAGAATTCAGAATATAGATTAAATGACTAAAGTAATATATATAAGTGCTAAAGTAAACTTATTTGGTCTTTCTCTGTCTTCCTACAGATGTATACACATACAGCTATACAAGTGTACACACAAGTCATAAGAAAATTTCTTCCAAACAGGGAGGTTCCTGAATGTGGCCTGTTTAGGAGGTATAGCAGAGCACTGAGGAGCTGACACAAAATTAAAGCTTCTATTGTACCTTGGACTCAGCTTTAATTAATGCAATAGGAGTTTCTCCCTTTAGATCCTACCAATAGGAACATATATTGGGTTTCAATTGATAAGTCTCTTTCAAAACTCTTCTCACACACGTAAGGCTGGTGAACCTGCTCAGTTATTGTGACCGCAGCATGGGAAGGGGGCAAGTGGGGAAAGACTGCAGAAGTGAGGACTCCAGTGGGAAGTGCAGGGGACGTGTTGAACAAATATTAAAGCAACTCACTACTAAAGAATTGTCAAAGCAAAGCAAATTCTTATTATCTTACTTGGCAATGTTTAGTCCTTTGAAAAATCGAGCAATATCCTGGTCTGAAGATTGCCATGGCAAACCTCTGGCACGTATTACTGTCTCACTGTCCACAGTTTCAGATTTACTACTACACAGGGAAAAAAAAAGGCAAAGTAAGCTTTAATCTAGGTTTTCCATTATCTTACCAAATTTCAGATTGCAACTAATTTAACTGTAAATTGGGAGTATATTTCCTGTTGAGACTGTTCTGGTCCCATTATTCATTTCTATAAAGAAAGGAAAGATAACTGAGAATTTTTCTATATAAACACACATTTTTCTATATACACAACACTGAAGATGCACTATCTTGTCACCACATTGCAGTTACTTAAATAAAAAAAAAAGGAAAATTGTTTTAAAGTAAAATAATAAGGAACTGGATTAATTTTATTTGAAAAATCTAACAATCTAAGATAGATGGCAGATACAAGACAGCCCTAAATACGAATACAAATTACTTATGCCTAAGATGTTTCATTCTCCATCACTGGAAGGTATTCGAGAACAAAGAACATCCCAGTTTTAGGGATGTTTTAGGGAACATCTCCCTAAACCCAATGCACAATACAGCCTATGAGACCTTTCAGGAGCACCACACAGCTCAGCTGCCTATGGGGTGCACTGGCCATTACCCTGTTGACTCAGGGAAAGTTCACAAATATTTCTTCACTGCTGGGAAGATAAGCCAGTCCCACTGCCACGCAAAACAGGAGCAAGAGAACAAAGAGCATTTAACCTGCAGTGACTTTAAGACTAAAGTACAGCATTCAGTGTGCCAGCTCTAGTCTGTCCACACCAGACTGACTGCTGAGTGCACTGTTAGTGTGCTCAGGAGCCAACTGCTTTCACAGTGACCACAGGGAAACACTCACAAGCTTTCCTTACTGTAGGCAAGACTCATCTTTGCTTGTAAACAACCATGACACTTACCAAGGACCTGTTTCATACTTGTACTTCACAGTTTCAGGCTCAGTAAACACATGATCTGCAACAGAACAGGAAGTATAACCAGGGTCAGAGATTACTTAAGAATGACAGTACCACTACCAATTCTCTCAGAAAAGAAAGATTTCTTTCCATACAAATAATTCACTTACTACAACCTTCAGAGAGCATGCTGAAAATGATGGCCACCATGGTTTTCACTTGCCACACGCCAAAGTCCTCCTCTGCTTCATCTGTCCCTAACCCCAGATCTACAACAGGTGATTATAGAAAATAACAGACTTGCACAATCATCTGTAAACAAGTCATAAAGCTTTCCTGATATTCACACAGCTGGCAATCAAATTTACTTGTCTTAGCAGGGACACATGGCCATTAGACCTACTACTCTGCTCATAAACTGGTTAATATTCACTTTAATGGTCAACAGTCTGAAAACTATTGAGAGCTTACATAATTTCAGTGTTTGCAGTTTAAAGACAAAAAAAAAAAGCTGAATAAATTCCTATCACTTCAAACATAACTTTAATCACATTCATGTTGGCCACAGAATCCTCCTAATTGGAATTTAGATGTATTTGTTTTGTTTTAAACTCAGTTCAGTCAGGACCATGCAAAAGGACTACTACTATATGCAAACAGTAGAACCTTGAAGGTCATCTGGTGCTGAAAAGGCCCACTGACAGCTCCGTTCTGCCTTTCAGATCAAGCATCAACACAAGGGATGCTTTTCTTTGATGAATTTACTAAATATGGTTTAGAAATCAGTGTTAGACCCAAACTGAGAGAAAAAAAGTGAGAAGCAGAGCTCTCCCAACACACGTCAGCAGACCCTCATTTTACCTATGAGTTTTTAAAACCCACATCTTAGTTCAGAAGATTAGAACCTGCAATGATCATAGGCATAGAATTTAAGGAAGTGTAATTGATTCTGGTGTAAAAGCTGCAGCAAAAGGATACATTCTGCCATGGTCTTGAGAGTGAGATCTTTCACGGCGGCTGAACCAGGGTAGCAGGTGTGAAACTCTTTGCGCAGATCGTAGAAGGAATAGAAGCAGTCTGAGAGCAGGAAGTTCTGTAATGAAGGAAAAGGGTTGTTTTGTACACACTATTCCTTCAAATTTCAATTACTATTTCTGGACTGAATGAGACAGTCCCAAAAATCACACAGTTGCACATCACCAGCTTGTCTGTGATGGAGCATTTTGGCTCCTTTGTAACAGTTCAAATTCCGCAGCTGTACAGAATTGGAACTCTACATGAGCAAACACAAATAGCTTCAGGGAGGCAGATCTGTGCAAAACAGCTGGAGAAAATGGCTGGAAAAAATATTTAAAGATATCTATGTTTTGCTGTTTAATATTCCCATTTAGGACACTGTATTTTCTCTTTTGTGGCCACAGTGAAAAGCAGAATTGTATAAAAACATGATGACAAAGTTTAAATAACTATTGTTACATCACACAAAATATCTTCCAGCAACTTAAAAATATTTATTCATTACTGCTCTGTGTTGGATAAGAAATTTAATTATATAACACTATTAAACACACTCTCAAACTGCATTATTAAATAAAGGTTTAACTTTGGCCTAAATCAAACAGCACTCACCTTTGTAAATAAAGAATTAAGAAAAGTCATAAGGTAAAGCTTCTTAAAATAGCAAGAGTTATGGTCTGAGGCTTACTAACAGTGTGCAGAGAGAAAAACTTTTGCAAATTAAAAAGGAGGAGGAAGAGGAGGAAAAAAAAAAGGAAGAACAAAGAGAAGAAATGCAGTATTAAGAGACTCAATATGTGATCCCGATTGACACCACATGACCATACCAGATCCATTCCTTGATCTGGTATGGACAATTATTTCTTCCATAACATCATAGTTTGTTTTAGTTTAGTCCCTTTGTTTCAAGAGGGAAGTACAAAGAATTATCCCCAAACAAAAATGTATTAGTGTTTGAGTGATAAATATAATTTCATTTCCTTACTTACCTCATCCCTACACAAACACAAGCTTTTCATAAAAAGCCAGTGTTAAGTTTTAATGCAACACAAATGCCAAACAAATATTTCTAGAAACTCAGCATGAGCCAATCGTCTTCTCTAGAGAGAAACAATCTACAACTGGTCAACTCCTTCCTTGTCAGCAGCTCTCACTCCTGTGGGGTTCCTGCAGACACTGCCAAGCAGGCAGAGCCACCACCCTGCACCAAGGCAAGATTCTTCTCCCTGTGCAGGACAAGCTGCTCTAAGCCCTCACAGGAACTAGGAGTGGAAACTGCTGTTCCATGTGGGAGTAGCAAATCAGCTGTAGCTCTGCCTCCTGCTGAATAAATGCAGGTGGGGAAGCACTGCCATCCTCCAGGGCAAGGCACTGCTGTGTGCTTACCCTGCACAGGACATGTGGCTCCTACAGATTCCAGAGCTTGGAATCTGTGGTTTAACACGAGCCTAAGCAAAACAATAATTCTTCATCACTTCTGATGAGGTTAGATCAGCACTTTTGTTTCCACTCCTTGAGACAGAGAGTTCAAAGTACTTGTGTTGTTGCTGTCTCTGTCCTGATTTTCCTAATTTTCCTCTTCATTGTGCTCATCTGGGAGTCCAAGTACTGACTTTCAAGAAAATGCCAAGAATAACTACTCTACTACTCATGGTTGAGACAGGGAGGGGATCATCTTAAATAGTCTTGGAACACTCCAGTTCCCAAGGCTGAATTGAGTTGCTCCCCTCAAACTCACACAAGCTGTTTCCCTCTGTGTTCCAAAACCACAGCGTTGCCTTTCTGCACCGGTTTTGACCTCGTACCTTCTTAGATGTCTCTGGGTGGAGGACTTGTCGGATGAGTAACTGGCCATCACTGCACAGTGTGTAAGAGCTCCTTCCAAGGACTTTCAAATCACTGGATACCAGTTGACTGAACTGAAAAATACAGTGATAAATTTCATTGTACTGACTGATAGAGATAAATTCATGAAACAAGCACTATTATTCCAGCACTTTTTTTTTTTTAAGATAAAGGAATTCAGCACTTCGTAAAAGTTTTTGAAAAAACATGATAAAGGACAGACATGGGCTCCTGATACAGGTAAGCAAATAAACTGTATGCATTTGTGGAATAGAAAATAAGAACAGCCAGAGTATAGTAAAAAGACCAAATAGCAAGATATGACAGAATTATGAGTTCATATGAAAGGTCATGGTATTATACTGATAATGTATAAAACCTGAACTAACTACAATGTAAGTTATTAACTATTTGAAAGAACTTTCAAGATTAATTCCAATACTGCTTTTGCAATACCCCTTTTTCTTTCATGGTACCTTTGACTTTAGTTATTTCCTTAATTTATTTTTTTAACTTCAAAGAGAAAAAAGCTTCCCATCAGGATTTACTTCTGTTTCAAATGTAATATGCCAAGAATAGCCAATAAGTCATGTCTAATACCTTCAAAAGTGAAATTATAATCAAGTCAGATCCAAGCCAATTAAGGTTCCTGGTAGACATACAGTATTATGAACACTAAGTAAAATGGAATTATTCCACACCTGTAGAATGGATAACTCCCAGCAGGCTAATTCTCAAGAGGAATTATCTTGTTCAATGTTACTTTCCATCCTTACACAACAGTTTCCAGTCATTTATTACTCCATACCAGTGTTAAAACTCCTTGCTCATAACAGTCAACTATGATATTACAGTACCTACACCATATCAGTAAACAGTAGCTTGCTAACTAACTTTCAAGGGGACAAATGTGATTATTCTAAGCTTCCCTCTTGATGCTACTCCCTCCCAGGAAAGTATCACCTCACAAACAAAGCAATAATTAACACCGTGATCCAGCAGCCACCCAGTGCTCTCAGCAACAGCTTAAAACTCCAAAACATCCACCCCCAAAAGCAAATTACAAGTTGACTTGAAACTCAGACAATATCTTTATGTTGTCTTTTAACCTGTGTATGGGGAGAGAAGAGAGTAGGTTTGTTTTATCATCAGCACGGAGGACACGTCACATCACTGCAATCTGCATCTGCAGCCCAGGGTAGGGGCTCCCCAGGGAACAGGCCGTGTACTGAACACGAAGGAGCGCAGACATGACTACCCAGGCTTTATTTCAGAATAACTGCTCAAACCCAACCCAGGCCCTTGTCTAGGCTTGGGTAGCTCACCAGGACTCCATGAGCATCCGAGTTCAGAAATCCGGTAGTAGTGGGTACATTACAGAACAGGTATCAGGGGCAGAGCTGGGTAAGGAGAGGCACTTCTATCAGTAGCTGTGTTAAGTTGCCTTATTTGCAGATATATTTACAGATATGAGTATAATGATAAAATGAAGTTATTTAACAGCAGAGAACATATCTGAAACTATAAGAAGGGTGAAATATCCCCCTCCCAAAAATCCTTTACAGTGCAATTCTTTGCACACTACTAAATCACACAAAAAGAACAAACACATCATGCACACACACTCAAAAAAAAAAAAATCAACCAACTCAAACTTGCAGCTTCAGAAAACCACTTTCATCCCAATTGCTGCTACAGGTTGCATTCCTACCACAAGCTGAAGTCTTAAAGAACCTGAGGCTATAAAACAAGTCATTGTTCAAGGATGATTTAAAGTCAGAAAACTGAGATGAGGGTGCTCAAAATACCTCAGCTGATGTGTAAACACCAGAAAAAGAAGAAAATTCCCGTGGACTCAAAAGGAACCACTTCAGAAATGCAGTTGTGTGGACTGCCACAGTCACAGACCAACAACAAATACTCTCACCACAATAACAAGAAGGAGAATTGCCTTCTTACAGAATGCAGCTTATTACTTTCTGTTTTAACTTCTGGGCACAGTAAAGAGCAAATATTTGTAAAAAGGGATTGGAAATGGTGATAGGAATCAGCCTCCAGAAGGTGTACATGGATTCTTGCCATAAGGAAACAGAGTCTTACTGATGAACAGTCACAAAACACTCCCCAAACCTTCAACTTTGTACCCTGTGCTTCTGAAGATGCTCCAGAGCCAATATAAAGAGTGCAATTAGGGAGCTGTTTTGATCAGATACAAGAAGAAATCCAACCCACAATCTGAAGGAAGCAACAAATGTATGAAGTCTCCTGCTGTACAAATAAAACATAAGAATAGTAATTCAAAAAGACTTCATTAAGTCAGAAAACAAAAGAAGAAAAATGCTTGGATAACGGAGGAAATGCTCAGGTCAAAATGGGAGTCAAGTTGGTAAAAATCAGGACTGTTGCATTGAAACAGTCCCTCTTTTTTTCTCCAGGTTGTGTTTCCCACAAAATCCACTGCTGCAAAGATAGATACACAACACAGCTGTGGGAAGAGCATGGGGCAAAACAGGAAGCACAGCACTGCCCCAGAGGAATGACAGATACTTGAGATCAGCCTGAACCAGCTTCTTTCATCCACATGAGATGTTGCCAAATTCTGCATAGGTTGAGTATAAAAAGCATAGCTGTGGACCAGCCCCTGTCACTGCAGGTTAGGCTGGACCCTCACGTCTTCCTGGCAGCAGACACCATATCACATCTGTCAAAGGTGTTAAAGCAACCAGGGCAGATGTGTTTATAAAGCCACATTGTTAAGCATAACATAAGCCACATCAGTTAAGCAATTCAGCATTCCTGACGAAAAGCCACTTTCAGGCTCCTTTCTTGCACCACAAATTTCAGGCAGCATTTCTAAAAAGAGCCTTGAACCAACACACACCCACATGCAGCAAGCTAAGGACAAGTTCAGGCCAGTGCTAGATTTACGTTGCGTTTCTCTGTCTTACATGTTGAACAATCTGTCCACAACTCTGTCATTTTGTAAATTCCATCCACATCTCCTTCACTGTACTAATAAAAACCAGCTCAGCTATTTACCTCCTGTCACTCACCTTCATCCTGCCCTCCACAGCACTCCCCCACTCAGCAGGCAAAGCTGCCCCACCTTAAGGCTTCCCCCACCAAGCTTACACACCCTGTCTGCCCTGGTAATCTCCTCCTTTCACAGCAGAGTTACACAGTGTTAATTACCACTGCTTGCGTCTTGAAACCAGGCTCATTTCAACTGCAAGAACCAGTCTGTAAGCATCACCCTCCACCTTTACTGCTTATTCCACCAGATCAGACTCTCCACTAGAGAGCTCTGATGAGTCATTACATAGTTAAAGGAATATGTTCCATAATTCCATACCAAGATTAAAAACTGAACACAGAGAAGAGGAAGAATCAAACCATCTGCTCTGTACATTTGCCTCCACCAAACCTAAAACAGTTCTTAGAGAAAAGGTGGTGAGAGGGAAGGACAGACTGTGAGCACCAGTTTGAAAAACTGGCTAAACAGGATTTTGGTCATGTAGCTGAGAGTACAAAGACAGCGAAGAGACACGTTTAGCCAGCAGCAAAGCTGGATGAAAGCCAGCACAAGCTGCTGTGTTTTTTGCAAACCAATCCTAAGGGACGGAAATGACAGCCCCCTTCATGTTGCCTTAACTATAGATGAACAAAGCTGTGGGTCTGAGAGAAACAAGAAGATTCTTCATTAAGCTCTTTCTAAAGTTATGATGCACAAAACACTAAAATAAACCTCTGGCTATTTGGATATTCCCATTTCCCTAACTAAAAATAGCTCTCATCCTTGAGAAAGGCCACTGCATCTGTGCTATATCTGTGCCTGGCACACTACCGAAATACTGAAATAATTCAGACACAGAAAGCATCCATGATGTCAATAGGACCATTTCTAAAACACCAAGGCACTCTAGGGGATTCTCTCTTTAAATCACCTCTGAGAAATAAAGAAAATTTGGCTGCCTCTTACTCATCAGGTCTCCAGCCACATCTAGTGAGACTTCAAAATGTGATCCTTTCCTTTACCCATGTACCAAGTTTCTCTGTTTTGCTTCTTTTGGCCCCACTGACCCACCACAGCTAACAGCACCAGGCAAGACACAGAACCGCTCAGAGCTTCAGAATGAAATCCATCCTTGCAATTTAACCAGGTCTGGAATACCATGCTAAAGCATAACAAAAATCCAGAAAACAGCTTACCTTGTAGACCACACTTAAGCTAGATTCAAGAAGAACAATGGGTTATTACATTCATCAATAGTTGTTGCACAGAGAATGGTTCTCACAGTGTGGGGGCCTGATTTCAAATCACTGCTATCAGACAGGCATGTTATTAAACTGCCCAGAGTTTACAATTTGGTGATTGCACATGAACATATGGTCTGGTTTCTGCCAAGAAAGTCTCTCTGAAGATTTTCTACTTCAAGTTCTGCTTCAACAGGCAAAGATATTGCAGTTCTTGCCTCAAAAACCTGGTTTTATGCTAAATCCTCTACAGTTTGTTGTCAGAGAACACACAAACCCAATTATATGGTTGCAGGTTCCTGAAAGATCTCCAGCAGGTGAACATTGAAACAGACTGCTGAGGGAAGTTGCTTGTAGATATTCAAGACCCAGAGGGGCATGGTCCTTGATAACGTCGTCAAGTGCCCTTGTTTCCAAAGCCTGGGCTGGATGAGATCTATAGGTCCCTTCCAACCTCTTTGGACTCTGTCTTGCCTCCTTTGCAGCTCCACTACCAATGCCACCACAGTGTACACAGCAGGGTGGGGCACTGTTTGGGGAAGGACATGTTTTCTGGGATGGGGAGAAAGTGGAGGAGATCAAGAGCTGAGATGCAGCCAAACCTCATTAACAGAACTTGTCTGCAAGATTGGAGCATCACTGAGAAATATCTTCCAGCAACCCTGAAGTCTTTCTGAGGACCTGAAGGGTCTAATGCAGCACGAGAAAACTCAAGAGTAGCAAGGCATGGCTCAGATGTACAAAGCTTGCACACACACACACACAACATAAACATGTCAACCTAGGAAAATATTTTCACTTGTACTTTGATACACACATGAGGATTTCACATTTATTTACAATACACTCTATGGGTGGTTTTCTGCTCCTTCACTCTTCAAACCCTGGTGATAATGTCAGCCTTATCCATGCAATGGAGGAATTTAAAGCATGTCAATACCTCTGAGAGGTGCACAGACTGCATTTCAGTAGTATTTACAAGTATGATAACCCTTTATTGTGCTGGGTAACTTTTTAAACAGAGAATCCTATAGTAAACCCTTGCTTTTGTTCATCTGTTAACTGCCTTCCACAAGGCTGATAATGGATATGTGGTGACCTTGTACTGAAATTGCTGTATGGAAAAAAATATAAAAGCATAAATCCCAGTGCAGACACATACTGCAGTGAACTTCTTTTCCCCTTGCAGCCAAATAGGAAAAATTACTGTATTTAGATGCTATTCAGACACAAACATGAAAAAGAAATTGCCCCTTGGTTTTATTTCTTTGCAGGGCAAACACGTAGCAGCAGATGACAGAGGAAGCCCAGGTTCACTCACTAGAAATGTTCAAAAACAATATTGCCAATTTGATTTCTCATACTAAGAGGAAGACAATTATTTGCTCTACTGAACACTAATGCCTGAGATTATTTAGTGACTGCAGACCAGCCTGACAAAAGCATGGGTTTTATTTCCAGCTTGCCACAGACAATGTAACTTTGCTCAATATGACCAGTCAAGTTACAGACCACTTTATGCCTCTTGATGTCCTATAAACTGTATTAAATAACAGAATGAGTAATCGGTCACAAAGGCCACCATAAATGCACTCAAGGGAGAGAGATGTACACACTACCCAAAACCAGGCAGAGCTTCCATCCCACTTTGGAACTTGCCAATGTAAGAGCAGGTTTGCTCAGTCTCCTCAGTCTGAAGGAGCAGCAGATGTGGCACTGAGCCTCAAGCACTGCAGACTGTCTTCTCAAGCATATTATGCTGCTTCTAACTACCTCTTAATATTGGTGCCATTTCATATGCTTTCCTGAACAGAGGTCCAACCATAGCAAACCAAGTACCACACACCCTGCTGCCTCTCCAGCAGTTGCACGGCAGTTTCATCCACACGAGCTGTGTATATAAACAAACTCATACTGTCACCTCTCACAGAAAGAAACGAATTCTTCTCCACCCATGGCACGAGCCAGCAAAGGTAACACCAGGCTTAAGGTCTCAACCCTCCTATGCTTTGGGTTCTGCCATGGAATTCCAGTCAAAAATCTTCAAAAGAAATAGTAGTGGAAAAACACAGAATTGTATTTTTAAAGCTGTTTATTATATTCACTTTTATTTTTACTTTGTTTGGAAGCTGAAGTTACAGGAAGTAATACTACCTTGTCCTCCCCCTTGTTATAATCACACAGGTCACCACAGGTTTCTCAAGCCAGGAAGGCACAGCCTACAGACACCTCTTATAATTACTGCAAGAGTTCAAGGGAGAAAAATGGAAGGTACCCTTCAAGTTTGTTGCATCCTTCCATTTAACAAAACACAGCAAAGTACTTTAAAATTCATTCAATTGCATGGAGGGGCTGGAAACATTCAGCTTAGGTGAAGGCAGCCTGCAGCTGATTCCCTGCATGAAAACAGGTTTGTTTTGCATTGTTCAGCCACAGGTAGAGCATGAAACACAGAAACAGGGCAACAATTGTCACAGTTCGTCTGTCCAGTGACAGCTCGTGCACCACAGGGAACAGACCATCGTGACTCAGGACTGTGACAAACTGTCTTAAAGATGAAACTTCCATATTATTTCTTTCTGTGGCTCATTTGAATTGGGACCAGGTCTTTGGGCGACAAAGCAAACAATCGCTAACTAAAAGTTTTAATTCTCCCTGGGAAAGAATGCAAACATCCAACCTTCTGCCAAGACAAAGATCTGTCCAAGCCATGCCACTTGAGCATTTTATGACCATTTTTGATTAATTATTTCTTAGATGGAAGTTTGCAACCCCAGATTATTTGCATGCTTTCCAGCTACGGTATCTACAGCATCTAATTCAGGTAATGCATTAAGCATAAAAGGCAAGACCATGGCTCAGGCCATCTAAATGTCACAGCAATCAGGTCACAGCTTTTATCTTCAAAAGCACAACCTGTTTTAATAAGAGAGTGTTGAAATATGCAGAGGACTCCACAAATAAGCTACTTGAAGTTAGCCTTGTGTAAGACAAAGCACCCCACTCCAGCAACGTAAGAATTTCAGAGTTTCTGGACTTTACTACTACTTTATGTGTCAGGAAACTGCTATATGAAGAAACACTGGAATGAAATAAGTTTTCATCTTTAAATTAATCTGCATGAAAGAGGCCACTAGTTATTAAAACCAACAAAATCATGCAAAAATATGCATATCTTACAAAACATTTTAGCATTTGTTGGCCTAGATTATTCAGGAGTCCTACTTTAAGCAAAAAGAAACCCCTGAATATTAGTAATGCAAAAAATCCCTACTCTTGTCAACCTTTTACCTACATTTCAAGCAGGATTACAATGGTGCCTCACACTCCTCACAGGCTGCTTGCTATCAGCTCAACTCACAGAGCAACTCATTACAGCCTGAAAGACAAGGCTGAACATACTTTCCAAATTCTGGGGTTTAATTAATGCCATGACTGCAAAATTTCCAAAGTCTTGATTTAAGCACAAGCTCAGTGTTCTATACCTCCCCCACTCCCACTGGCCTCTGTTTCAAGGACAAACTTTCATTAGCAATGTGATCTTTAGCACTGGCTCTATTGACTGCAATGCATGGTACTGCTCTATTTACTCAACACTACCTCATTGTTTGTAGTGCAAGCTTAACCAGTTGTAGGAGAATAGCTAATACCTGCAAAATTAAAGCATTTTTTGTATTAGGTTGTTTTCAAGTTGCTTTTGTAGTAATACCAAGGGAAAGTAAAAGGAAGAGGATACATCAAAAGAATGAAGAGACACCTTTTATCCACAATTCAGCTTCCTGCATGATGTTCTCACACTTCTGCCTCTGCATTAAACATGTACTGTAGGAATATCATAGGCATGGACTTTCCTGAATAACAGCCTTGAGATCCATGAAGTATTTTGGCTTGTGTAAGAATCCCCAGTGATTCTTATTCAAACTCTTACAAATATCAGCAAAAGAAAGTCTAAACTTCATAAACTGGCTCTGCTCCACTTCTTAAATGGGAAGTGTCCCATTTCTTGTACAAACATGCTTTCACAAAAATGTAAAGTGGAATTAGATCCCTAAATCAGCTTGCCTTCAACCTGTCAAATTCTCAAGTCACAGATTAGGGCAGCAACCCCATGCATCAAAAACTGATTATGACTGATATAAGGAAAAACGAGAATAAGAAATTCTGAGAGATAGGAGTTTAGCATTTTGCAACTGAGTAAGATCAAAATTTACACTTGGCCTTCCAAGGGATTCAGACCTGCCCAACACAGGACCAGGATATTAATTATTTAGATGTTGCTTCCTCTTATAGAACTACATCCTCTCTTTCAGGTAGCTTCTTGTTTCCAAAGTGATTTATTGTGACTAGAAAGAATTGTTACAAGTTTATCTGAATGTGAAGCAAGTCACACACCTTCTTGTGACCAATTCTTCGGCATCTGAGGCTTACAGAAAGAGGAAGCCGATTTACGTTTTCTTTAGTTTCTTTGAGCACACCACAACAACAGCACTCTCCTGCTCCTGCACTTCATATTTACATGGTGACATCTCACATGATTTACAATAAGCTAAAGGCCATCCTGTGTAAGTTTAGTTCTGTTGTAGGAAATAACACTGGCTGAGACACTCAGGTAATCAAGCAAACCCCAAAATTCTGTCACAGTCATTCTTGTGACAGCTATGTATTTTCCAGTTCTAAATCTCATGCATCCCCCTCCACTCCAATAGGATTTGATTTGAGGTTTGATGTGTTAAGACACAAAACAGTGTGTATCAATCTGAAAATGAAACTCACATTATCATTTCACTACAATAAGATCTACTTAGAAAGCAAAACCTCCACAGTGGTTTTTGCACTTTAATTTTTAAAGCTGCATACTGTAGGTCTGCTTTAGTCCTAGTGCAATGCACTGCAACAGAATTACTTACCAGGAAAGTAAATGTATTTACAGAAATCACAGCAGAATTAATTTCACACACTGCCAATGCCTACACAACCCATCATAATATTAAAGATCATACTTAAATTTCTCTAGAAATAGAACCAGTGAGTGGAAATCTCACTAATTAAGTTTGGATTTGAATTCAGTAAGAATCACAGCACAATTCAAAGACTGTCCTACAGCCCTACTGATAGAGCCTTTTATTTTAACAGTTGTCCAAAATCATTACAGGAGCCAAGTCTTTGGTAATAAAACCACAGAATATGACCATTTCTTAACCTTAAGTTTCTATCCAATATTTCAGTGCTAACACAATATCCGTTTTTGAACACCCTTTGCCCCGCTCTGTCCATTGCAGCTCTACAAAGACAGGTAGCAGAAGGAAAGAGAAACTACAATAGTTTGAAATGGAAGACTGGGAGAAGTAGTAACATTGATTTTGGTTCTTGTTTTGTTGTCACTCGTCAAAAGGGATGAGCATTTGAGTTTCAGTTCCCAATACCTTTTGCATAATACTTTTCTTATAACTTGTATCTCCCTTCACAGGATGTGGATTTAATGAATGAGGGACAAATTAGTAAAGGACTTGTCTGTAAATAAAGCAAAACCAGAGGCTACTGTATAGAAGTATGCTGGAGTAAGTTGTGAACTGTTTAAAGAGTATCAATATTGTCACAGCAAAGCATTGAAAAACGGTTTGTAGAGCAAACATGACTTGTGATTCAGTGTTCTCTGAGGACACACATGAAACTGCCTTACAGACCATAATGTTGGCCCCCTTTTATTGAAATAAGGTCACAGCTAACAGCGACTGATCATGCAGGGAAACAACATGGTATCTCTGCACTATTATGAAGAAAAAAAAAGCTTTTCCAGAGCATGTATGAGATGGCAAAGACATGAATGTGAGAAGGACAGAAAATTATTATGTTTCTCATTAAGAGATATAAAAGTTTCTATTTTAACAAGAGAAAATAGAAAACAAAACAGGGCTGACATTTTGTTCCTTAAAAAACCCAAAATCTTCAATTAGCATTTCCAGCTTTGGCCACAACACTGCTCTGCCAGCAAGACCCATTCCAGCACCTGTGCATCAGCCTTAACTGTTCAGCAAAGAAGTGCTGCAACATGTTAATGTGCTGACAGAGAGGCTGCCCTCATTTGGCAGCACTCAGGTACCCTAGAACTTCTGCATGTAATTGAAGGGTGCTGGTCATGAAAAAGGGAAAAAAGAATCAAGTAACATACAGATTGAAGAATGTACAACCCTTTCAAAATAGTACCAGAGGAGGAGGGAAACAGCACAGGTTTGCAGACAATCCAGAGTATCCACACAAAGTTTTCTAAGCAGTTTACAGTAACAACAGCCACTCCATGGCTACTCATTGTCAAAACAGTAGAATGCAAATCATAGAATCATTTGGGTTGGAAGAGATATTCAAGATCATTGAGTCCAACCATTAACTCAACACTGCCAAGTTGACCACTAAACCACGTCCCTAAGTGTCACATATACACACTGAAGTCCTTTATGCTTCATTTATTCCTCAGCCACTTTTGAAAACCTTGACAATAATTCATTAACACATTTACAGTGATTTTTTTCAGTAGCTGCTTACAGCAAGTTAGAGAAAAGAAGTTCAAAGTCTTTGAAGATCATGTAATCCAGTAATCTTTGTATTAAAATGCTTCTACTCTCTGTTTTGCTGTCCTTCAGTGACTTAAAGAAAAAGCTGCAAGTACCGTTTTGAGGTAAAATCAAGTATTCAGAATCACAGCTGTGAGAACATCCAAATGTGCTACTGGCACAGTTCTCAAACACTGCACAACATGACTTCATGTGGAGACAGACATTTTAAGATATTCAGGAGAGGTCACAGTAAAGTTTATGTGCCTATATATGCTAACCCAGACTTGATAATTTAATGTTACTGTTCAACTTTACCAGAAAAAGTAGCAGCATCTGCTATCATGAAGTCTACTCATTCATCCTCAAACCTCTGGGCCAAATCATTAATTTCTAATGAATACTGGTGCTTCAAATTTAAAGAGAAAATAGTCCAGCTAGCCAAGACTACCACAATTTTTATGCCTGCAAAGGGAAGAATACGCAGACAAATTCCTTTATCTGATTCTCTGCTCATTCTGAAGTGGAATGAACTTAAATATAGCAAAAAAGCAAGGGAACCTTCCTGTTCCCCAGAGGGAATACTTGAGAAATTCAGATAAAAGTACTGCAGCTTTCAGGAATGGTAAGGTTACTGCTTTTCCACAAAACCTAACAGAACACGAATACTGCCAATAACCAATGCACTTACATGATTTACATATATATATTTTCATGTATACATATGTATAATATACATAATAGAGAAACTGTTTCTGCTATTAACTCTCCCTATTTTTGAGGGAACAGAGTTAAGTGTTTCAATAATAATGTAGCAGGAGCTCAGTAGCACTGAGGATTTGTAAACAGAAACATGGTTTATCTATACCATCAATAACAGAATTACAACTAAGGTTCTGAAAGGAGAGTTAGCCATCCACTTCCAGTGCTAAAACAAGGAATCCATGCTGTCACTGCCTGCAGCTACAGGAAGCATCAGCATGTCCTTAATTCCACACAGAAAACACTAATTATATTCCAATACTGGGTATCAAAGATAATTTATCATCCAAATTTATCAACCAAAACAGGGGGCTATTAGATGCTGATACTTGGGCAGAGCTCCACATAAGGCCACACGCACACAGTGCCCTCAGCTCTCCCCAAGCAGCAGTTCAGCACTTCCCTGCCCTGACAACCTGAAGGCCACCTTGTGTCCATAAGGAAACCCTCATCACTCACTGCTGATCCCAAACCAAGGCCACAGTGTCACAACACAGGCTGCTTGATGGCCTCCCTGTCTTCAAATGTTCCTCTCCTTTCACCCACACCTTAGTGCTTATGGCTGCCCTCAGGAAAACTGCCTGACCCGCCACACTGTGCCTCAGACAGAACCAGCAGAACGGCTTTAACTCAGAGCAGTGCCCTGCTCAGTTCAATCTGCAGCCCCAAAACTCCTGTGTGGGCAGAATGCAGTGAGGGGGCCGTGCAGCAGCTCCCACCAACTGAAAGGTGCTGCTGAAGGGTTCACACAACTGCAGCTTGAGAACACGTGCGGGGGCAGAAATACCCGGAGCCGGTATCGCCATCAAACGTGTTGGCTCATGAAAACACGACCAAAGGGTGTAGTCTCATGGGATGTGAGCTTGGACAGCAAAGCAGCTTAGAAGTTCCCACTCCACCTGCTCATTTCAGTGATCCTGTTTACAGAGCAGCTTCTCAAGGAGTTTCACTGACACAACAAAAAGACAGCAAAGTGCAGTGTAGGGGCAGGAAAGAGGCTGGTTTCACTGCTGAAGCCAAATCTTGTGAAACTACATCCCAGGTATTTGTTGTGGAAAGAACAGCCTGTCTAGTAACACTTGCCAAAGCTTTGCCAAACACCTGCTTCAAAATGTCAGAACTCAGATGCAGCAAATATCCCAAAATACAGACTCTGGAGTTTTATTGAGGTGATGCAGTCACCAAATAATCTGAAGTTGGAGGATAAACCACAAGACTCTAAAAAAGAAAAAAAAATACCCCAAACAACAAAACACCACTCATGAAAGCAGAAGAAAACAAACCCATCCTGCACTTTCCCTTTTTCTGCAGTTTGAAGATTAAGATGTGTATTAAAAATATATTCCAAAAATCATTTCTCCAAAATGAAGGTGTGACAGCTGCCAGGGGAGCCAAGAAAGCTTCCTGCTAGCACTTTATGAAGAAGAGGCTGTAGAACAAGTTTCTCAAAAAAAAAAAAAGTTGTAACCGGTTTATCAGGTTAGAGGAATTCACTGGTTCTTCCGCCTCTGCCCCCATCCCATTTGTTCCCAAATGCTCATTTAACCAGCTTGTTTCTTGCTGAATTTGTCGAAAATAAGTTGCACTTGCAGCTCAGCTGGATGATCAATAGGCATCCAAACATGCTTTAGGGAACTGGCAATTTGCTACCACCTGATGAAATGGCAACCACTGCTTCCAATTTGTGCACTGCTTCAAGGACTGAGGAAAAAAGGCCTAGCTTTGTCTTTCTCTGTTTAAGAATATGAATGGAAATAATCGTTCATGTATTGGATTTGATACATAAATGTCAATGCACAGATGAAATTTGGATGCTTTCAACTGGTCCAAAAGCAAACCCAGCTCTCACATGAGAACCTCTCCCTTTTTATGCATATTGTTCAAAGTAAGATGGTAATTACAGCTAAATACTGCAGACAGCTTTCTAAAATTATTAGCTCTTTTTAGACTTATCCTTTGTCAGGAGGACATGCAAATATTGCCTTGCAAAAGGAAAGTAACATGTCTTAAGGCAAGTCATGCTGATTCAGCCAGGTTTTCTGTATGAGAGGGATTAAGAAATCCACAACACTTTCAACTTCATATGCAATCTTTAACTTAGAACCCCCATGGCTAAAATCAGAGAAGCACATGAGGATGCCAGCTTTTTGATGACAGAATAATGGGGCTGAGAGAAAGGCAAAGTTCATTTTGGTTTTGCTCTGTAAAAGCAAGCTTCCAATTCTGCAGGATTTCAGAAAGCAAACTGAAAATAACTGATCCCCCTTAAAAGCTTGAAAATTGGGAAACTATAAAGCTACAGCAGTTAATTAGAAAAATATAAATAACATGCTAAACAAGCCAGGCCTGTGATTTGAGCAATGAAAATTCTGAGCATTTTGAACAATGGAACCAAGCAAGAATGTCCCAGTAATGAAGGAAGAACACTATTCCCCCCTTTGGTAGGTGGTGTAGCTAATGCATGTTTACTGGCTTACATCACAGGCTCAAGACAGTTGCAAATACACACTTAAACAAGAGATCGCCCACTTACTTTGTTCAATAAAAATCCTCATTTTTCTACTCAGTAGCATTCTGCAACTACAGGGCATCTCAGACAGGAGCTCTAAATTCACCATTACTGGTCCAACATCAGAGGTAAGTTATTAATGCCATTTTGAACTAAATACATCAAACAGGCTCCTTCCAAAGGGCACGCATTCTATGACTTCAGATGATTATTTCCCTAATATTTGTACATACTCTCCTCCCCACCCAAAGCACAGCTACCACAACATTGCACATCACCTGTGAGAAAACACACATGGATCCCATAGATGCAGCAGCACCTATGGAATGAAATGCTTGTTACCCTGGACAAGTACAGTATTTTAAAACTTGCAGCCAAGCATACAGAACAGACACTGCACCAAACAGCTTGGTTATTTGGGGGCACTGAGTTTCAGAACCTCACTTCATAAAATTACACAGCAAAAACATACTGATGAGGAGCCCTGTTTTAGAATATTTCTTAAGACCAACTCAAATAATAAACTGCATGAGATGTAACACTTGAAGAATATGAAGTAAAATAGAAATGATACATCATTCATTGAAGTGCCCTGTTAAAAGCAGAGTAAAGACTTAACCACAGATACAGGCCTTTGGCAGACTCCATCACTCTGGAAGGTGATCTAACTGGCAACAGGAGGAGGCTTTCTGTGGTCAGTGAAGAACTCCAGACCCACAGCAGCTGATCTTCTGTTTACCAACTACAAATCACAGAACCAGAACCACAGAATGCAGGAGTTTGAAAGAGACACCTGAAGCATGGATCAAAGTTACAAAGGATTTGTGCTTAGTGATTCTCACTCCCCTCACAAGCAGACTGGGAAACCAAGGCAAAAGCCAGACGAGCCACTTCATTTACACGATTGAGATACGTGCTAAAGTGAGAGATTTTCAGCTGCATCATCAGTTTTCTACTACAATCCAAGCAGGGTGTGGAAAGCTAATTTCACATACTCTACAATATTATCTCAAATCAAGGTAGAAGTCTACTTCCTTTTCCTCCTCCTTTTCAAACAACCACTTCGCCCACCTGTGCTTTTGCTAAACAAAATGCCTGAGAAAGAAAGAAAAAAACATTCCACATGTGTTGATGAATACCTGACTCATCCCTGAAATACATGATGCAACTGAAATATTTAATGGACTCATCTTCAAAAATGCCGAAAAGGGTCTACTATTAAAGGATATGGAGGTTTTCTTTTTGCCACCATTGCAAGCAGGAGGTTGAATTAAAACTTTACTACCTCCCACAGGAGTCAGGACACACGGAGGGGAAGGGAGTTTAGGTAAGGTGTGTTCCAGAAGACCTATGATGAAACTGGCCACCTCACAACTGGCATTGAACAATTAACAGCAAAATCATTATTTAGTTGCATAGATATGCAAACAAAAAGGAAAAAAAAATGTTGTTTTTCAAGAGTCTCTACCCACCTACACACAAAGGTAGTATTTCCTTTTATTTGCTAAAGCAGACCCACCTACAGTGCAATTTACGCCAATAAGATACAATCTCTCATAAAGTATTGAGTATAATTAAAGTGTGTCTGTTATAAAGGTAAATAGAGTGTACCAGGCTAAGCTGTTCCAGATGTCTTTAGTGCAAGATCTGGGACAAGATCAAACCTGCAGCTGCACATTTTCTCAGGGGTTATTATGGAGCTTTAAAAAAAAAAAAATCACCTCTTGGACTTCAGCAAAACCAGTGCAAGTAGAACAAATGCCTTCTGCAGCTAATGGTGGCAGATTTTAAGATACATAAAAGTTACATGTTCAAAGACTCTCACTGTAGACTGCAGCGTTAACCATTGCAGTATCAAAGAGGGTTAGGACCAAGTCTGCCAAGTATCTGTGTCACCAGAAGTTACAGCAACACGAACCTGTTCTACTGCCTAAGCAAGTTTCTTGCTGAAACACACCTACGATGATTCAGACAAGGTGTGGAAAGCCAGGTTTGTATGTTACACATAAATACACTATTGTATTTTTCCATTCAAGCACATTTCGTGTACAAAACACAGTCAAAGCAAGCAAACTTTCAGGAACTGTGTATGTATACATTATTGGCATTAAATTATTACATGTAACTTAAGCCTTCTTGAGCTTTAAGTATCATACAAACTTACAGATTGATTGTCTTAGTGCGACATTAAGTGAGCCAAAGAGCAAAATTACAGAAATCACAGGGGAAAAAAAAACAATCACTTTATAATCCACTAATTAAGCCCACCTGGAAAAAAGTAATACACAACAAGCAGTGCTGATGTAATATGAAAGTATACTTTTGAAGATTTCAACTAACTTAAAGAATGACAAATGAGAAAAAGTCAAGTTTTTTAATACCCATTATAGCAGTAAACTTGTAGATTAAACCATACCACACGAATTGTGAAAGTTTGACTAGCACTGCGATATTAAGCAGTATCCTTACTGGCCTACTCTTTTAAGGTTTAAGAGAAATTTGGAATGAAAGTAGATCCATCAAAATAACCAGAAGTCAGATCTTCCAAGAACTTGCATCAGCTCAAATACTCCAGTATTGCACATAAATGTTTCAGAATTATGGGATTCCCATTTTCAGTGGTTCAGATCTCTTTTGACTTAGCTTTAAAACAAGCATGAAAACTCGCTAGTGATTTCAAAGTGAAAGGCAAAACTAAAGCCTCTCTGTTTTTTTAAATCCACAAAATCTTGTTGGCAGGTTTCACCCTGAAGAGCCCGAGAGCAGCACCTCACCTGCTGAAGAACCCGGTCCAGCGGTTCGGCTTTGCTCAGTCCTTCTGGTGTTAAGCCGCTGACTTCGCGACACTGGTCACTTAAGTCCAAGTTGTCTGCTTTCACCAGGGATTTGTGTAGTGTCCCTACCTAAAAACATTTAAGAAATTATAGACGAAAGTGAGAAGCAATGGAAACAGCTCTTTAAAACAGTGTGTTCAGACTGCGGAGAAACCAGAAAGGTGCAGTATCCCGACCCAACACCCGCCAGGAGAAAAGCGTTTGTCTATTTCACAAATCGAAACCTTTGGCCTCGCTTTCTCCCCCTCCCACCCAGGAGAGCCACGCGCTCGCTTTGAGGTGTCCGGGCCCACTCTCATGCCGTGCTTTTCGCACTTAGCACCGGCTTTGCGGCACTTGTTCACTGCAAAAGGAAGATAACTTAAGGCAGCTTCAGGAATCTATTAATGAAATTAATAGTCATGTTTGTTTTATCAAAGCCCTTCATCTCTAGGGGGTTCCTGTTTATGATGGGGCTTTGAGGGGGCGAAATTGGGGATGACTTCTAGATTGGCCTAAAAATTAAAAGAAGCCAGTGTTTTTTAAGAGTTAACCAAACGTTGGTTTAAAAAAAAAAAGAAAAAGGGGGGGAAAAAGTGTCCCGCAGCAGGCCGCAAAGGGTCCAGTGGTTACTGTGAGCCCGCTCCGAGGGCAGCGTGCACGCCCGGAGCCACCCGGGCAGCTTTTTGTTTTAAAGCTTCAAAAGTCCGGAGACATCCTCGAAGCTACACACGTTTTAAGGCGGACGGGGCAGTGAGGGGTGGAGGCGACCAAACTTTAAAAATTACTTCTTCCCTTAAGATGGAACAAAAAGGACCTTTCCGAGTGTGGTCCCCGGGCGGTGGGTGACCCCCGGGCAGGGGCCCCGCGCCCTCCTCTCCCTCGGTGCATTTGTGAAATGAACAGGCGGCCCCGGGCAGGGCGAGTGGCCGGGCGAGCCCGCTCGCCCCGCGCCCGCGGAACGCGCCCTCGGCCCGGATGTCGAAGCCATACCTTCTTGCTCTGTAGATCCACAACTTGCCACACCAAGAGAATTAGTTCCCTCTCATCCGAACCCAGTTTAGCCCCATATGCACCAGCTGTTGCCCCAAACAACACCACCAAAGAGTCACTGTGCGAAGCCGTCATGACCACAGGGGGAAACAACTACAATCAAAAGCAGAGGTAAAAAAAAAAAAAAGGAGACAAAAAAAGAAAAAGAAAGATACACTAACAAACTACCCCCAAAAAATCCCACAAGGCTCACCCCCAACCTCCAAGTAATCAAAGGGGAAAGAAGCGAACGAGGAGTCACAATATCAAGAGGAGAGAAAGAGCTATTTAAGGAGGTAGGGTGTTTGAGAAAAAAACATGGAGAAAGCTCCCATCTCTACCTGTTCCCGGTGCTCTCCTTCCCGGGGCTGATTGGGAGGTGAAATTAGCAAGCTGTGGGTTTCTTTCCCTCTGACATCATGGCAGAAGCTCAGCCTAGGCTTGGGCTTTTTTTTTTTCTCTTTTTTTTTTTTTTCCCTTCCCCTCTCCTGAGTTACCTGCCCTTGGTGCAGCTCATGTGACTCTAGTCAATCTCCCAAAGGGACAAGGCCATTGGGCCTCTGGAAAAGGTGTAGGAGGGACGGAGGGAGAATCAACGCCTGGCTGATCTGGCCTGATTGGTTTTTGAGGGAGATCAGAGGAAAACTCCCTTTCTC
>JAOXXN010000162.1:9451314-9463169 GCA_026770055.1 Myrmophylax atrothorax | reverse complement strand
CTCTCTCTTTAATTGTGCCTGCAGGAAGTGCCTGTACCTGCTTTCAGTTCTGGGGGAGGGCGCCCGGCGCCGGGCGCTGTGGGGGGATACAGAGCTCTGTGCTCGGAGCGTCTCGTTGCTTTGGGAAACCTGAGGAATATACGCGGACAGTTGCTAAAACACAATTTATGACTTAGCATTGAATTCCACGAAATAAAAGTCTTTACCTGCTCCTGATTAATCGCCTTTTGTGCACGTTGCTGCGTGTGTATCCAGCTTCCCACGCCAACGTTAATGTATAATACAAGTGTAGTATTTCTACAGGGATTTTAAGGAATGTTACAAACAGAAAGGACTTTGCATTTTAGGCCCTATTCTTCCTCTAGTTTGTAAAGGTGGGTCTATAATTTTTTTTTCACTATGAGAAAGGGTTTATGTTGGAAGTTTTGCAAAACAGCTCTGTAAAATCCTATATTTTTTACAAGGAACTGGCTCCTGGGCGTTCACTGCAGGCCCAGAGGGACAGCTTTGCTCTGGACCTCTCTGCTGTGTCACAGGTGAGACTGCACTGGGAACTCACCTCCTAGTTTAGCTGCTACAAAACCAGCAGCAGCAGGAATATTTGTAACATTGGGGACTGAGACAATTTCTAGAGATATCAAATTTATTTTAAAGCAGAAAAGAAAGTTTAAAAGCCTCTAAACTGTTTGGGCAGTTATTATTTTTCCTATTGCCACCACTGATGAGCTACTAAAGGTTTTAAGGCCAAATGCTGCTAGTTAGACTAGTTGTAATTTTTCTTTTGCTTAATTAAATCTTCAGTTTGTACTCCAATATTAGTGTTGTGTTGAAATACAGTTTTCACTGAATGAAAAATGGTGCTGTTATTTAGCAACTGATGTCTGTCATGGGAAAATGCAGAACTGGACATTTAATTGAATATCTGATAGCTTTAATTATTACATCACATTTTCTCATCTTTTAACATGCTAATTTTATAATTGGTTAATTACAGTATTTACTGTGGACCTCCTTCAGCAAACACTGATTCACACCATCAACAAGACTAATTCCATTTAGTTCAGTGAAAATAAACTACATTTCAAGGTTGCTGTCTCCTGTGAAGTACCTTAGAATTCACTTACTAGAAGAATTTACCTGACAGAGGCCATGCAGGAAACTTTGCAGTGCACAGGTGCATCTCACTGAACACTACAAGATAGTTAAATCTCTCAGCTGTTTCTCTGCAGCTCACATGTGCAGTTGCTTGAGAAGGAATTCTGAAGATAGTTCATTGAAACAGAAAGGGCAACTTCCCAAACAAAGATGAAAATCTTAATATGTAACATATATATATGTTCAAAATGTTTTCAGCATTAGATTTTCTGGCATTGCTGAATTTATGCAACAGCTGTATTCTCCTCTGTTAATACATTTCTAAAAGTCATTGGTAAAATAAAAACCCACTTATATTCCTTTTGGTTAGTTGTATCCTTTGGATATAGTGGTAACAAAACAGTGCAACAGGCTGATTGTTGAATATGGGATGATTTTTATCCCTAAAATCTGTAGTAAGAACCATAAAAATGCATTGACTGCAAGTGTGAGAATTGTTCCTCTTGCCCCGTTTGTCCTCTCCCAAATACACACACGTTATGGGGGTGTGCAGGAGGCAGTGTCTGTACACAGCTTTGCAAACACAGATTTTACTGTAGCTGTACACAGAAAAAAATGTATCTGTTGCAATTTAGCTGCCTTCATGAGGGTGTCATTTCATAGCCCTAATATGTGAGTACTTCATACATAATGTGATTATAATGAGCAGATTTCTACAGAAGATCATGCATGTGATGGATTCTTGGCCACGTTGACATATATGATCCCAGGCTCCAGTGGATTGGCACACACAATGCCAATGCATATGTACCTGCCTTTTAAGATCTAATGTGAAAGAAAAAGCATTGTAATCACATAGAGCAACATGCCAGATTAAAGAAGTCCTCCTCAGATCAGTGCCAAAAACCCTAGAAAACTTATTTGAAATCTGTGTGGTATCAACGTTAGTGAGCCCAAAAGTTTCTATGCTTTTCACAACTACAGTAGCTCACCTCATAAAATGTAGCCCCTCTTCCTGGAAAACTCATCTGGTTTCTACTTTCAGACTATCTTGATTCATGTAATTCTACTGTTATTAACTTATCTAAACTATTCTAGCTAAATGAACCTCAAATACATTCTAAAATGTTTAAAAGAAAAATTTAAATAAATGCTGGCCTTCCTGGGATATCAAACATTTTAAAGTATCACATTAGGCAACTGGTTTCTCATTCACCTTCTGTCCACAACCCTCCACCTCTCTGCCCTGAATTGTACCAGTCTCTGCAGTGATATCGATTTCAAAAATATAAAGGTCTCCACCGAGCACCAACAGGATCCACTTCCTGAAAAGCCTGTGGGGCAAACCCTTGTACAGTGACCATAGCAAAGTTAATTTGTAACCAAGACCTTGCTGAAATGAAGTTATTGCTCACCTTTAGTTTTAATCCTGGCTGGCATATTTATGGAGGTACTTGTTTGTAGGCTCCATACATCATCTCATAAATGTAACTGGTGGAGAATAAAATTTTAAAGATGGACATTAATTTTTATGCAAGCCCAGTACTGTAATTATTTGGGGGTTTTTCTTATTAATCAAGCAATTAAAACTAGAAAATAGATCACAGAGCACATGAGAACAGTGAACAAACTCATTCAATTAATTGTGCTTGCAATGGATAAATTTGTAGTTGTATTTTCATTCTCATTAAACACAGTTTCATTAGGAGAGGAGAGACCACCACCTCTCTTACCTTTGTGACATTATTATCGAAAATTCCTGTGGACTGACTGTCCTGATCACTGAAGTCCTTTTGCTAAAGCTGAGTATGAAACATGGAGACATGAGATCTAATATCCTGGCTGCATTCAGATCTACAGAAATACTTCAATTATCTTTCAGGGAAGATAAAAGTCAATCTTCTGTTCCAAACTTGTATGATATTGAGAAGTGATTTGTCCTCATGAATATTTTACTCACCATTTAAAAGGAAAAAAATTATCATAATGTTTAGGCCTGTAAATGGTTTGAAACCGCCTGAGAAAAGTGAATTAACTTTGAAGTTGGGTCTAACTTCAAAATTGGCCCCACTGGCAGGGCAGGGAGTTTGGACCAAAAGACCTCCAGAGGTCTCTTCTAGCCAATTGTTTTCTGTGATTGTGAGAAAGAGAGATACTAAATTGAGTCAATATGAAGCCTTAGTGTTCATCTGCACAAGAGGGAGAGCAGTGAATTCTCCACATGCCTCAGCACCTCCAAACTGAACTGGCACAGGAGGTGAAAAATCTGTGAGTGATCTGTAAGCAAATGTGAGAAGACATTTGGACTTCATGTGCGCTCAGTCCTTGGCTCCTGGGTTGAATTATAAGCAACTGCATTAATATTTTCTGAAGGAGGAGCTTACTGTAACTCCTGAAACATAAATCCATATGTAAACAATTTTCTGGCATCCCTTCTTTAACAGCAAATGAGTGGGAAAAGGCATGGAAATAACTGCTGAACTGTTCTTTGATTGCTGTCCAGATATTTGGAGAGATCTGACTTTTGGGGCTGACAGGTAGGTCTGCCATGATTACAATGTCATGTAGAAGCCTTGAAATAATTTTCATCAAATATCCACACAAGCTCAGCAACATGCAAAAGAGCTTCAGAAAGGTGGTTCTGGTGGATTGTTACTCTGCAGATACTCACACCATCAAGCCACACTGAAAACATTCACTTAGATTCTATTAACTTCTATTGACTTAAAGGTAAATTAAAACAGCTCCCACTGGAGATCTTACAGGTGGGTGCTGTTTAGCCAGATTTCTCCAGATTACAGGCATCAGGCTTTTGAAAATTTAAGCAATTTTCTACCAAATTTATGGACAGATCAAACATGCAGGCATAGTAGTGTCTTTCATAAATATTACTAGAGATTTACATTAAAATTAACGGTTTATAACAAATATACAATGAATTTCCATTTTATTTTCATTGGAAGCAATGCTGTTCTTCAAATAATTTACTAGACAGTTTTCTGGAATTAGAGTCATTGAAATTATTCCTGACAGGGACTTCTGCAAGTCCTCTTGTCCAGCATTGTGCCCACAGCTGGACCACTGCCAGCACCAGAGTGACCCAGCCAGGATTTTGTCCAGCTGTGCCTGGAAAACCTCCCTGGATGACCTTTCCAGAGCTGCACTACATTGCTGATGGGAAACTTTCTCCTTAGTCACCAATCTGATTTCACTGCTAAATTTTTAAATAATTCACTGCAACTAGTTGAGACAGGATCTTTAGGCTGTGGTAAATTAGACAAGCCATGTGATACAATTTCTGTTACCTAATGAGATGAATATGCAAGTACTTCCTGACCCTTCCAGTCTACCTTACCTGTGATTAAAAATTCACTTTATGTGAAGCTTTATTGCCCCAACAATCTATCTAAGTAAATTTTCATTACAAATGCTTACTTTTTTTACTTGCCTCAGGTAAAATATGAAAATGGAAATTTAATGGAAAATACTGGGGGTTTGGCAGATTTTTAGGCAAATTGGTATTCAGCTTTAGATGACAACACTTCTACTACTGACCCATCCTCTGTTTGTCCATTGAAAGGATATGGCAGTTTACAAGTCTGTCAGTGCAGCAGCATATCCAACAGTAAAAAAGTTTTCTTTTAATTGGTAAGGTTAATCTAGTGAGGTGTTTGTTACATAAACTAAAAAGGAAAACCTTCCACTGCCACTCTCCTTGCTACCATCACTGTTACCCCAGTGAAAAGAGTAAATACATAAATTGATAACACAATATATGCAATAGCAAAAAGCCAAAATGCTGCTTGTTACTCGCTAGTATTTGCATACAATTAAGTAGAATCATCTTCTTAATTTACATACAATAAAATTTAAAAATTATATGTTTAAAGTTCGACAGGATAAACTTATATCCTCTTGTGAAAAGATCAAGGGGTTAATTCCTCATAATGAAATATGAGAATGACCTGATATTTACATGAAGCATTTAATTTGGGCCATTTTATACTTCATATTTAACAGATCAACTCAGAGACTTCCAGTCACAGAAATAGCAAGATAGGAAACTCAATACTCCTTTAACTTTTTAGAAAACAATTTTTGTACCACTCTTCCAATGAATCTATGATATTCAGTCCATCATATTCCCACACTTAAATGCATTCACACTGTACAGAAGTAAAATTCTCAGAAGTTCAGTGAAACACAAAATCACTGATGTTTCAAAGTGAGACAGCTACAGCCCTCTGGAAGTTTCGATATCCAACCCCAGTCGCCTTCATGGAAACATAAAAGCAATGAGACAACATAAGAAATGTAAATGCCATTATCTACATCTAAAGATCTGCATGCTGTTCACTCACTCACTGAGAGCTGATGATCGATGCTGCAACAGAGCAATGGGGAAAGAACTGATCTTCAAGCAAATACAAAGGACTGTGTACTGGAAGGCCAAATTACTCCTTGGTAAACAACTATACAAATTACACAATTAATGATGAATTCATGCAAGTTACATTTTCTCAAGCTTTAGTGACAACTTGCTGATATGGCCTCATGAGATTATCTTGGCAGAAATTACTAATCTCTGGCTGTTTATTCAAATTGTACCACACCATCTCAGCTGACATAAAAACCTTGATAAAAAGGAGAGGGTGTTTCTATAATATTTCATTCCCATTTGATTTAGCTGCTCTGATATTTAACCTGTTTCTTCATTAGAATTTAATTAAACTTATTCCACATACGGATATGCTAATACGTATCTTTTTCTCACAACCATATAAACAGAAGTAAAATATAAATGCAAAATTTAAGCAAAACCTAACCACCTGTTGAAGTATTTACATTTAAAAACATTTCATCAAAGTATTTTGCATAATAAATTGATGAATGTAATGATGTGCATCCAAAAGAGATATGATAAGACATATCATTCAATGATTTCCTGATCTTCCATCTTGATTATTTCACTTCAGTTCTCTTCTACCACTGTTACATCCCTAGGATCTGACCAGGGGATTTCAAACACACTCTACGTCCTATTCTATCCAATCACAAGGATGGAATCATTTCCTCAAAGAAGCAAGCCTTTGTTACAACATTTTTATTTCTGTTTTCACCGTCTTTGTCTTGAAAGTACATGGTCTTTAAAAAGTCTTGTCTGACTCATTACTACCAGACCGTAGCAGAATTTTTAGGGCAGTTTCTAGGAAGATTAGATGAATTTATTTTCTACTCTATGATTTGTAACTTGACAACTACAGTTTTTGCAAAGATATCTCATTTTTATAGCACCTCTAGATGCAATTGCTTGCATGCAAGACTCTGCACTGAACTGTGTTATATAATTACAGTCATGTCAGTTAGAATCATCAAATTCTCACTCAAATAAATTCCCTTGTTCTATTCAACAAATCCTCTCTCCACTTTAACCTCTGAGCATGACTGAACAAATATCTGTCTTCCTCTGGTCTGATGCTGGATCTCACATGCTGTGGAATATACAGTGGAAGTAAGATAGAATTAGTGTCCTTACAGATACATCTGCCTGGTACAAGAGAGTGATGTGGATTTCTGAAAAACATTCTCAGAGAAACTTGTTGCACAGTCAGTAACTGTATTCAGACAGGAAGAAGACAGGGATGCCTAGACTATTCCCTTTGGCATCCAGTAGAAATTTTAAATTTAAGATGCCATATGATGCAACTCAGTGCGTTTATCACTTAATAGCTACAGAATTGCTTTATAAACACAGATAATAGCTAAGCACATGGCAAGCAGGTGCAATTCCCTTCCCAGTAAGTTGGAGTTGTGATAATATACTATGACAGGGCTGTTTCATAAGTGCCAATACTGCTTCACCTCCTTTCCACAACTCTCTGCTCATGTGGCACACCCTTGTCTGACTGGAAATGTCACTTTGTGTTCAATCATTCCTTGTGTTCCTCAAGTAATTATTTCAACCCTGCTGTTGTTGTAAATAAGAACTGTGACACAGTTAACACACATTGAGGTTTTGCCTTTTCCATGCCCAAAGATATGGTGGTGAAGAAAAGAAAACGAGCCCAGGGGCAGACAGAGTAAGTTGCCTGGTGCTTTCTGGGTGTCCACAAGTGAATGTACTGATAAAGCTCTGGGTGAAGTGGATGTTCAGGACATAAATAAATGTTAACTACTCCTTTCCATACTCTAGTGCTTGGCTTTGTGTGGGCAGAGAGTCTGAGGGGTCTGGTCTACTTCATTATTTTTCAGATACATTAAATCCTAGTATGCACTATAAGCAAACATATCCCTGCTGAGGAAATGGGAATAGTCAGGAGTTGGTTGAGGCTGCCACAGATGACAGACCGTGTTCCTAAGCTGTGGTTTGCATCATGAAATCTGTTTGACATCAATATAAGGTTCAGGCATTCCTTGTTCTTCCAACTTCAGCTATTCATTGTCATCTGATATTTGGCTCACTGGATCCTCTGATTCTCCAGCACTCCTGTTTGTGGGGCTCCACTGTGAATCAGCATTGAGATATTTGATATTTTTAAGTATTGCATAAGGTGGACTCATTCTCTCATGTGGTTCAGTGGTTGGTTCCACAAAAAGTTATCTTGGCCAAAACAAGCCAGTGACTCATGGGCAAACAAGAGGGCCCTTCTGCCTGGCAGTGTCGCCAATCCGTGACTTCGGGGCACACGAGGCTCCCCTGGGGCGGTCGCTGCTGAGCGCCCGCAGCTGGCACTGAGGCCACTCGGGCTGCGCTCACTGGCACGGTGAGTCACGATGGGCAGCATTTTACACCTACTTTGTACTGACATAAAATGTAAGATGAGGGATCAGGTCTTTGTGTCTTTTCAAAAGCTGGATTACTTTCTGTCTATGCAGGAATGCCTGTCAGTGGGTGTATCTGCAGGAGGAAAGCGAGCTTTCCCACCTACATTTCTGTCTATAAAATAAATTCTTCCTAGTGAGATTAAAGTATCAACCATCTACTTTGCAGTGTGCATGAGTCGAACTTTTCCTGGTCAGCTTCTGGCAAGAAAACATAACCTCCCTTGGGGAAGACAAAGCAAAAGGACTCAATAACAAAGGGTGGAGATTTTTTTCAGTATTATGGGTTCTGCTCTGTACCTTTCAGTGTAAGATGAGCCATTCTGTACAGGGTGAAGTGATTTGTAAGAAATTATACAGGGCTTTTCTTCTTGTTTAATACTATATTTGTGACAGGTTAATGTGTAAATTTACCTTTTTTCACAACACATCTTACAAGAATTACCTTAAAAACATTTTATATTTTGCCTTGTTATCAAAAGCATGAGACTTACAAACCCAAACCTTGAGAACCTGTTTGGTTTAGGGGAATAAGGTGGAGTTCGCCACCTTCAAAGATTAGCTGCTTTAATCAAAGAGATGTGAACAGCTTGCATTCTCAGCTTTTGATTTCCACAAAGCCTGTTTGTTTTACTTAAGGCTAGTTTACTACGCCCCTGTTACCAGGGAATTGCTAGGGAGCTAAGCCACACCTTTATGAACATACTTAGCACTTCCTGCTCGGTGCAGCCTTAAAAGCAGTCTCTGCACTCCGGAGAGATAATTGGAGGTTAAGAAAATATAAACATCTACATCTAAAGATCTTGGCTGGCTGGCAAAGCCAGTGCATGTCACCTGTCTTTGTGCTCGTTAAATAGTTCACACAAGGTCTTGAGGAAGCGTTTACCATGAAATGTATTTTTCAAAAGCAGTCGATGCTTAGGGATGGTGATAATATGTCTCCTACCCTTTGATCCGTTTGAATCCAGCTCTTCCATTGGTGGCTGTTTTGTGAGCAGAGCAAACTGAATTGGTGGGTTCCTGTCGAATCCGTCTGGGCTGATGCATATGCCGTAGGCTGACTGGTAGATCCAGCAGACAGGAGAAGGGTTCATTATTTGTAAAATATGAGAACAACCCTTTCAGTGCTCTGAGGCAGCATGGTGTGATTGCTAGATCTCTTGCATTCTCCTTTTCCTGCTTTATCTGTAATTTAAATTATGTAGAAAGATTTTTCTGTCCCATCGGTGCTCAGTATTTACATGAATCTCAGGAAGTTGTGGTTGTTGTTTGGGTTTTTTAACCACAGCATACTTAAACAATTTTTAAACACACACACATTCAGTACCATGAAAAAAAACCCAAAGCACAGAACTCATTGCTGAAACTTAAGCTGCCTAAAAATGCCTAAAGCACGTCGAACGTTCATATCAGAAACCTTCCTACTGATGACTCGTTCCCAAAGTTTCACAGATTTCCCCTTTACCCTTCCCTCTGACTCAGGATGTACAACTTCTGTCTTTTGTTGTATTGTCACTGCACACGGCAAATGGGACTTCAGTTTACCACTAAGTATTTCTTCCAGGTTTTGTGACATGTTATAAAGGGAGGCTTGGGTGGACAGTAAGGGTGATTAATAAGATACGGTTACCAGCCCAGCAGTGAGGTGGAGTAGGTGTGAGTAATTGTATGCTCTTGGAACTTACTCAGAATCCTCCAGCTCGTGGGCATGAAAGGATTTTGTAATCACAGCAATTAAAGGAAAGGACAGAAAATTAACAGCATTGTAGTGTAAGTTTCCATCAGGATTTCTATAAAAGGGGAAATATTTTCAGGCTATAAAACCTAAAAACTATAGAAAATTAAAAATTTGGAATCGGTTACTTTATGGTAATTTTTGCTTTTCTGAGGAAACCTGCAGTTCACATTAGAAAGATGTGGCCTCAAAGGCAGTGGGTTGGGATGCAGGCTTTAAGAATTACAACTTCTTGCACAGACCCAAAAGCAGTAGAGGAGACAGAGAATACATTTGAGGATGCATCCTCATTGCTTCAAAGGAACAGCAGTCTCCATAACAGTCACAATAGGTAGGAGGTATAAAATAACAGCCCGTTTGGTTTGTTTGCACACTTTATCCATAGCAGCAACCAAAGCCCCAGTATGCAAACAGCCTGGGCACTGGGGTGGAGGAGTGGATTCCACAGCTCTGCAAAGATTTCCTATGAAGCAATACCCTTCTACGGGGATTAGTTGCCTTACTCAAGACTGGGCTCAGAGGGATTTACAAACCCACCAGATACACTCAGTCATACAGTAACTTCTTCATTGTTGTGTGGACAACAAGCTGTGTAAGATGGACATGTTTTTCTCTCTTGTAGAAGAGAAAACTTCCCTTTCTTAAAAAAAGTCCTAAAGGGCTGATAATATGTGGATTAAGCAGGCAGAATTACAGTCTCAGCTGAAAAAAAAGTGTATGGCAACTGACAAAAAGTGTTAAATCTCTTTCAGGGAAAGGGATAATTAAGTCAACAGTTCTGCAAGTCAGGCCCACAGTTCCCAGTTCTTGGGCAACAAATACTCATTGTCGAGTACTGCTGTTTAATAGAAAAAGAGCTCTTCAGTCTTCATTTTCCTTTCCAATCAAAACTAGATAAAAAAACATTAGTCACTTTTTAACAGGGAACTTGGCTTGGCACTGGGCATGGTGGTGTGTGCAATGGCTTAGGAATACTGAGGTAAAGGTGTATATTGGAATGCTCCTGAACTCATAAAGCCACAGTTGCTACCTTCCTTTTTAATATGAAACAAGAAAATGTATGTATCAAGATACTGAAATGTATCAAGAAAGATTAGTATGGGGATGATACATTGAAGAGTTTGTTTGATCCACTGTTCTTAAGTGAGACAAAACACAGAAATTTCAAGAGCATTTTTAAACATGAAGTAAAATCAGCATTCAGGGATCTATTAGTTTCACTTCTTTAGCCTTTCAGAGGATAAAGACATATATACTGCTTGAACTGCTTCAATGACTTCAACATCAAATTTCAAAGGATCAAAATATTTGAGGTTCATTTAGCTAGAATAGTATAGATAAATTAATAACAGTAGAATTATATGAATCAAGATAGTCTGAAAGTAGAAAGTTCCACTTCCTAATCTATTTCCTAGATAAAAGTACATCTTATTTCAAACAAGGTAACATTCAGGTTTGAATAGCAAGCTCATCAAAAGACATGATCCCATTTTATAGACAAATATGTATGTGTATCTCCATGTACATATAAACAACTCCTTTGTTATATATTTATTTTCATTCCTCACCTCTCTGTTTCCTCAGAGTTTTCAAGTTTGGGAGAAAGGGAGATCCTTGATCTGTTCCCTTTTTGCATCTTTGACTTCCTTAGTCTTCCTTAAGTTTGTATTTTAATCTGCTTTCTCTCAAGTATCTGAAAAGGCAGAATATTGGCTGAGGATATACAACACAGAATGATCAAATGTCTGTAACATCACAAGTTTCCCACACTGGTACTACGAGTATAAATAGAATACATATTTCACACATCATTCACAACACTTATTTCTGTCTCCTCCTGCCCCCCAGTGAAAGGCAAGGACTCTTCAAAGAAACACTGCCTTAATAGTGTGAATTCACATGTGCTATAAGGCCATGATACACTTAATTTCACATTTGATTGGAATGTGACTCAGGCACTTTTCTACCCGCAGCACATCTGACCTTTTTGGGCAATGACTGCCTGGGAGAGACACGTTCCTCCCACAGCAATGGCTCCCTATTATGCCTTTGCTCCACCCCTCGCAGCAATGCCTTCATGTTTAAGCAACTTCCCTGTGAAGTTACTATACCAGTGCTCACTGTGTAGCTCTTAATAATTGCTTTCCATCTGGGTAATGCTGTTGTCATGTACTCTGCATAAGGCTACACCTTAAAAAGCTAA
>JAOXXN010000162.1:9436060-9447025 GCA_026770055.1 Myrmophylax atrothorax | reverse complement strand
CAGAAGGGTGGACAAGGATGAAATCCCTTGATATTTTTTCTGGAGTTCCAGCGTGTTCCTGTGCATAATTTTTCTTTTTTTCCACCCCTCAATTTCATCGAGCAGAATGGCCTTTGTATAATAGAAATAGCATCAGTCAGCAAGATCTTGTCTTCAACTGGTAACACTTATAACCAGCACATAAAATGACCCAGAAATTAGAAAAGGAAAGCTCCTTTTTTTTTTTTTTTTAACTTCTAGTCTTGTATCTCGTAACTATCTCATCCAGGAAGAACATGTTGTGTTTTAGGTAACTGCTGTGTTAGTTTTTCTCGAGTCTGCACACGATCTCATCCACGCTCCTCAGGGTCAAAGCCGTGGGGCTGCGTTTATCGAGCAGCCTCTAGTGGTTCCCTGAGCCGCCCTGAGCTGCAGCCGCGTGCGCTGCCCGTGCCTTGCCAGAGCTGTCCGGGATGCTCCGGACCACGCGCTGGCCCCTGATCAAGGATGAACAAAGACAGCAGAAAGACAAGCCGCAAACAATGACCTCTGCCATGAAAGCTGATTTAATCCTGCAACATTGACATTCTGGTAATGGCTTACAGGAAATGCATCAAAGCAAAGCAGAAAAAGAAGACATAGCCACACGGCGCTTGATTTGTCCCAAGTGCACTAAGAGAGGGGAAGGAAAAAAAAATTGACAGTGATATTTATCTTTGACCTTATGTATTCATCTTTCAAAGATGCTACAAATTTCCTATACTAAATAGATGCAAGGTTTCCAATTTTCTAAGGTGAAAGTCTTCTAGGAATTCCTGTTCCATTCATAACTTCAAAAAATCTACAATTTGTGAACCTACCACAAGACTCTAACAAGTATAGCAATTGTCCACAGGAAAACTAGTGCACTATGCAAGTGTTTTCAGCTGTTCTTTCATTTTAATCAGCAGAGCGAGGTATTGCAGATGCCAGAGTCATGAGACTAGCTAGACTGCCTTTTGAAATCTTTAGAAGACATTAACCTGCCTGCAGTCCCAAGAGCCCATTTCAGCTGAGCTCTGAGCCCCTGAGCCCTTTCCTCAGCTCTTCTGCAGATGTACCTTTGCCATGGGCAGTTGTCCCTCTCCAGTGTCATCTTTGGCCCCATCTCCTCCTGCTGCTCGCCGGGACTCCCAGAGCAGCCCCTGCCTTGTTAATGTGCGCCATGGGGGACCTCAGGTACTGCAGGATTAGCCCTTCCCGGCCGAGCAGTCCTGGCCCCCGGTCCCCATGTCTCCAGGGCCGCTGTGTCCTCCCAACACACGGAGCTCAGCCCAGGAGCAGCTCCCCAGGCCTCAAACAGGGCTCGGCAGGGCTGGCAAGGGCTGTGCAGGTGCTGCTCAGAGCAGAGGGCCTGTCAGTGGCACCCAGTACTGCAACACCCTGGACAAAGGGCCTGTGTTTGATTCATCTTCATTCTGCACAGCTCATCTCTTCTCCAGTTACACTAAATACTGTATTTCAAAATAAAATAGAGAAATAGCAACTGATTTGCTGTTACAGCCTGAGGGCAATGCTTTCCTGTAAATATTACAATAATCAACCACTTCAGTTTTGGAAAGCAAGAAATTATCATCTTAATGTGAGATATTACTTGTTTTTGAAAACAAAATACTTATAATGTGCCTTGATCTTAAGGCTTACAGGTAAAATGAGATCATCAGAAATGTCAATGTGAACGAAACTTGTCTGAGATTCCTTACTTCAAACTATGCAGATATTGTAATTTATGTAAATAAATTAAACTGTAAAGGGTAAAAATATAGAGAAGACAGAGTCAAACTCTTCTTGGAAGATGAGTAAAAGGACAGAGGCACAGGCTGAAGAAAAGGACATTCTGATGACATATGAGGAGATGTATTTTTCACCATAAGGTGTTAAAAGATCCAAACATGAACCCAGAGAAATTGCAAAACTTGTATATTGGAGACATTGATACCTTTACTGGACAAGCCCTGTGTAACTCGATTGTACCACAGACCTCCAGAGACCCCTCCCAGCCTATACTATTCTATAATTCTCTTATTAGTAAAATCTATAAGAACTATTATATGCCATAATGTTTGAAGAGTGACAGTCAATTAACATTTAACTCAAAGAGAAATTAATATGCATATCTATTTTTCTGAAATACGTTTTATTCCAAAATATAACAGAACTGTAATTAATTAGTATAATATTCTGGCTTAGGAATGAAGCTGCAACTTGTACTTACAGTTTGCAGAAAAAAACAATCTTCCTATGTACACTTGGTGCTGTTCTTTTGTGAGGTAGGATGCTGCCAGGATTCATCACCCTCCTCATTTGTTTCAGTGTAACTGGTTTACCCAGTATTTCTGGTTTTAGTGTGCATGTAACACTGCTCGGGATAATTTTTAGGAGCTCTCAGAGGTCAAGGGTAACAATAAATCTGATTATTTCCAGCAGGCTCAAATGATGTCCTGTTATACGAGAATAAAATATTTTGAGGAAAGTTATAGACAACTTCTCCATTTTGTGGTGAAAACCTCTGATTATTTTTCTGTCCTCTTTCCTGTGAAGGAGCCAGGAAATCTTCAGGGGCAGTCTTGAAGAACCTGTCACAGGCACTCAGACACTGAAATAAATAACAAGCCATAAAAAAGGTTAATATGAAGGCTTCATATGAACAATATTTCAATGAAAGTAACGTATCTTTTGGTTTCTGAAACTTTAGGCTTCTTTTTCTAAAGATGTCACTGAAGCATCAAGATACAGAAAATCAAAAGCAGTCACTGATCTTGGTTGTAGTTGAGGCCAACCTTGGAGTCACAAAGGCAGTAACTCTTCTACTTTATGGAACCTTTTATAAATCTTGGCTTTTGTTTGCATGTTTGGAATGTACAAACAAAAGAAAAAAAACTTTTTTTTTGTACTGGGAAGGTAAAGAGTGGGACATAAATATACCAGCTCCTTCAGAGCCACAGTTCTCACAATGAGCCCAGCAAAATTCCCATTTTGTTTCTGTATCTCAAACATGTCATGAACCACCAACACTCTTTATGTCAGAGAAAGTAACCCTGAGATATCCTAAACCTTCTGCTACCACAAAACCCCTGCCACTATGGACATGCTACTGTATTGTATTTACACTGCAATTCTGAGCAGGCTGGAGAGGGGGATATGTTTTCCATGAGAATCTGCATCTGAAGTTTCCTTAAACCTCAGTGAAATTAAAGAAGGGATTAGTACAAATTCAGTTTATCTGACTAGGAGAGGAAACAAGCAAGTCTTGATGTATCCAGGTACCTGTTCAGGGATCACTCAGATCCGTAATTGGTGATGCCTTTCTTCCCGTCTTACTGCCCTCTGTTCTTAAAAAGGACAGCAAGACCCTCCTATCCCTTCTCCTTCAGCAGCCTAAGGACAGAGCTATTCCCAGGGGGATAAGAGGGTATCAACAGGAAGACACTGCTGCTCCCTGCAGTGTTAACCGGCATCCAGCTCAGGTGAGCTCTAGGTTTAATCGAGCTGTATAGGAAAAAGTTTCCAAGTGCCTTCAGATTCTCTGGACAACACCGGTAGGTACAGAAGAACAGAGATTCACAATCTGCAATACTCATCCATAAATCTTTTTGAATTTAATAAGATTGGTGCAATCAAGTGTGATGTTTGGGCCTTTATTATGGGTACGAACCGAATTACACTGTAATTACCCTGGTGGCCTCCCTGTTGATGGTTTCAAAAGCCTTAACCCTGACAGAGCAGCTGTGTGTGTAGCATGGATAGGCCTTCTGTTATGCTAATTAGAATTACGTTTATTTATTTGCCCTGATTTTCTGAGATTCTTCCATATGAAGCCTGTGATGTAAAAAAGAAGAAACTTTTTCTTCTCACAGTATTAGCCAGTATAACTGAGTGTAATGTAGATTGCTTTCCAAAATTCCCTGTAACCCTGTCTGTATGTTCAACCACACTCCAGCAAAGTTGGGAACCATACACTAATATCTCAGAGTATCCTACATTATGCCTTTTTCCTGGTTCATCTCTCACCTAAATGGTTCATCAGACCTCAAAAATGCTGTTGTCCAAACTCACGTTCTCATGTTCCCTTTTGTTTTTCTTGTCTTAAACTTAGAACATGAAGGAAGTGAAAACAAGAAGGCAAGAACATAAAACACCTTGAAAATTATGTGCTGTTCTTGACACACAGTATGAGAATTCAGAGGTACTGAACTAATTATTCTCTATTCCTTCACCCAGGGCTGCAGCTTTCCTCATGAACATCATGTCACAGGGAAGAAGCTGCATAGTTTGCTGGATCAAGGAGAGAGCAACTCAAGAAAAATCTACAGGAAAAGCCTGAACTTTGCTTAGACCCTGATGTGACAGCAAACACTGATCAGTCAGAGTGGACCATAGGAATCTGTGCAAACCTCCTTTAATTTTACCCAATATATTCCATGATCTTTGTTTGAGCCAAGGATTGTGGATCAACAGTTTTGTTACACAACTGATGTTCCCCTTCGGCAGGAAGCCCTTGGGTAGGGACAGAGAAGACTGAGCTGTCCAGATTTGATTTATTATCTCCTCCCCAGCTATAGCCAGACAGCACCAGTCAAAACTTGTCGGAAATGACTTTTAAGTTTTGATGGTCAATCTCCTGCAAATCAAGGGTCTGTGTATTAGCTGCTCTTCATTAGGCTTTTGTGGCCTTTCAGAGCATTTGTTACCTGTGTCGCATTTGGAATACTGACTGTTATCATACTATTGAATACTGAATATTATGATGTCAAATGATGTCTTTTGAGCCTCTACTCCCATGCTCTGCCTGTCATAATAGCAGGATCTCACCTTTCCATTGCTTGTGGTTTCCACCGTCCAGGCATAGAGGAAGTTTTGCAAAGCCGTTCCAAGGCCCACCCTGATTGCAGGACCTGCCTGTGCCTCCTGCAGTGCGGGCACCCCTGAGGTGGCACTGAGCTCCCTGAAGGGAGGGACCCGCAGCACACAGGCTGACACAGAGAGTGCAGGAAACCTTGTCTAATGGAAATTAAAGGGGAGAATTTGGGTAGGAAATGTAATCATCCCCTTGGAATTTGATGACACACCTGGAATGACATTTCTCCATATGGAATCAGGGATTTTTGATGACTGCAGGCAGAAAAAATCCCAGGTCTGCCTTTTTCCAAGAAGCTGCCACTTTCATCAGACTGATCCACAGTTGTCAGAAAGACTTTTTATACTAAAATTTACATCCAAATAGAAAACCAAAGCAGTTCATTTTTTTCAATTAAAGTACAAATTGGAAAAAAGTAAGTCTATGTAATTCTGTCAAAGCCGTTGTTTAAAACTGTACAAGTCTTGTATAAATTATTTTTCACTGTGCTCTTAAATAAAGTAGGTTAGAACAGTGGTTTTTATGAAAATGTTGTAGTAAAAATTCATTTTCACTAAGATTCTTATATGCAGCTTTTAAGAATTGATTGGCTTTAACAGAGCTCAACACTTAAAGTTGAAGAAATTTATATATTTATTATATATTACAAGAAAAAAACCCCACAAATTGATTCCTGAGTCCCCCTTTTTACAGTGTCTGGACAGCTCCTGAATGTTTCCTTTTCACTTAGTGGCTTATTTAATGACTGAAAACTGCTTTAATACCAGTCACTAAGACTTTTTTCCTCCAGAAAGTTACTGTTACATTAAAAAACTTGCTGTTACATCAAAAATTGACTTGGACATTCACAGTCAAAAGGATAAGAACATGGGATGGGAGCGATGGAGCCACCACTGTACTGACAGAGTTCATCTTGGGCTTCCTAAATTGCGGTGGAACTGGTCCCTGAGAGACCCCAGCCTGACCCAGGTTAAATAACCATCTGGGAAAGACAGGGATCTCAAGTAGTGTCTTACAAAAAACTGAGTCATACACTTCATACAGTACACTTAATGGCATATAAAAGATATTCAACATATGAAAGACTGAATATATACTAGTAATATAGAAACCTAATTATAAGATGATTTATAAGGGCTTTTAAATAGCTTCTATTTGCTTCTATTGTTTATAATTATAAAATTAATTTTATGGGCCTTCTAATTGTTGCCACAGTTTATGCTTCGTTATGTAAACTTGGTGCTCTAATGTTTTGTTATATTAATGTGAAAATTTAATGTAAAGGACTTCAGGTTTACACTGAAATTTTGGGTTCTGAAAAAACACATGATGTCTAACCATTTTGTGATGATAGACTGGTATAAATGAATGAGTCAGCTTTTTTTTCCACTAGTTTTTTCTACTAAGTATCAAGAAAAGAAGAGTCGGCAGCATAAGTGCTCGTTCACATGTGAAAATTAGTGATCAAAAAAGGAAAGACATATTTAAAGTATTTAATTAAAAATTCCTCTGGCAACCTAAAACTTTAAACTCCAAAGAGCTCCAACTATTTTGTTCAGTCTGTTTAGGATTCTGAGAAAAGTTTTTTCAGCTGATTCTCTTAATTTGCATCCTAAATTGACACAAAGCCTTAATCGCTCCCCTGGCTAAAGCCGCTGGGGAAGTTCTTGCCCCCAGTAATTAATTACTCGCTGCAACGGGCCCGTTTCCACCGCAGCCGCAGATCCGCAGCCCTGCCCCAAGGGCAGAGCAGCTGCCCCACCTGGGAGCAGAGAAATATGTGCGGTATGCCCAGCCACAGTCACTGCAGAGCCTGCGATCCCACTCACTGAAACACTGAGGTTTCCTGGTACTTGGGGGCGCATTTTCAAGGGATCAAAACAATGGGCCAAAGGGATACTCTAAAACTGGGAAACCAAATTCGCAAGAGTTTACACTTCTACCAAAGATTCGTGGAACCCCTAAGAAAAATAATCTTTTTTTGCACTTCTGAAACCCAGGGGGTTTTCTGCAACCAGGTTTTTTTTTTTTTTTGCAGAATGCACAATTGCTTTCAGGTGGCACAAGCTTCATTATTTTAGATGATTTAATAATGTTCTTGAATAATATCTCATAAATCCAGAATCATGAAATGATTTCAGAAGTATTATTTGTGTTATGTTATAGAATACTGCTGTAGTCACTGCTTTGTTCTTGTTTCTTGATATCCCAGGCTAGTAGTAAGGGATATTCTCACAAGGTGGGAAGATCTGAGAAACAAAATTATTAAATATCTGGACTCTCAAGAAGTTGTGGGATGCAAATGGGATTGTAGAACAAAACCCAGTCCAATAGTCTTCCCTACAGAGTGGTGTTATACAGGTTTTGCATCGTTGTAATTTGGGCAACAGAAGAGTCCACTCCTTATGGTCTGGAACAAAAATTAAATGAGCTTGTGTCCTTTTTTTTTTACTAGGCAATGTTAAAATTCCCCTTTCAGGTGTTTTTTTCTTATTTGCCATTTATCCCCAGTAAAACTGCAAGTCATCTCTAATCTTCCTTTCTTCCCCAGTGAGGATGAGGGGTGAGCAGCGGGCTAAGAGAATGCTGTGACTGCAAGTGCTAGTGCTGTTCTCAGGGTAGCAGAGGACTCCTGCCCCCCCAGTCATGGCAGAGCTGGCCTGGGGCATACATGGAACCTTCATGATCAAAACACTCATTTAGCTTTATCGTACATATTTTTGATCCTACCCTGAAGACCTACAAAGGTGTAAACTTACATTCTTAAAGGCTGACTCTGTCTACAGAGGAAATACGACACAATCTGTAACAGTCCAGGATAGACTTAACTTCCCCATCCTTTCAGCTTCACCTCTGCTGATGCTGAATATCAATGTCCAGTTCAGAGGAATCATTTTTTCCAGCAAGAACACTGAAGGGTGAGCAATACCTACGAAAAATTTTTAGTGACACACCAGATTGTAATCTACTCTGTATTTAAAAAATGACTAACATATAATTAGAGAAACTTTTCACTAGCAATGATTTGTTCTTACTCTTCCTGCCCTTCAAACTGGTGAACTGTTATTTGTGAAGATGATGATTAAGCACTTACTTCAACTTGTGAATGGAATAGATACAGTTTGGAGGTCAGTGAAAAGAAATAACTTGTAGAACTACACCTGAAAATGTGTACTATCTACTTGCAAATATACCAAGAAAACAAACAGAATGCCTCTGTAGGAAAATCATGCAAGTAGTGTCCCAGTTCTGCTTCTTTTTTTCTAATTCTTTTTCTGATTTCTTTTCTTCTAATTACCTGGTTGATCATCTTGATGTCAGTTATCAGTTACACTTATGACTGACTAGTCTTGAAGTATCTGCTGCTCTCTAGTGGCTTCCACAGAAACAAAAAAGCACATTTCTACACTGAGAAACTGTGAAAAACAGAAATCTACTTTTCAAACGCTTCAACGAAGGGATTGTCTTGTTATTCTGTATTTTCCGTAGCAAAGTCTGTTTATGGAGTTCCCTGCCCCCAGTGTGGGGTTCCATACCATGGTTCATACAACTGCTATGAGGCTGCATGATGAAACATAAGTAACTGATCTGTGTTAAAAATAACCCTTTTTCTTAGAATATCAAGGGTTTAGTTAACACTAAGAAAAAGGGTTACTTTTAAACCAGACAATTTCCCTGATCTGTGTAACCATGTAGGCTCACAAACAGCTGCACTTCCACCACCAGGACCATGTACCTGGAGAGAGAGACAAAGTGATCTCACTTTTAAACTGCCTTTGTCGCTGAGAAAAAACCCTGAGCATCCACAGTCCAAATTCCTGATTTCTTAAATACCCCAAGTTATACACAAAGCAGGAGAGAACCATAGTCCAATAGCAAATAACATTCACAGAGGAAAATTCAAAGAGATGTAGCCAAAGCAACTACAGAAAATACAAACACAACACTATAGCTAGAAGAGGACTAATAATGAGAACAAAAGATATACTGTTAATACAAATGATGGAGTGGGAAGAATTATAAACAGTCATTCACTGAAAGAAAGCATCAGATTAAGTATTGAGTGGATGAGTTAAATAAAAACTAAAAATAAAAATTAAATTTAAAAAAGCCTCACACCTGGAAATCTGAACAAAAGGAATACTGAGAGAGATGCCAAATAGAAAAAATTAACAATGGAAACAAGTCACTGAAAGCCATAGAATATTTTCCAGCTTGCTCTGAAGGTTGTATTTAGATTGAGGAAAATGAAGGTGGGAAGTTACACCATATAAAGTTAGTTTAAGAAGGAAATTGGGAAAGTAATCTCCTTGGGTTTTATTTTTAGCCTCAAAACCTTCCTCTATGCAAATAGATGGCAATCTGCATTTTCAAATTTTCATTTATCAGTGGTGTTCATTGTTTCCTTCTTTATTGGGACTTTGGTTATATATTAAAAATTCCTTGCTTCTTTAATATACCTTATATACTTCAATATACCTTAGTCTGAAAAGCTTCGTATGGTATTGACACTAAATTTAGCCAATTTAATACTACTTTTTCCCCCCTGTTTTTAATATCCAGGCTGTTTGTCCCTACTAAATGAAGTTTAAGCCAAAGGTGAAACAAGGATTCTACTGCCTGTAGGTACAGATGTACAAACAAGCTCCTGCAGGGTGTGCTGTGTGTGAACATGCAGCACATCACATGCCCTGCAATCTGTTTTTCTCTAAATTGTTACGTGCTCTTACTGCACACAACTGGACTTTATGATACTGTGTTAGCCAACAGGAACTTGTGTACAATATATATGTATTCAGGGTAGGTGACCATGCTGGGCTCTTCATTCTTTATATACAAAATTATTTTCTTCTAGATTTTATTTACCACATAATAAAAAGTAGCACTGGTAATAGAAAAATACATAAAACTCCAGAAAAAAATCCAAAAAACTACCCAATTAAGCAAAATACTGTTCCTGAAGGAAGAACGTTTGGCCAGATATTGTGGCAGACGCACTTGTCAAATCAGATAATACCTTTACATTTCTTCTTTCATTAGCAACAGAATCCAGGGTATGATCCACTCGGGGACAACAGACTTCAAAAATAGGGATTATTATTATTATTATTGTTGACTAGGCATGGTTGACTGGTTTTTGAAGCAGTTTACAGTCAATAAATTGAAGTTGGTAGGCTAAATTTACAGTGCAAAACCAAGAAGTTCATCAAACCAAGGACAATAATTGGGTATGTGCTGACAAGTAATCAGAAACAGATTTCAGCATGAAGTTAATACTAGGAAAGTCCTGTCAGAGGTAAATAGATTTCTACTGATTAAATGCTTTATATTTTTTAAAAAATAATTCTCAAAGTGAGGATTAATCAAGATATGTGATAGAAAATGTACCGTTCTTTACTAGTTTTTCTTGTGGTTCATGAGACATCAAGTTATGAAGCAGTCAATAACTAAAAAACCAAACATTTTAGGCCTTTGTGTGAGGTGAGTTTGTGTGCTTCTGGCAAGCCTGAAGCATGGCAACCCCCTTGATGATTTAGTAGGATTTACAGTCAAGAGTCTTTGATGGTACTTTCAAAACTGGGACACTTACTGTTAAAAAAAAAATGTGATTCAAAATAAATTACAAAATTGCAGGGTCTCAGGAATCTAATTTGTTCTAATTCTGCCTCTTCCAGAGTGTCCATAACCTGTGGATAGTATCATCCTCTTCCTGTGCCTTTCTCCACAGCCTCTACCCTCCCCACGCAAACTTGGTGTGACTTGAATCCCTGCAGCACCTTGTGGAAGAAGTGGGACCCCATTATGTACTCAAACACTCCAGTCTCAATCATGGTTTAGAGGCATAAATACACTAAGACAGTTTTGAGGATTACATAGGTGAGATTACACAGGTAATCTCAAGTCTTTTATAGAACTAAGTGATAGTTCACATCAGTTAAAGATGGTTCTGTCTTATTTTTAAATTATTTTCTTTTCACATACACTTGTATTGTGAAGTTTTCACCTGTGTAAGAGTTTCACCTGTGCAAGAGTTTTACCAATCCTGAAGATAGCTGAGCATTCTGAAGTAACAAAAATGTTATGAAGGA
>JAOXXN010000162.1:9410414-9423080 GCA_026770055.1 Myrmophylax atrothorax | reverse complement strand
GGGCTAGGGTTAGGCTTAGGCTTCTCTTTTGTCTTAGGATTAGGCTTTGGGTGTTGTTATAAATTTCCTGGTGCAGTATCATTGGCACCTGAGAACGCAAGGCTGCAACTCTTTCTCTTGGAGCCAAAGTCAATCTGGGAAATGGCGTGACTGTCAGGTTCTTAAGCAAAGTCACTCTAGATTATGATTATGATATCACATGCTGATTATTAAAAGTTACCCGATCTGCTGAGGGCCCAGTTGACTCCAAGCTTGGGCTACCAACATCTCCAGATAGTAAAGAGCTACACTGATTACTGGAAATTCTGATTAACTGAAAGCTGTTATTATTGCTCAAAATTCTGTGTAGCAGAAGCTACTGTAAGTGCTAGCAATTTTAGATAACAATAAGCAAGGCTGATAATTTAATTTAATGAAGCTGAAATTGTGGCTAGAACCCTGTGGTGACTCCTCATTCTACCACGGATCCCTGAAAGGACCTGTGGGTTCCATATCAGTTTGACATGACAGCTCTGTAAGATTTTTTTTCTCCCTAAAACTTTACTTCTGTTGGAAAAGAGCAGTTGTCTTTACAACCATTGGTACTAGTACAGTTCTAATCCAGTGTGGTGTGGATCTGGTTCAACTTCTGAAGCATCAGTCCCTATATTTTTCAGAAACATGTTTCTGTACTTCAGTTGAAGTTTCCTTGCCTAGTGGCCTGTGCCTCTGCTTGTGTCTTTCATTTAAACAAGAAAATAATTGAATGTCTGAATTGCAGTCACAGCCTGGGATTTCTGTTTTTAAAAAGATTCCAGAGAAGTTTTGAAATGCTAGGATTTCCTTGAGTCAGACTCTGAAGACAGTCTATTAGACTCAATATCATAGACATTAGAGTTAACATTAGGTAGGGAACATGTTTCTGAAGAGATCTGTGTGACTCTTGAATCGCTATGAAAACTTCAGACTGTCAGCAGTCTTCTGTATTCTCTAAAAGTGCCTGACTGTTTTTTATCAAATTTACATTAGTAGTACACAAACTTTATGGAAAATTTAGCAAATATTTCCATTAACAGGAGGAGCAATGTAGTATATTCAATTACATGCTAAACACAACAGTGGCTGAACAACTGAGTGTCTTACTAACTTCTGGGACCAAATGTGGGTGGGGCTTTAATGGATGGGACCACGAATTTGGGCATTGGACCACAGCAGCTCTGGTCTAATTCACCAACAGCAGTGAAATCAGTCTGCATCTGTGTGGTTAAAAAAAAAACCTGAAGTTTTTTGCATGTGTGTGTATTACATGTAGTGCAACAACTCAGTCATCAACACAGGAAACTTTCTGTAAGTCTGTTACTTTTAGATTGGCAAATAACTACTGATAACTTTCCAAGCTCAAGAAGTCTGTGCTACTGTTACCAAACACTTTGAATAGAATTTGCTTTGGTGTGTGTTTCACTCACGCTTCAAATTATTTATTTCACTTTGAATGCATGCATGAGCTTCCCTCTGGTGGATGTTCTGTAATCTACACTACCATTTTCACACAGTTGTCTTTGCACAACTAAATGGAAATTATAATTGATATTTCCAGCTTTCACATATTTCTTCTGAGAAACAGAATCTCACTTCGGGATGCTGAGAGTCTTTGGGTCAGAGCCTATGCACAAAGTGTATCCATCCTCCATGCAGGAAGAGCATCCCTGTAAGGATTCACTTGCCTGGCAAATCCCTAAGGTGTAACTTGCAACAAGAGCTGTACCAAAAAGGCTTTTAAAATCCTCTTTACATTTCCAGAAGGATCCCCTGGATGTTTTCTAGTATGCGGTTGTAGAATAACGATTCCCAAGTATGATGCATCTGCTGAGATGCTGGAAACATGTGTTACAACCTTGTTTGCCTGCTAATGCTGAAGGGAGGCAGTGACTAGTCTGAAGCCCTTAGTTCTCCAGCCATTGAATCAAGGTATTATTTGCAGGATTTGTACACATCTCTTACAAAAAATTCGACTGAATGGTGTGCAAGTGACACACTTTGCCTTTGTTAGAGAGCTACAGGCTAGTTCAGAGCTGACCTGAATGTTGCTTTCTTGATTACAGGGGGGTCTCCTAAATACATGGGATTTCCTGGGGGTGCAAACAGCTGTTACTGTCTCTGGTCTGCAATTACTGCAAAGGAAAGTGCAGTGTAGGAAAAGACACACCCCAGATATTTCTAGGGTCTTGCAAACACTTTGTGACAGCAGCCCATGGGGTAGCAAGTACAAGTGAGAACACTCTCAGTGCTTTTTCATCACAGACAAAATAATTTAGGGAAGAGCTACCCTGGGATCAGTTCCAGAACATAATAAAAGATGTGCACTTTGCACCAAAAAGTCTGAAATATTCTATGCTGTGTACATTGTTGTTAATCATTATACTAAAGATATTTAAAAAATTGTATCCCTTAACCAGCTCAGTGGCACATAATGATAGTTTTATATGAAGAAAAAAGATTTCCTGTTTGTTCTGCTCAGGGAAAACTGTGTTAGATCTTGTGACAGGGGAAGTGCTTACAAGGCCCCTGTTGTATGTGCACAATACATGTTCAATATTTGTGCCTTTCTTGCCCTAACAAACTGATCACGGGCAATCAGAACATGTTTCCATGGTGAAAACCATGGTGAAATATTTTCTTTGTACAGAAATATGAGGTGCATCAGAGTAGAGGCATTAATTAAGATAAAGGAGAATTGTATTTATAATTCTGACTATAAGCAGGAATATGAATAACAATTATGCAGGACTATGCATAATTCTCAACATTATTTATGAATGTCGGCAGTTTTAGTTTCCTGTTACGGTACAAGCTTTTGAATAGTAAATGTACAGATTTGTTTCAGTTTAAGGTGAGGCTGTTCTGCCTCAGCTATCACTAAGTTGTACATAAACTTGCTGGCCAAAATCCTTATCTATACAAGCAAATCTGCCACCACAATTGCTACTGAGTAAAAAACCCACACCATTTACATACTCTTCCTTTTGAGTAATAAATTACTAATGACATACTGCTTGGATGATTTGCTGCCAGATATTACTTGATTCTTTTTATTCTTTAGCAAAACCTCCTGCCATTTCTACCTTGTTTACTGGCATTGCATGTAAATAGTATTTTACTGTATATTCAATGTCTCTCTGTGTTATTCAGCAGAGTGATGAAAGAAGGTCCTTAGCAGTGCATCCCTTAGCGAAGGACCTGTGATTAAAACACAAACCCATACTTTGCAGTGCGTGTGCAGCACCAGCAGAAGTTGTTTTGCAGTTGTTTTGCTCCCTGACCGGGCACACGCTGTTTCCTGGAGCAGGACCTTACGTAAGGGGATCTGTCCGTGTAGTTATGTGGTCTCAACGCAGGGCGGCACTGGGAAACCACCTGCTGTGTTTGGGCTGAGGCTGCAGCCCGAGGAGGTGCAGCCTGTCCTGCACGGTGATAAAGGGCAGGGGGCTCCACAGAACTGATTCTTTTTGTATTAGAAGGTTGGATGAGTGTGACTTCAATTTCAGTATTGTTTCCAATTTTTTAATAAATTTATAGCTAAAAATCACAATGTAACTTTGTCTTGTAGATCACATTATTTTCTAAATACTTACATTTCCAGCTCTCTTAGTTCTGTTTTGATACATATCCATTTCCACTCTGTTCTAACTGATACATTAAGGCAGCTCCCTCTGCAACAAAAATAACATTATTTTAATTAAAAAAATTTAATTTTCTGTGCCTCTGAAGGAACAAAGCCTGGAAAGTTTGGTAATTATTTTAACACTTGGTCCTTCAGTGTGGTTTCCATTAGTGTCTTCTTGTAGTCTTTTTGAAAAGCAGATCAAATTGTGATGTCTTGTGTTGTTAAACATCCCTGCTCAGCAGATTTGAGCACCTTTCAAGACTAATTTAATTCCTTTAATAACACTAGATTGGGTCTGAGTGTGGTATGAAGTCTTGGCTTTGTGGTCTTATATCAGGAGGCTGGTTTATCGTGCTGAAATTAGAAAGACTGTACAGATTTCATGAGGAATACAAAGAGTTTTCTCCTCTCTGCAGCAGCCACTGTAGGTGTGTCAGCTGATGGAAGTGGGAGAGGGATGCCCACGCCCTCAGCCACTCAGTAATTACCATACCTGACATGCTGTTCTGCACAGCAACACAAACCAGCACTTGGTACCACACTGCTCTTCAGAATGATCTGGTCCAGGCATTCTTAGTCTGAAATAAAAAGAAGTCAGGACTGATGGTGAGACGCCACACAGCTACACTAACACCCACTTACTAAACACTCCCATAATACATTGTATGAACAAGTGTAATATATGCAAACTTCAGGCACAGGTAATTTTTTATCATTCTGTAATGTGATCTCTTGGTTCTGTAGAACTTTTATATATTAGAAATGACTGGGAACAATGAAAACTTCTCCACTAAATGAAGTGCATGTTTTCACTGGCAGAAAGTACTAGCACCACTTTTTTTAGTTAAAACTGTAATTATTTATGGATTTCAATAGAATGTAGAGCTAACAGACTCTAAAGTAATCTGATCTCATATTATTCCTACATTTGAATCTTGAGCCTGATAACATGACCTGGGTTTAGGCTGTCTGATTTCTTATGTTCTAGTGTTAAGTCAGACCAAAAAGTCCTTTTAGCCCAGTATCTCGTCCTTGGTAGCAGACAAAAGCAGGTGCTTAGGGAAGAATACAAGAACAAGGCATATATGACTACTTGCCCCACATATTCTCTGGCACTTAGTCAATTATAGCTCAGGAGTTTCCTGAATCAGTGATGGGGTTTGTGTGCTTAATAAAGCTTTGTGGACATTAACTCTGTAGACTTCCTAAGCCTATCCTTGAACTCAAGTGAACTTTTAGCACTGCAGCTTTGATCCATGCTGTGTGAAGATCCATGCTCCTCCTTTTGTTTGTTTGCTGGTCTCCTGTTAGCTTCATCTGGCTCCCCAAGCTCATATGTTGGAAGAACAACGAATAGCAGACCCCTGCTCATCCTTTCCACAGTCCTTCCTGGATTAAATGATTAAACCCTGCATCTGTCAGTCATTTCTTAGTTGCAGACTGAAGAGTTCTTGCCCAGATGAATATGCCCATATACCCTTCTATACCCTGCATAGAAACCATTCCATTTTTTTCATCATCCCTACATTCTTTTCATCATCTCTTCAATCAGTTCTTTTGTTCTCTTTCAGACAGAGGAATAGGTTAGTTCTGAAGTTCAAGAGTTCAATTAAACCACAGTGTGCTGATGAGGGAAAATGACAGAAATCAAGTCACATGACAGTCTAAGATCCCCCATCTCAAGTCTGTTCATTTGATCCTGCTCCAGTGTGACAAGGAGGACAGCTTGGCTGGCCATACTGCACTCAAAAGTGTTCTTTTATTAAAAAAAATTGTGGATTAGTTTAGTTTACATTCAAACCACAAAAATAATAATTAGTTTTGTCTTTCTCAATGCAAGTCTGTGCTCTAGCATTTAGAAGACTGTTCCAAAGGTCACTGTGTCATTCTTCCTTCACTTACTCCAGATGCTCCACAATCATAGAAATCCTCACATGATGCAATTACCTTGTAATCCTTAAACCATAGGTTATCCTCTGTCTGGTAGAGCTTTGTATCTCTGTTTGTTGGGTGTCCTGTTCACTGCTTAAACCATTAGATCAAGTATCATTTAAAATTGATACCAAATCATACAATTATTTGGTATGGTATGAAAGGCAGCTTTAATTGTGTATGTTACTCTTTTCTTGGTAGCTTTGTGTCTTGTTCTGCCTTGCTGTGTGGCAAGCATTTAATCCTCCTTGGTATTGAATGGTATCCCTTTAATATCTGTTCTTTTCCAACATAGCAATATGTGACTATCCTTTTTTTCATGATAGCTCCTTTCCTGTCTTCTGAGTTGCAAGTGCTACCCAAGATTTGTGGTATCCAACCACAGGAGCCCTGAAACTGTCCCTGTAGCTCTGCTGCCTTGGCTCCCCTCGGTGTTAGCTGGATGTGCCTCTGGTGGCACAGCGAAACCTTTGCCATGTGCAACACACCCTGGCACAGAGGGCTGGGTTTGGCACACTCTGAGGTGGTTACTGAGTGAAAAACAGAGAACACAGCATGGAAAACATGGCTGGGGCTCATTAGATTCTGCTGATGAGTACCTGTGGATCAAAGCACTAAAGATCCCCCCCTGTCATGACAAATCACAGATCCAGTCACAAGCTTCATCCACTTTCTAGTGCTCTGACTGAGGTATTGAACAGTGTTAGGCTGAATTTTCTAGGTTATTGTCATCATGTAATACTAACTTCCATAAAAGTTTATACAGATATCAAGAAGAAAACCCTAAAGTATACAGACTCAGAATTTAAACATTTAAAAAAACCTTACATTTTGAACACTACTAGATTTTCTACGTTATGTGAGAACAATTATCTTATGTAAACACAAGAAAAAATCAGTACTGTCTAGCAGATTGTCCAAATGAGGAAATATCCAATGGAATAACGAGAGAAGCATTGAGAGAATTGTTTACTGCAGCTAATCAAGGCATCTTTGCAGCACACAAACACAGCAAAATTGTTTTCAAAAGTTATGTTAGGACAAGATCCAAGGATAAGAGTTGAAATTGCCCCATAATGGTATAACATTTTACAGGAAATCATGAGACCAATTTATCTGCCACATGAAAACTCATGTATTCCTTGCCTTCAGCAGAAAATTTGTTTTGATGTCACATGATAGCAGTACCCATTTTCTATCACTTATTCAGCTTGTAATCCGAGCAGTTTCACTTTCAGCTGCCAAACACTGATAGGCAAATTAATTTCACCACACCATGAAGAAACTCTTCAGAGTGTTTGTCTATTGTCAGTGTAGCATGGCAGAAATATTTACAGGGTCTCAAGCTGTCCTTAGCATGCTAATTAAAACAAAGTACAATTGTTCCAATAAGTCCATCTTCTCAAAGGACTGTGTCCAGGCAGCCTTTGGCAAACTCCCCTTTCCTAATGTGCACAATTGTCTCTAGAATACCATTATGCAGTTTAGAACATGACAGGTTAGTCCACTGCCCCTTGTTCAAAATGCAATTTATTCACTGTTAATACCAGCGATGCATTACATGAAGTGGTGGAATTTTACTAGAATTTTCATTTTGTGTCCACTTACTTGCCCAACAGAGTAACTGTCCTGACCCAAATTTGTTCTTAGCTATAATCTGAACACAAGGATTAGAATAATGACCTTCCAAAGTCACTTCCAGCCCTAATTTTCCTGTATCTTTGCACTGACATGTTTGACACTGCCTGACACAATGTTACTCGTGATGCTGCTGATTAAGCCATTTTCCCGTGATTAACCATTCCCAACTGCCTGTGTCCCTCAGTCTAGAAGGGAACCATGTCCTTACAGGAATCATCAAGCAATATTTTTAACTTAACTGCTAAAATCTTTGTCTGTCTTATTTGGTTCTTAACTGTAGTCAGTTTTCCTGCTCATATCTAGTTTTTAATGTGATAATATGGATTTAAAGGATAGAAAATAAGTGAGTAATCTATGTACATTACATCTCTACATCTAAGATGACCATTTGCTTTATAGATGCATCTTTTAGTGGGATTGTACACACATCTCAGACCCAAAGAGCCATAATCATAAAATGAAGACTAAAAAAAATCACATATTCCTTAAATTTAGGTAAACTCTCATCAGCTCATTTTTTACTGCACCCACTAAAGAGGAACTCTCTGACTGTTTCTTACAGGCCGAGGTGAAGCCTCTCACCAAATATGATCAGAATCAGATGTTTTTCCATCCTTGGGTGTTGGAACAATTTAGCACTGAAAATGAGTGAGTGAAACCCTGAGGAAACCAGACAAAGACCAACACTACCCTCAAAACATAACTAAACTACTGACACCAATTTCAGTTCTTCTGGACACACTTGTGTTTCCAGAAATGGATTCACTTTGGTCAGTAATCAGTCAGATCAAGCAGTAGCAGTGTCCTGTCTCTTCAGAAGTAGCTTTGAGCAGATTTCCTAAGCGTGTGTTTCTCAGCAACTTCCCTGACACCCTGCCCAGCTGGGATACCAAACAGGTGTGACACTGGCTGGAACTGCTTATTAAACAGTGGGCTCTTGCCTTTTCATTATAAGTGAGCGAGAATCCTGAAATGCTGCTGCTTGACTCATGTCGCTGTGCCCTCCCCAACCCACCGTAATCCTGTAACACATGTTAAGCCTTACAATAACAGAATGCTGAATTCTGCTTTTCTCCAGATCTTCTCCTTACCTGAAAAGTACCTTGCCTGCAGATTAGAATCACCTTTCTACCTCAGAAGGTGCAAGTTTCTCTGCACAGCAAAAAATGTCAGATTCTACCACTCACGCAATGTGCTGGGAAGTTGTTGTAATTTGTGGGAACTTGTGCAAGACATAAACTGTCCCTGAGGGTTCAACCTACTCAGTTTTCATCACATCAGAGATTATATTTTCAACACTTTTCCTCATATATTCATCCTACACAAAATTGTATCTCCTCTTTCCATCTTCCTACACCACCGTTTATTTATTTTTAAAAAATTCTGTATTTTGCCTAGCTTTAATTTCAAAATTCTTCAGTGGTCCAACCCAGAACACTAACTCTGAGGATATCTTGAGTGAAACTCCCACTACCTTAAGTCCCAGCATTCTTGCTGAGAATTTCTCACATCCAGATTCTAACAAAATTCTCTTTTGACTGAACAGGAATTCTGAAATTCAGCTTCTTAGTCATTAAATCCCCACAATTTATTATGAAGCTCTATTACATGGACAATTCACAAGGGCAAATTGATTTGCTTTAGCAAAATGTGAGCCAAACAAGCAATATGAACTCTATTATATTGACTAAAGGTTTGAAAGTAGGAGAGATGGCAGTGACCGGAGCTGTTAATTGTGGGTATCCTACCTGGTGAGTGGGCAGGCTCCGAGTTTCTAGTTGATGTTCACATAAGCCTTCATTTCTGTATTCCCACTGCTAAAATTGCCCTCTTCCTTTTTTTTTCTGGATCCTGTTTGACACTGCAACCAAATTTAACCTGAAAGACAATGAGGAACAGAAGTCTTGTTTATCATCCTGGTGCTCGTGGGCAGCATCATGGGGAACAATATGGAAGTGAATGTGAAGTGCTGAGGAAGACAGGGAGAAGTGAAAGGAAGAAGCGTCTCTGCAGCCCCGGTTCAAATGTGTGTCACATTGTGTGCTGGGACTGAGCTGCCGTGTGAGCACAGAGCAGATCTGGGACAACACTTTGTTTGTCTTCACAGCTTTCTTTGAAACTGGCTGTTTTCTACTTATATGTCTAGCTCAGCATAATAATGTTGGAGGGTATGTGAGCCAATACAAACACTACATAAATGGCAAGGATCAGAAGCAAACAGAGAATTCTGTTCAACCAAATAAAAGATGTTTAAGCAAATAGTAGATTTCTGGAAAGGATTGTTTCTTTTAAATAACCAGTGTGCAAACTCATATCCAATTCACAGGTTTTGTCAAGTTGCCAGTGCAAGCCCTCAAGGAGACTTAAACAAAGGTAATGCTACTGATACTGTAGTTTCTGGTGTTTAATTTATTTCTGGTGGTGTGTTTGTTCCTTTTTTTAAAAAAAGAAATAAAAATATTTTCTTATTAGATTCATTATGCACACTTAAAAAAAATCTCTGCAATGGTAACAAACTGGCCTCTGAAATGAGGATGATGATTATTTTTCACTTCATATAGAAGTGAAAAAGATGCAGTACTGCTTTTATCAGTAGTTTCAAGTGTAATGTCTTCTTTTTTCATTTCTAGCCAGCTTTGGATACAAAACATTTGAAGGAAGCAGTAAGCAGTATATAACATGTACTTTGTATAATAATAATAATAATCTGGCTGGCATTTTAGTGGCCATTCAGGTGTGTAGCTGGTTCTGTTGTTTTTCAATTTGCCTTGGATGATGACTGGCAGATTTTTGTCCTGTGGCTACACACAATCATGTTCCTGAACTGCTGTTAATCTACAAATGCCCTGCTGTCAAGTCATTCCCTATGGAGAAAGAGCTGGATTGCCCTTCTAACAAAGCATCACTTGGAAATAGTTACACTGACTCAATTAATAGCAGGGTATCATCCGCTGGAAAGCAATGCCGTGTGTCCAGGTTGCTCGGGTTTGTTGGTGTGGGTGACAATAGAACTAGGCACTCAATGTGGAAACAAAAATTTGCTGTGCGTATTTAAACAACCTTACAAAGGCAAGCAGCTTAATTAACTTTGTCTTTGAATGTGAATGGTCCTGATCTCCAAAAAGGAGACAACGAAAGAAATAATTAACATACACTACGTGATAATTGGCTGCAGGACTGTTATCTGAAGAGCCTGGGCTTGCAGAGCAGGAGGAATAGCTATGATGTGCTTAGCTGACTTTTCCTGGAAAAGAATTAGATGGAAAGGTTTTTACTGGTGTGAAGATATTCCCAGCTGCCAGAACAGCACAGAAATTTGTAAAGTCAATAGTCAGTTTGAATTGAGTATGGAAATGCCTCTGAGTGACATCTTGAGCAGAATCAAAGCGGCAGTGGTTGCAGAAACCAGACATATGCGATAATCAAGGACACAAATAGGAGCAATTATATGTGTAAATGCTGATAAATGCAGTGTGTCCATCCACACCAAAAGGCCTGTGTTCTGCGAGGCCGACAGCAGAACTGCCTTCACAGCAGACCTGCCTTTTGGTAACAGGGAGATGGCAACAAGTTTACAGAAAATCAGAAGGACCAGTCCTTTTTCTGTTAGCTTGGCAGGAAGAAGACAACAGGCAGTGAGCTTGCCCAGAATTGACAGAGGGTGAAATTAGGCTAAGACAAAAAAAAAAAATCATAACAACTGCCTCCTAAAAGGCATAGAAAATCTGTCCTAAAACTGCCTTGCTGCCACCCAAGGGAACCCATGACATGTAGAAGACTTGACACCTGTCATTCCATGAACCCTGTGTCATAGCACAAGTGATCCTGGCTTTTGGACACGTGTATTTTGGAGCTTTTGAGTATGAGAGAATGACTGTGACTGAAGATAGTTTTCTTTTAAATATTGGTTTACCCTTCCATAAGGTCTTTTGCTGCATTTTGTAACATTTAATTCCTACACCACCTTCACTGTTGCAATCTGTTTTACTCAGTCATACTTGCACACCCTGTAGTTTGCTTTAGTAGGAGGTCATTTCATGTCAACACTTGCATGGTGACTAAGCACCTCTCTTTGGGTTGGTTGGATGTAAATACACAAGGTGTGGCTGCTGCCTAGGAAAAGGCCAGTCTAGATTTAGACTTAGCATTAGCTTCCTTATGTGATTTGTTGCATTTTCTTCCTCTGATTTCAGGAGGAAGATGTGTCCTCTCTTTCCATGTCAATGACAAGCCAATATAATTTTTCTAAACTCCTGTCAATAGGCTGTCTGTCTCTTCTACCAGATTCTGCCTTCATGCACAGATCCCTGACATGTCTGTCTTCAGGAATTGCAAAAGTTGTTGAACACTGAATTCAGTGAGGCAAGAAAAGTTTCAGTTTTATACCTGACAATGTGTTTAGCTGGTAGGAGTTACCAAGTCAATAAGTAGTTTTCTACTTCTACTTGTCTTTCACTCCCAGGTCTTACTTTGTAACATTGTTGATTCTAGTGTATTAACCATTCAGTGTAGGAATAGTTCTGAAAATTAGTAGACACACTGAGGGATGTAGGGAGCTGTGGAGTAGACAAAGTGCCCTTGTTGCAAAGTAACCTTATCAGAAACAGCTTTACCCTGAGCACAAATTGGTAACGCCTGGCTCAGAAAGCGTTTCCACAGCAGGAGCAGATACATGAGTGAATCAAGAAAACCTTGTCCAGCGCAATCATGCCTGATCATGAGATGTGATTACACTGGTTCCAAGTTCTATTTTGTTTTTCCTCTCTTTAGTTTCTGCTTCCGTGGATCCCCTTTCCCCTACCCCTCCACAGCCAGACACTCGCCACACAACCTGTGTGCCAAACTGAGCACGTAGCATCTACTAACTGGTATTGCTGAAGTGCAAAGGCTTATAACCCTTCTGGTTTTAAATTACTGTAATTATAGGTCTACCTGTACTTGGTACATGTCGAGAGGTCTAATGATTTTTTTTGCAGTGTTGCCAAATGCCTTATCTCAGGGATGCTCTGTACCATCAGCTGTCACGCTGGCTGGGTGTTGACTGAAGTGCAGCTGTGCCCATGAGCTTCTATATCAGATGCCCAGTGCCCGGACTGTATAACAGTGAATTTCCCAGCTCCTCCAAGTACTTTTGCTTTCCCTCGAACCATTCTGACCACGCCCCTCATGCGCTATTTATTTTTAGACATGTTTTGCAGCAAACCAAACGCGCTTTACTTTCCGCAACACCACGACCCCACGAGTGTGGCTGTAACACTGCGGGCAAAACGTGTCTCCCTCCCAAGTGCGGGGTACCGGTCCGGGTTCCCTCCATCCCCGCCGGGTTCCCTCCGCGCCGCCTCCCCAGGCCAGGCCGTGCCGTGCCGTGCCGGGCTCACAGGCCGCTCCGGACCCGCGGGGTGCGGGGGCCGAGCCGCGGCCGCCCCGGCCCCTCCGCGCTCGGCGGTGAC
>JAOXXN010000162.1:9380214-9401022 GCA_026770055.1 Myrmophylax atrothorax | reverse complement strand
ACATTTTCTGCTGGTTTTGGGGCCAGGCTCTAGATGATGCTGAACAACAGGACAAGAGCCAATGGGCACAAACTGATCCCCAGGAAGTTCCAACTGAATACGAGGAAGAACTTCTTTACTGTGTGGGTGACCACACACTGGAACAGATTGCCCAGAGGGTGTGGGGTCCCCCTCACTGCAGATATTCCAGAACCATTTGGAGGCAATCCTGTGCCATGTGCTTTAGGGACACTGCTCAAGCAGGGAGGCTGAACCAGGTGACCCACTGTGGTCTCTTTCAGTCCTGCCCATTCTGTGGTAAATTCCTGAGGTTTTGATGAGCCAAAGGGGAAGGAGGTACTTTGGGCAGCTCAGAGGAGACAGGCAGGAGGAATTTGAGTTTGCACTTCTGCTGGCAGTGTGTCATTAGCAGCACAGTCATGGGCAGCTGAGACCAATTCCTACCACTAGACACATGGAAATGACTGGGTTGGATTGTGTTTCACAGAATATTCTGAGTTGGAAGGGACCTACAAGGATCTTCAAGTCCAACTTTGAAGTGAAGGGCCCATACAGACACTGAACCCACAGCCTTGGTGGGGTCCTTCAAGGGCAGCCTACAAGTCTCTTTCCAGAATTGTTTTGGTTCAAAAAATTGCCAGTTTTAAGCTTTCAGACTGTTTTATCATTCAGTCTGCTTCACTGATGTTCTTCTAAAATAATATAAATATTGCTATGAAAATAAGGAGTATTTGGTTTGTGCAATTTAAAAATACTGAATTGTCATATTGCTCTTTTATGTGAATATACTGAGCTGTTGGAGAGCAGTCTGCTTTGTCTTGCTCCATGCCTTACACATTAGACAGAATTTTGTTGTGAGATTTGAGTATCAGTTTAGATTCTGAGACTCCATCTAAGGGTATGGACTTGCATTCTGAAATGGCAGTTGCAGTGATATGGTATTAAAAACAAACAAACCCCAACTACAATAATTACAGTGATTAAGAGTAAACTCCTGACCCAGTGCTCCGGATTCTTCATATCTCAAGTTGATTTGAAAAGTGTTTACAAAACATTAAATACCTTGATGTATTTCCTGAGATACTAATTGTTATTGGTCAAAAAATAAAGTATTTCCTTATGCTGGCATGGCTGTTCCTAGGTAAAAAGAAATTACTTTTAGCTGGGAGAATATTTTTCATGTCTGATTTTACGGGTATTTTGTTTTGTACTGCCACATTCTTGTGCTCTTGACAAGTTTTCTCCATTATGGGGCTTGATGCAAAGTCAAATGGTACAGAATTATACAAAGTAGCTCATATTCTATAGTGAAGTTCAGCCACAGTTCCATATACTCAGTTTTATAGAGAAGAAAAGTCTTTAGATTCTGAATTTAAAGCATTTGAGTAATTAAAATAATTGTTTGCACTGTATAACTTCTTAGCCATTGGAGTACTGATCATGTCTGCCTGGGTTGGGTTTTTTGTGGTTTTTTTTTCCTCTTCCTGAGTAACAGCACTTGAAGTTCTTGTACTGCACTCACAATGTAAGGCCCCACGTAGCTGAGAGTTGTCATATGTCAATACAACTTTTTTTTTCCTTCCCCCTGCCCCAGGTTGGTGTATAATCGAACAAGTAAGATTACAGAGCCACCAGATGGAGTGGATATCAGAGTCCCAGGATTTGGACAGACATTTTCCTTGGAATTTCTTGACCCAAGTAAAAGGAGTGTTGGTACGTACAAGCTGTGTCTAAAGTGCTTTGTCACTTGGGGGGTTTTTCTTGTTTGTACAACAAGCTACTGAGATGTGACTTCAAATGACAGTTCTGTTCGGAAGTAGAAAACTGATTTATTTTCTTTTTAGTAGGGTAGCACATGGCTCACTTTGCTTTTAAGTGTTTTCATTGCGTTGTATTGTTTTGTCTGTTGCTTGACCTGATGGATTGAGACAAGAAGCTTCCATGTTATTTAGTGCTGTGCCCAATTTGTCTGCTGGATGAAATTTGAGCAGATGTGTTGAGGGCAGACGCTTTTTGAAAGTGAGATGAGTTGAGTAGAAATTTCTATGACTGAAGCTTGACAAGTAAAATCAAAATAAAACCACTTCAGCTTGGTTCTGAGTAAGCTGTTCCTTGGCCTTAGGAATGAGTTAATGGGATTGGGAGATTAAGTCCCATGCTCTGTAGTTCCTTGTCTTTTGTCAGTGTTTGAATAATTATAATAATTACATTTGTACTGCAAAAGATTTCTGCATTACTGTGTTTGCAGGGTTTTTTTGTCCAGTGGTTTTGTAGAAGTCATGTTTGAGAAAATACTGAGGTTAATAAGCTTTTGTGAATTGTTATTAGCTGTGGCTGAAGCTTGAGGTAATTGAATAGTCAATAATGCACTGAGCCTCACATGCTGCGTAACATGGATTTCTTTTTCTTTAGGGAGCAATCTCCAAAAGGGCAGCAAATGTGCTTAATGAAGGATCTGTACCAGATGACTCTTAAGACTAGAATAGACTCAGGTTTAAAATTCTCCACTTCAGTGACTATATGATAAACATTCAAGACTAATGAGTGAGGTTCTGCTCAAAACTTAGATATGGCTGTGATGCATTTAGTTGTGGTAATACATAAATCCTCTGTGTTGAAGCTTGTAACGTATTTCAATATGCACTCTATAATTGTTGCCTTTCACTGCTCTTAGTGTTATGTTCTGTTACTTCAGTCTTAGTTCTCTGCCTGATAGAAAAATAATTTTGAGGTAGTTTCTAGAACTCTACTGTAAGCATTTGTTTGCAAGAATAAATGTTGGTGAAGTCCAGGCCAACCTTTATGAATGTGTGTTATACCCTACCTGAAGTTAATTTCCAATCAGCAAAAGTTAGGACTCTCATGTAGTAACTTCTGAGGTATTTTCTTGACTCTACTGAGTAATAATTTATCCCCTCTGTGTATATTAGATTTTGCTGCCAAAATGTCTGAAATCTCAGCCATCTAGTAAGAAGCTTTACTAATGGTATTCCCTCAGGTTTGGGGGTTAGCAGGCATAGCTCATTTTGTTTAATGTGCATGCAGCTTTCCAGACTGTCAAAGACAGACTGCAGTTTTAATATCTGTATGTGTGGCACCAGAGATAGTGCCTCCAGATTTAGCTGTTTCATGATAGTGTCTGAGGGCTGTTTGTAACACTAACCTTGTTACTGTTCCATTTCTCTCTTATCTGTTGTCTACAGGAAGTTACTTTTATATGCTGGTGCAGAGTTTAGTGGATTGGGGCTACAAACGCGATGAAGATGTAAGAGGAGCACCTTATGACTGGCGAAAGGCACCAAGTAAATAGCAACTGTTACTTGAACTAAAGTTTTACTCTCCTAGGCAGCAAATAATGTTTTGAGTCTCTTCTCCCATCCTGTACAATCACACTTGAAAACTTAATTTTGTCTTGTTCTGGAGGCCTGGGTACTCCTGGACCTAGATGTGAGCTCAGTGTTGTGGTTTCCTTTCTGGTTTTTGGGGTTTTTTTCCCCCTAAAACTATTTGCTGCTTAGCAGAACAAAACAACAGAAAACCCCCACACCACCAAAGCACATGCCCACAAAGCACCCACCCCTCCCACTTAATACAGGAATTTCTAATGTCTGCATAAATTTCACTGACAGTTCAACACAATTATTTAAAAGCTTATGGCTTTGAAGTTTAGCATTCACAATTAATAATTATAACTGTAATCTGTATGTTTTAGATGAGAATGGAGACTATTTTGTGGCCCTTCGGAAGATGATAGAGTTAATGTACGAGCAGTATGGGAGTCCTGTCGTCTTAATTGCTCACAGTATGGGGAATATGTACACCCTCTACTTCCTCAGCCAGCAGACTCAGGATTGGAAAGACAAGTACATCAAGGATTATGTGTCATTAGGTGCTCCATGGGGAGGAGTGGCTAAAACTCTCCGTGTGCTGGCTTCAGGTGGGTAATTTGAGGGTTTACAATGTATTTTGTGCATAGTGTATGATACTAAGAAGATTCTTACCTGCAAGGTTGGAGGGTGAGAGTTTAGGGTACTGTGAAGGTAAAAATATTTTTTCATAGGTGATGTTTCAAGCCTCAAGACCAGGCTGCCAATCTTTGTATTTGTGGGAGTGGCCTGAATTTTTTCGCATCCCATATCCAGGAGCTGTGTCCCCTCTTGACCTCCCCTGCCCTCTTTTCCACAGATTGTTGTCATCTGATGTTTGGCTGATGCCTTCTATTTCTGTCACTTCTGCCTCTAGCCTGATTCTCTGTGCAGTATTGCAACACTAACAGGGGCTCCAGAGCATTCAGCAGTTCCCTTTGATTAAAGATCACACAGCTGCTTGAGGTTAACATGAAGGGAAACTTGTAGACACCAGGGTGAAGTGGTGCTACAGTGTGTCAGGTGAAAGTTGCAACACTACTGATGGGGAAAGAGTCCTTGAGGGATTGGGTTTAGCACACTGGATATGCCCGAGACCAAAAATCAAACTAAAAAAAGAATATGTTTCACTAAGTAACTGCAAATGACTGATGGAAAATGTTCACTTACCCCATCCTGTGATACCATAATTGCATCATGTGCTTTGGCATTTAGTTCTTGATGATTCTGGCTTGTTTTTGTAGCTTACTTCTGACTTGTTAGCTTTGGATATCATTATCTTCTTCCTAATCAAGGCTGACATAAAAAATTGGATTCATCAAAATGCAAAACACACAGCAAGTGCCAGCCATGCATGGACAGAGCAAAGACTACTTTGCTTAGCAAAGGCATTTGATTCTGAACAGTAGGGCACTGCTCCGTTACTAATTAGAAAACTTAACTCAGTACAAACATCCAATTTATACATTGTTAAATGTGCTGCAATGGCACTGTAAAAATTGATTTCCCTTTTCCCACAGGCTTCATCTGACATGTTTGCATGCTACAGAAATGGCAGGAAGTGAGCAATGTTAATATCACCTTCATAAAATTATACATGATCATATAAAATTCCACAGTCCCAGATTTCTGTTGGATTAAACTTTTGTGCTTCATACATTGTTTATCCTTTCTAATGCATTTCATTCAAAGTGGCTAGTTATACAAGTGCATAATGAACAGTTAAATTTCTACTGAAATGTAGTCATATTGTAATCTGTATGTTTGTTGTACTAAAGTCCATGTTTTCGAGCAGAAATTTAAGAATCATGTAGGAAAATTAAATGGGCAGTACATGAAATCAGAGTGCAGAGTTTTAGCCTACTTCTGTCTCAAATATCTGTAGTAAAGCAGCACCGTAAGGGATCAACACTTGGATTACATTGGTCTGTTAAGGAGTTTCTAAAGTTATCAGAGTTAACATGCAGAAGAATTGTTGCTTTGAAGAAAAATACTGTGTTTCTGCATAAAAGACAAGGCATGCTATGAATGCATTCTTTCTGCTCCCATTCCTCTTTATAATAGGTAATAGCCAGGAACTTCATGTCAAATCCAGTTGTGTTATCAAAGTGGTGAAGAGTGCACATGTGGAATTATTTTCAGTAATTTTTCTGTGATACTTTCAGCTACTTACTCATGTGCTTTGCAGGATTAATTAATACTTGCATCGTTACAGTTGCAGTGCCAATAGAGTGAGGATGTTCTTCCTGCTACAGCAGGCAAAACCACGAAGTTCACTGTGGTGGTTTGTTTCTATTTTTTCTCAAGTTGAAATGCAAGCAGTGTCTCCCTTAGACCTAATAGTTTGTTCACTAGAGTGTTAGTGAGGGTTGTGCCTGCTGCCTTAAAGGTGGTCTCGGCCACACAGTATTTCCTCACTTTAGAGAAAAGTAAAGGATTTTGTAGGCACTTTGTAAGAGTTCTGTAAGAGAAGGCTGGAATAGTCAGGTTCTGTGTTTGATTATTCTCCTGGAAATAAATTTTGTACACATTCCTTTCATTGTTGAGTTCAGAACTCCGCTTTCTGTGCTGAGAACTGCCAAGCAGTGTTCAGTAGCTTAGTGGTGACAGGACACAGTTAAGTATTTACACCACAGTAATGTGAAACAGGTTTTTTGGGAACTTGTGATTCTTGCCATGCTCTTTTGAGTTATCTTTATCTGTTTCAGGCTTACACTAGTAATGTCTCTAAGGAGTCCTCCTAAAGATGGCATTAAAGGTTGTGCTTTGTGTCCTTGCTGAAGCACCAGTGCCACCTCATGGAACAGAAATGGCACCAGAGTGTATTTTCAGGAATAGTGGTTTTGGTTTCAGCACTTCAGTTTTTATAGTGTGGTTGACCTGGACCATTACATGTAACCACCTGGGCCTAATAATGGAAAATCTGATTCAAAGTTCAGCTGATAAAAAGAATTGAGGTGTGCCAGCCACTGTGGTAATGAAAACAAACAAGAAAAACAAACTCGGGTCTGTCTCAGTGGGGGTTTTGATGGCTTTTTGCTTTGTTTTAGTTTTTTTAAAGAAAAATAATTTCTACTAATCACTATGTTTGTCCATTTATTAAGCAGCTTTTAGTTTTGTGAAGATGTAAGAACAGCTGTTAAAATATGAAGAAAAATGTATATAAATTGTGTCTTAAGTGTGTTAGTTTGAGCCATCTTTGGAACAAACTGCTAAGGAAACAGTGGTCTTGTCTACAAAATTCTAGGATGCCTTGGTCAGACAGCTCTGTAATAAGAGTACATCTGAATTTGGTAAAATGTAGCAATTTTGTGGTTTATTTGGTATCAGGTAATTTAATACCTTTATGGATAGTAAGCTAAGCTCTAGCTCTCTAGATGAATATAATATAAAAACATAATGCCTAGGAAGAGCTTGGCCAGCTGAAAACATTTATCAAGTCTTGTAATATCAACTGGTTTTTGAAGAATCGTGGTTTTATCTGTGCCCCTCTGGCAAAGATGTAGTTTTTATTACCACAGTTGCTAGAAAATATGAGTGCTGCCTTAGAGAAAACCTGTGTTCTGAGAAGGGCAAGTATTTCAGCAGTCCTGAAATGCTGACAGGAAGGGAAGATGCTGATGCAGTTTTTCATGGTTCCCACCAGACAGAAGTTAACAAGCTCTAACTCTTCTTTTGATGGAGTATTACACAGAGAGACTGAACAGGTCACTGAGTGCAGCATTCTTAATTGCATAAGAAGAGACAGTAATAGTTGCTCTGTTTCCTTTTATCTTTTTAGGTCATTATTAAGAATTTGTCATTTTCTTTCAATTGTAGGCATGTTCCATAGGTTTTGTTTCGAAAGGAGAGCATAAACTGGTAAAATGCTATGCCAAGTGGTATTTACAGCTATAATTTATAGCTATTCTGTATGAAATATTGCTACTCTGCTTGTTTTGAATGTGGAAAACTTTAAACATATTTTTAGGTCTATAAAGTTTCTTAAGTTCTGACATGTGTGGACAGTAGTACTTACCTGTTCTTGAAGCAGAAACATGATCTAGGTACCAGAATCACCATGAAACACATTTGCAGAAAAGCATTTAAGACAAAACTTGCAAGTGGTCAAAATAATCCCTAATAAAATCTGATTTCTTACTTGGCACACGCAGGAAATATTTCCTCCTTTATGAAGGAGCATATTGGAAAGGCAGCAGTGTTCTTGGCTTAATCATTCATCAACTTTTATTTGTAAGTTTTTAGAGGTTGGTTTATAGAAATTAATTATGAAATCCATCATAAATGAGGAAAAACTTTTCAGGTTGTCACTGTAAGCAAAGGGAACAGACTTTATTCGTGTTATCACTGTGAGTGCTAGTCATTGCTGCTGATTGAGGTTTATGCTTTGCTTTATGTATAATGAAACTCCACTTTTTTCTCAGGTGACAACAACAGAATACCTGTAATCAGCTCCCTCAAGATCAGAGACCAGCAGAGATCAGCAGTCTCCACAAACTGGATGCTCCCCTACAACTACACGTGGCCTCCGGACAAGGTGTTTGTGAGCACCCCCACGGCCAACTACACCCTGCGGGACTACGGGCGCTTCTACCGGGACATCCGCTTCGAGGACGGCTGGCTGATGCGGCAGGACACGGAGCCGCTGCTGTTCCACATGCCGGCGCCCGGCGTGCGCATCCACTGCCTGTACGGCACGGGCGTGGACACCCCCGACTCCTTCCACTACGACAGCTTTCCCGACAAGGAGCCCAAGATCCTCTACAGCGACGGCGACGGGACAGTGAACTTGCAGAGTGCCTTGCAGTGTCGGAAGTGGGTGGGCAGGCAAGAACAGGAAGTGGTGATACTTGAGCTTGCGGGAAACGAGCACATCGAGATGCTGTCCAATGATACTACTATCTCCTATGTGAAAAAGCTGCTTTTTGATCTGTGATAACCTTGTGTTGATAGTTATTTTCCTCACCTGTGATGCCTTCCCTTAAATATGGGAAAATGCCTTTTAATACCTTGATATTTAGATATTTGGATTATTTATTTTTCTCTTTTTTTAAAAGGTTGTGTTCAAGAAGTTGTTTGATGTCCTAAACGATTGTTTGTCTCTGATTTGTGTTTATGATCCTTCATGGTATTTTCACATTTTGTAAATTTGGTCAAATAAGCATTTTGGTGCCTCTGGTGGTGTGTCCAATGTTCTTACAGACTCATTCAGAGACTGTGCAGCCCCTTACACATACTACATGGAATCATAGATGCCAGAGTTCCTTTTTGTGGTTTTTGCAGGTTTGCAGTGGGAGGGCTGGGAAGGATTGCAATTTCAGAAGCCCATAAGACAAGGGAATGATATTAACAGTTTGGGAATCACAGAACACCTTTAAAGGGTCTTGGATATTCCGATCCACAGTTCCCAGTACCTTAGTTTGTAAATGTGCATATCTGCTAGGGAAGATATGGAAGAAGGCTGTTGTTGTCGTTGAAATCCAGCCTTTCTTTTATTACAGCTTTTGGGGTAAGAAGATAGGTGTGTGAATTACTTGAAGCTTCTTTATTAGCTACCCATCTGGGTTTTTGTAAAAAGAAGAAATTGTTTGCTCATCAACTTCTAGAAACCTGATTGCATACAGTCCAGAGTCTGAGGAATTCTCACTTTGTGCTTTATTTATTAGTGAGGGAATGAAGCTAAACTGGTTGGTGCTTGTAATAACTGTAGCTGTGTGGAGTAGCACATAAATCAAAGCTCATTGAATACTGCCAAAAAATCTATACAGTATAGAATTACATTTCTGGGTGAAAAATGATTGCCTGTAGTGAAAATGATAATGGATGGTGGGCAGTATTTCAAAAAGAAAAGTGAACTTCCTGAAATGGGGTGGGGAAAGGAAGCCGGCATGATGCTATATGGAATGTAAACCTTGTTCTCAGTCAGATACTTCAGCTCTGATCCAGTTACTGACCAAGCAGTGATTGGGTCAACATTGCACTCCACTGAAAAGAAACTTTTTGCTTTAAGACTAAAAGTAATTTCCTATAGATTACAAGTTTCATTATTGCTGTTTCAAGAAGTTGGGATATGCTGTACCTTAAATGTTTCTATAAATTGCTGAACATGCAGTTCTGTTAATTTCCTACAGTATGGTTTTACTCAATGTTAAAAACTAATAATTTCAATTCTGACATCCACAGAAGTGCTGGCCAAATATGGCCATCACATTTATAACTTTGATTACAGGAGTCTTGTTGGAGGAATAGTTTCACTCAAAGATTCTCTCTTGCTTGCTTTAAAACCAGTCACCCAGTTAGACTGCACTTTTCTGAAAACACAAGTTTGAATGCTTTCAAAATGCTAGGTTCTCCAAGAAAAAAGTTTTAAGGGTTTCAGAAACTCCTCAAATTATTAAGGATTCATTACTTAAGAAACTGAAGTTGTCTAAAGGGTAAAGTTTTAACTATTTTGGTAGCATGCATAAAATGTTTGCTGCCCATTGGACTTATCAATAGGATGTGTTGAAAGGATGGGCTTGAACGCTGGTTATTGTAGAATGGAAACATTTTGGCTTAAGGCTTTAGGTTTTAATTCAGAAATCTCTTGTAAATCCAGAACAACTTGAACTAGGGGTTGTCAATAAGCTAAATGTCTTCCTAGGTTTAAAATTCCTTATGTAGCTTCATTTCCCCCCTCCCTCCCCACATTTTTCCCTATTACTTACAGTGTGGGAGAGTGCACATTTTCTTGACTTTTCAAATGGAGCATTAATCTTGTCCTCAGTTGTCCAGGAACCTACAGTTCAGCAGCAATATTGCCCAGACTTTTCCAGAGTAAGGACTGAATTGCCCACAGACTTTTGTAATTGGTAACTGTTGAAATGAAAACACACAACACAATCAAAACAAAAACAAGCCACACAACCAAGCAAACAAAACAAGCAACCTCCCCCAAACAAACAAACAAAAAAACTCATCACAAAACAACCCCAACAACAAGAAAATAAAAAAAGAAAACCCACAAGAAGTTTCTCTTAGTCAAGTAGTCTGTTTTATGCAGGGCTGTCAGCTGGATAAGCTCCAGGCTTGTGTTCCAAGACTGCTCAAAGATGATAAAGCTCCTCCTTGGTCTGACTCAATTTTTGAATAAATTGCTATACTACTGGTTTACAACTGAAAGAAATTAGAGAAAACAGCTAATTGCAATCTGTATTTCTTCTTGAAATAGAGTGTCTGTTACTAAGCACTGGAATGAGTGGAGCTGGAGGCTGTATTGCAGGATATCAATGTGGCCATCAAGGGCTGAAAAAATGAGAAAACAAAAGTAAACAATTCTTAACCTGATCTGGAGAATGTTTCTAAGCTTCATGTAGATCTTTACCCATCAATCAGTAGCATTTTCAGTCTCACAACAAGAATATAGCTTCAGGCTTTTTTTGATTTGAAATTCCAAAATACATGTTTCTAAAAGATGTTTGTGCTTTTTCTTTAATACTTTTTTAATACTACTTTTTATGACCCAAAAGGAGGAAAAAAAAGCACAACTTTTATTCTCTTCTTATTTGTGCAGCCTCTTACTGTGTTTCTGAGATCAGCTGGCTGTATCTTTTAACCTAAATTGTTATAAATCAGCTTTCCATTAGTAGACAAGCCCTAGAGCATCTCCATAAATAAACTTGTGTTAGTTAATGATGTAAAATGAAGCTGAAACTTTTTCAAGGTGTTTGTTATGTTTGTCACTATAAAGCCTTGTTGTAAAGGAAATGTGTGCCTGAGTTCCCAGTACTGTGTAAGAGCACACTCAGTGCTTCTGGAGGCACCTGGATTGGATGGGATTGACCTGAAGGCTACAGCTTTATGTCCAGAAGTGGTGATTTGGTTTTTTTTTCCCTGCAAAATTATCATCAGCCCTTTCATTTGCAGTTTCTTGCATATTAGGATGCAGTTCTCATTGCAAAGTGACTGCATTATTCTAGTTGCTGAAACTGAGCCACTTCAGGGGCATGTTGAGAAGTGCTCACTCACACAGCATGTTCCTCTCCAGTGAGGGTACTCAGCATTGTGGGACAGGCCTGCCAGAGCCACGTGCACCTGAGCATTCCAGATGCTTGTGCTGGGAGGTCTGAAGAAAGAAATGTTTAAGGAGAATGTGGCACTTTCATAAGAGGATTAACTCAGGTGCTTTGCCAAGCTGCACAGTTGACAAGTCTGAATTTACTGACATACCTTTGTTATACATGACACATTAATTATGTCTCTCTTTCCATAATTTTTACTTCATTTTGTTCTTCCAGGGTGTTTTCAGAAACCAAAATGAGTCTTGGGGACCAAATGTGTTTCTTATTTTTGACAACACGTATCAAAAATGCTGAAGAAGCTTTCAGCTGTCATTGTATTACTTCTGAGGAGGTTCAGAGTCACTATGTGATCCTGTATAAAACCAGAAGACTTCAATAACTAGCAATAATTGCAAAGGACTTGCAGACCAAAGGAAGGAATGTTTGGTATTAAGGTAGTTCTTGGAGCACAGTGTGTTCAAGGCCCTCTTAAATTCAGGGAATGTTTGGCAATGACTTTGCTGCTCTACACTAATCAGTATTTTGTATGGAACATATTCTGAGACCTAGCATTTTATATGTCCTTGTGTATGAATGCGTTCAATAGATTTTGAAGATTTTATTGTCAAATTTGATAATATAATAAAGTTGATCTAATACAGTTTGTCTCCTGTTGTTAGTAACATGCTGTCTCAGTGCTCAGCTGGAATGTCAGCTTGTTGCTGTTTCTCTTCCCCACAGATTCTTGGTGTCTCTCACAGTAAGTAAGTCTTGGTTCATCTTCCAAATGTCTTGTGATACATTTGGAGTTCTCTGTTAACTGCTCTTGAATTTATGGAGGTGTGGGACTGAGATTGTTCAGTTTCTTTTTGTTTGTTTCTTACTTGCTTTGGTTGTATTAAAAAAAAAAGAGTTCTCAGGATGCTTATGCTTCAGTTCAGGTAATAATTTTGAAATTAGTTCCTCAGTCCTGGAATGTTTTAAATGCCTTTATACTGTTGGTTTCCAAACTGATCCACAAACCTGTGCATGTTGACCATACAGTTTTGTGGTCTTGTATAGAACAATCTTTTTCCAATTAAAACCAGTGCATTGAGACTCTGAAGGAATTTTATCACTAGACAGTGATTCTGCATGGAAAATAAAAAAAAAGATGGAATTTGTCTCCCTTGTCAAAGTGATCTAAAATCCTGTGTAAGGTGGCTGGCCTGGAGGCTTCACTAACCTGCAGTACAAACGATTGCTTATAACTCTTGAGAGTGAAGAAAAAAATGATGAGGCTGAAACTTGTCTTGTAGAACCTTTTTTACATGATAAAGACTGTAATACAAGGTGAGTGTTAGTGACTGCTGTTCTGCTCTGTGCCCTGGGTGCCTGCTGTTTGGGCACCAGTACAGTGGCCTTCCTCCAGCTCCCTATTAAAATGGGGAAAGTCCTGCACTAAAGCAATGTGGCAGTTCTTGTGAGCAGCTGGGAAGGCTGAGAGCACAGGAAAGAGGAGGACAGAATGATAATCGTGCCTGGTGGAGCGATGCCAAGGCAGGGAAGACAAATGTCTGGTGTAAAGTTGGATTATGGATCTAACCGTGGTGCTGGCACGGCTTGTGAGACTTTCAAATAACAATTACAGCTGCATATTGTGGGATACTGTTTTGCTGTGCTATCTTAAGTGCTTACTTAAATGATGGGTTTACAGCTTTGAGAAATTATGTTGACTTTCTCTTGCTTGAATTGCAGCTTTCTTCCAAAGTTGTAGCTTAATAGTTTCCTTTGTTTTAACACTAATGCACTTTGTGGTCATTCAGATCAACAAGTGAGTAAAGTGGAATAGTGAGCTCCTAAATCAGCATTCCTCAGGCAAAGACTGTAATATGAGCCCAGGAAATACAAGAAATTCAAATGCAACGTTTTGTTAAAATCATAGATGTTGTTTGACTTAATGGTTTGTCTGTATTGATGGTGCTTGCCAACCATGTGGTATCTGGGCAGAATATGTGAATCCTGAACTCTCTTCCTTCTTGTGTCACAGGTGGTCACTAATTCTGTGTGAAATAGTTTAGCAGGGTACCTTCATTGCAGGGATTCGTTCTCAGAGAGTTCTTCATTAGGGATTAGTTCACAGAAATTTGAAGTTTGCTATTCCCCCTCAGCAGATTTGGAGGCAACAGTGGTATCCCACTAGTATTTGTAGGGGTTTTCCAAGTTCTATTCAGATATTACCAGTTAGAGCACATCATACCTCTTACTGTCCTGCTTGTACTGTCTTACCTCTTACAGGGGCTTGATGTGGGTCAGTGTCACCCTTGGCAAACAATCACAGAAAATAAGTTGTTATTTCTAGAATGATCTCCTTGCACTGGAGCAAATCCTTAAATTCAGGCTTCAGCCAAGGACTGCATAGTGTGTTAGCAGTGTTGTTAAGGAGCTACTGTTGAAAATCTGGAAAGGAGACAGGTAATTTTAATTGTTAGGGTCCTGGAAAGCTGAATTATAAAGAAAATGTTTCTGTAGTCTTTTAAGTTGTTATAGAGTGGCTATAAACTAACAAACTTGATACCTGTGCTACCTGGATACATAAATACTTGGCCTAGTTACAAAATTGTTTCTTTTATCAAGGAAAGCAAATTTTGTGATTCAGAAAAAAGTAAGCTATCTCCTTTTGTATAAAGAATGTTTAGCATGAAATAGAGAAAAAGTGGGAAAGTACAGTAGGCTCAAATAAGGTGAAGAGGAGGAACAAACACCCTAATGAAAATTGAAAACACTATCACTAGTAGGTTAAAAATGCCAATAGAAAATACATTTTGATGCTTTGACAAAGCCATCCAACTAGAAACTCAGACTTACTGATTGATGATTTTTCAACAGCCCCATTTGTACAATGACTGTTGTTTTTGATGGACTTAATGAATCTGAGGAAGTCATATGTTTGACTACTGTGACTTGAACAACTTGGAAATCTCGACTTTTGGAAAACAGGGCCATCTGCCAGAGGGAGCTTGCATCTGTGTTTACAGCACTGAGCCTTACTAGTGAAAAACACTTGATGTTTTTGCTAGTCTTTGACAAGTGAATTAAAAAACCAAACAAAAAACTGTAAAATGTGTGCCCCTGATCCTTGTTTCTGACCCAGGCTTTACAACCACCATTGAACTGTCCCTTCCTGCAATTGCAGCTGAGGTGGTGGAGCCTCTGTGATTGTGCCCAAGAGATCTTTTCTTTATGCTCAGCTAACTCCATTTCTTGTCCTACCTTGACTAATGCCTTGACAAAAGCTACTCTGTCAATGTAAACATGGAGGTAACCAACACAGTGGCTGTCCAAAGACACAAACTTTCATGTCAAACAGGTTTTATCCACCTCTCAAGGGGTAACTATGAAAGGCCAGTGTCCCTTCTGAGGGTATGGATCTGACAGCTATCCAAGACAAAATAAAAAAGAACCATTTTGAACAGGAAAGCCAAATCAAAGTATTCCTTGATTTGTGCCTATAATCAAGGCTTGGGAGGAAAGAGTTTGAGATGTTGCTTCTAGCAGTTTACATAGAACTTGTAATCCAGTCTTATTGGTAACAGTTTTTCTCCTTCACTCTGCCCTTTCTCCATTAGAAAGAAGCAATGCAGGAGGGCACAGAACACTCTGTCAATAGTGGAGAAACTAAGTTAAATCTGATGTGCCTCATGTCCTGCAGAAATCTCTTTTCTATACTGAAACAACACATTAGTTCCTGGGGAACTGAATTAAGAGGATCAACACAATTTGTTCTGATGCTATTTATTCCAAGACATATTTTGGATGTGAGCCACATTCAATAATAAGTTCCTGGGGAAAGGAATATGTTTGTGTCAATTTGTGCCTTTTGTACTGGCACCACCTCTCACAGTCAGCAGTGCTAGAGGATTGTGAACCTCAGATAATCCAAAGGTATTAATATTAGTTATGTGTTTCACATATCCTGTAGGTTTCTGTTACGGGTTTTTTTCACTTGTGTTTGAACAGATAGAACTGACTGGAGGGTGTTTGCAGTTTTAGGATGACTGTGATGCTGTATTTTTCTTATGAAGTTGGGAGATGAAAGATGGGTGACTTAACAAGTACAACTGTACAAGTGCTTACTGTTTTGGTCCTCCTGGTTCAGACACACTGTGATTTTCTTCCCCAAACTCTGAATAATTTTTGTTGATATCTTTGCTGTGCAGGTGGGCTGATTGACTGATGACATGTATGAGCCTCATAAACCTGACAGGAACTGTGGCTTGTACAGTTTGAAGATCTAAATTAACAATGCAGTAGAGGGCAGTAGTATATAACTTACAGAGGGGTTTTGCTGCAATGTTGAATGGCATCTGTCTGAATTTCACCTGAGAAATACAGCATTGCAGGGAAAGGAAGACCTGAGTTTGATAACCGCAAAACATTTCTGGTCCTGAAGCAACTGTACATGTACAGACTCTGCTTTTGGAGAAACTTTTTTCTATCTGGTGTAAAAAACAAAAAACTTCAGCCTGATTCAAATTCATGAGTAAAACAATCTGAGGCATGAATTATATATCCAATCCCATTTACATGCTCAGATTAAAGCATGAATTGGATGTTACAACTACATGGAGTGGATTGGTGTACAGTCCTATGATGTACAAAAGAGATCATATTTTAAAGAAAGTGCTGCAATTGCTGCCAGATCTGTTTTCTTATTGCACTGCTGAACAATGGACAAATCTTGTACCCCAAAGTTTTCACTGTGCTTGGAACCACTGACTCATGCCTAGTAATCTTTTTAGGAAGGCAGAATTATTGACCAAGCTGCAGTTCCATGTATAAGTTAAAATACGACCTTATGTGAATAAAGTCTTCAAGACAGATGGTAAATTTGATTGCATGAAAATACTGTGCTTGGAGACTCTGTATTTTCATCACTGTTAGGGTTTTTGTACAGGTCTAAGCAGGTTAAGATGAGCCAGGATAGTGCTGTTGTTTCAGCTGTGCTAGCAGAGTCTTTGTACCTGTACAAAAAAGGCAAAATAGAACACAGGAAATCTCACTAAATACTTGTCATGACTAAATACTGTCATGACCAGAGAGTATTGAAGATGAGAGTGGAATCTGTAAACAGCTCTGGGAGACAAGGCTGGCAAGGGGCAGTGATAAGGCCCTGCCTATCCACAAGGCTGGGGCATACTTTGAACAACCAAAGCAAAACATGTTTCTGCAGGTCCAAAAACATGGATTGGCCAACCCTGTTTTACACATTTCAGGTGTCTGGAAGGACCTTTGGAATGTGAAATTGTGTACTGAATTGTTAAAGAGGTTTTAGTGGGACTAAAATCGTAAAGCAAAGAATGATATAATCTCTGGCATCTGTGAGAAATCTTCACTTGTGTTGTAACTGCTTCAGTCCTGAGTTCTTGTGATACTTCTAGAAAAAGGCAAGTACTGTTGTCCCTATTTGACTCAGACTTAGTTCGTTCAAATTCCTTTAGGCAGAGTCTAATCATGTACTTTTAACTCCAAAGTTAGTGCTCTTGTCATTAAATCATCCTTAGTCTACAGAACAGATCATTTTCTAGAGAGTAAGGGCAAATCAGGCTACTCTTTGAGAGAGAGGATACTGGAGAAAAATGCAGTGTGTGAGTCAGTGCATTTTCTGCATAGCATGTTCCTTGTTAGTAATTTCAGGTTATTATGTATTCGTGTTTGCTTTTAAAAGTCTACTTCATTAAAGCAGAAGGAAAATTCTGACTCTTTGAGGGATGCAGAAAAAACACAGCTGGACTGCAGTTACTGGCATTTAAATCTCCTACAGCAAAATCTGCTTGGCAAGTGCTAATTTAAAGCGCCCTGGGTTCTCAACTGGCCAGCAGAGACTGATGTTGGATGGCTGAACAGAAAAGACTGCAGCTGTCTGGGAATCCTGAAGTTATCAAATATTTGCACAGAATACATGTATTTATCTTAAGAGCATGTTTCCCATGAGAAGCAGCAAAGAATCTGGAGGTACATGTGGAGAAAGAGAAAAGGAAATAAAATGTTTGCTCCCTCCGCCTACCTTCAGGTAATTGAGCACTCCTTGTTTTAGACCCGTAGTATTCACGGTGATAAATTTGCTTTAGTCTCCACACTCCAGCACTGAAGATGTCTCAGGTTCCTGGCTGAGGGGCTGGGACTCTCCTAAGGCCACAGCTCTCAGTGTATCTTGCCACTTTTTCATGTCTTCCATTTTATGAACATGGAGCACAGTTCACTTCATCTCCCAGTTCAGACCAACCTGTGCGATAAATTCAAGGTCATTATGTTTTTGTTGTTCAGCGTTTTTGTTATTAACTTCCTGAGAAGGATCACTGATTTATTGCCACTGAGACAAGGACATAAACATACATGACAGTAATATATCTATCTCCAAAACAGGAGTATCACATAATTTAAGCAAGAAATTGTCTCTGCTGCACTTAACAGCAGAACAGGAGACAAATTCTGTTACTTCTATTTCATATTTCTGTTATCAGTCTAGAAGGATTCAATTTGTAAAGTAAGATTTATACCTTTTGTAATTAAATCTCATAGAATTTAGGTGAGGAAACATTTGTTTCCATAGGAAAAGTTAGAGATAGTTTTACCTAATCTATTTCTAAAAAAAGTACCCAATTTTGTTAATCCATAAAATATTCTATTCTTTCAAGGTAATAATGACCTGACAGATTCATGTTCAAGTATGATTAAGTATTAGCAAATGTTTTTTCAGAAGCACAAAACTTGAGGTGCACAAGAAGAAATACCACTGCTATGATTCTTTACCCCCAGCCCCTGCTAAGTATTAACATATTAAAAATATTTACTTTTTCAGCTAGATACAGTTTTTGTAATCGTTTTTAAGGTTTAGGGTAAGCCTGGTTCTGTACAATGAAACAGAAAGAAATTGGGATCAAATCTACTCGAAAAAGTTTTCTTAGACTTAATGTGAGGCTGTTCTTGGGAATAAGTACAGGCCCTTAGGAAGTGAGATCCATTAATGGAATAGAGTAGATACTGTGCACTTACTGCTGCCAGAAAGGTTTTTATAAATGCTAAGGGTATGTTCAGTCAGTATTTTTTACTTGAATGTTTCAGATCAATAGAGTAAACAATTTCATTTGTTGCTGTTTGCTGATGGTTTCTACGTCCTGTACTCCAACAAGTAAATGGAGTAATTAAACTGATTTGTCTGGTTTCATTAGTGACTAGAAGGTCTGGGCAGGCTCAGATGGACTTTTCAGAAATGTACAAGCACATGATCCAGAAAAATACTTTTTTTTTTTGCAGAGAAGCAGCAGGTTGAAAACAGGAAATGCCATATTTTTATCTGCTCAAATTAGTCAAGTTGTGATAAATAATAAGACCTGTAAGGTTTAGACCTGACCTTAAGTTCCATCTGTTTTGCTGTAACAGCTCTGAGTTCCAGTTGCACACCAGGAACTTGTTGCACCCAAACAGACTGGGGAGCTCTGGCTGCTTCCAGCGAATGGGGAGACTGTGGGGGCTTCCTGTGAGACAGAAACGGAGTGGTGCAGCCTAAAGCATGAATGGCATTGGAAGCTGATGAGACTTGTCACAAACTTTTACTGATAAGCCATTAATTACTTCTTTGGTGTTACTATATCACTGTTATGAATTGCAGGGAAATCGTAGTTTTCTCCTGAGCTCTGTGTGTGTCATCAATGCGAGCAGTGAGTCAACACCAGAGCAAACTCAACTGCACTGATATCGTGGTTTAACCCTCTGCAAGGGGCTTGTTCCAGGATGCAGCACAAGACCACTGTTCTCTGTTACTGGCTGCTCAGAGTTGGTTCACAAACTTGTCTCAGAAGCAAAGTCAAAAATTATGAAATGCCATTTAATTAAAAATGGAGGTAATGAGTAATTTTCAACCCACTGCACTTGTTGTTTGGGACACAGCTACAATGCTCATTAACTTTTCTAAATAAGGGACCCTATTTCAAAAGGTGTGTGGGAAGCTGTGCACAAGTGCAGTCAGCAGGAATTTGTGTGCTAACCTCCCACAGTACATTAAAATGTCCTGCACCACAGGAGGTGCTTCGTAGGAGTGGGTGGTCAAACTTCAGAACAGAGGAAGGTACTGAATCACTTGAAAAAATTCTCCTTACTCTTTATTTATGTATTCAATTACTTGTTCCAGTTTTTACCTCCTAAGCACTCTTACTTCACAGGGTTATTTCAAGGCAGAATAGAAGTGCTACATTCTTGATGCAAACCTGTCTTTACTCCCACCTCCTCTTTAAATTTTAAATTTTAAGTAAAATTTGACTGAAAGATGATGAACCAACTCTGAATGCAAGTTCCAAACCAAGCTTGCAGTTCCAATTATTATCCAGGATTCTCAGAGATGTACCACAATTCTGATACAGCTGAATTTAAAGACATTCATATTTTGTAGACAAACAGTACTGTTGTGCTACGGATCATATAAAACAGGAAAGATAATCAGGAGCATGAAGGGCTTATATATTTGAAAGACAAGCAAAAAGAAGAAGGCAAGGAAATGCAGAAAATGTAATTAAAGGTGAAAAAACCAGGCATGGCTTGTTCTGTGTTAAAACCAGCTGTACCAACTGGAGTTGGAAAATCTCTAGTTCTGATGAAGAGAGTTAAGCACTACAGCAAGGGTGAGTCTTGACAAGGACTTAGATTTTTACCAGGGCTTTTTTTCTGTAGTATAGTGGGAAGAGTGCAGTGCAGAGCTTTAAAAATCATACATTTCTCATAGAAAAGCAGTAACAAATTGTCAACTTCGCTTTTGTCTGAAGCAGATGCTTCATACCAGCTGCATTATTACAGCCACTTTTGCCTACTTGTTCTAACTAGTTGCTATTTATATTAATTTATGATGCAATACACAGAGAAGGCTTTGGGGTGACCCAGTTGTGGCCTTCCAGTACCTAAAGGGGCCTGCAAGGAAAATGGAGAGGGACTTTTTACAAGGACATGTAGTGACAAGAGAGAATGGCTTCAAACCAAGACATAGTAAGATAGATACTAGGAAGAAATTGTTTACTGTGAGGGAGGTGAGGCACTGGAACAGGTTGCTCAGGGATGTTGTGAATTCTCCATCACTGGAACTGTTTAAGGCCAGGCCGGACAGGGCTCTGAGCAACTTGGTCTTGTGGGAAGGGTCCCTGGCCAAGGCAGGGGGTTTGGAACGGGATGATTTTTAAGGTATCTTTCATCCCAAATTATTCTATGACATACATTGCATATATGGTATATATTGTAATATAAGCTTTCATTGGATGCATCAAGGAATGCAACTCTTCAGTTCATACAGGTGTTAGAACTGCCCAAGAGGTGACAAGCAAAATGTATACTGGTTAAAAAGCTCTCCTAGAAGAACAGCACTATTTGAATCCCAACAC
>JAOXXN010000162.1:9341766-9379326 GCA_026770055.1 Myrmophylax atrothorax | reverse complement strand
AAACCAGACCTGAGACAGGAAATACTCCTCTTCATTCCACCAGCAAAAAAGCTGCACCACACACACCTGGCCCCCCTGCAGCAGCCATTTGTGTGGGTTTACAAGTCTATCAATACAGGCTCCAATTATTTAAGAGTCTGTTAAAATGTTTAGTTACAAAGAAAGCCTTGGTCCAGCTGAGTCCATATCTGCCACAGAAGTCTTCCCTTCAGCAGGTACATAAACCCAACACTCTTGCCTTGTACAGATCCAGAGAATGTTTGCACATCATCTACAGCTCGAGGCAAAGCACAATTGTTTCCTCTCATCGATAGTTTTCTTTATGACAGGGCAGTTCCTAAAACACTACTGAGGATGGGGGAAAAGAGAGAGGAGCACTAATCAGGGAGCCACTTCATCTCTAAATGTGTATCAGCATGACTGCTGTCAGTCATAAATCACCAGTGGTTAGAGCCAGGAAGCCTTAAGCCTTCATAAATTCATACATCCTGCGCTTTTGTAATTCTATCCTGTGTACAAATGTACACAGCATATCTCCAAGGTCTGTATGAAGCATGGAACACTTAAAGCATCCAAAGCTGGTACATAAGATCACCCAAAAGACACATTAACAAGTAGCTAATTACTCCTCTGGGAAGATAATGCACTCTTTCTGCCTCAGCTGCTGAGAAACAACTCTCTGTTCTGCATAGTAAAACTGAGACTTAGTTCCTGGGCAGCTGCTCCACTTCCCTGGAAACACTCAGCAGCTTTTAGAAAGAAATGGAAAAAGAGGTGGAACTACAGCTGCAGTGTATTCAAGTGAATTCAAGTATGAGATGGCTGCAGCATTTCCTACTACTGCATACCACCCTTACATTTCCCAACAATAAATGAAGGGAGAGAGCTGGTATAAAAATTGGGTTTGCCCTTTAAACTTACTGTGTATTTTATTTCATTACTTCCTCACATGCCAGTTTTGCACCACAGTATTGGAGCTAGGAATTGTTAATCACACTCTCAGGAACACCAAAACCTCTCTTTTGAATTCTGACTCCATAACCCAATCACTGTAATTACCTTTTAAAATACCCAACTTAACTCTCTCATCTAGGTAAAATGACAATGGTTTCTGTATCTAGTGCAGAGGGAACCCTGATTAGAAAAAACCCAATCAGAAGGTTTACCAGGTGTGATCACAGACCAGAGTAGTTCTTCTTTAAAGCAATCCAATAGGTAGAACTGTACAAAGTTGCAATTGCGTTACCACAACATTCCTAATTCAAGATGTAAGATATATACACAACTTAAAAGTAAATTTTTGAAACAGACAGAAATTCAGGTTTGAAATCATAATCTACAGAATATTTCTTCTTTTCAGAAATAAGTTTTGAAACATTTAAAAATATACAGCTAATTATGAATTTAATTTATAGCTTTAGGTTTTCCAGTCTTGGGGGCTGTGGTATTATTTCAATGTATTTCTTCATTAAGTTGTAGTACTCATTTATTTCTGGGTGAGAAAAGATCTGAACGAAGTGTCCTGGGCTCCAAAACATACATACAATATGCCATTTGGGCACACAATATGTATATGTGTTTTTTCAGGAAAAAAAAAGAATGAGCACACATACAAATGTAAATTTAATTTGCTATACTTACATACCTAGGTTATAATGTGATAGAAATGTTGCTATGGGAACAGGTTCTCAAAAAAGCAGATCACACATGACAGGCAGCACATTTTTGGGTGGCTTTTGGACGTGTTGTGCCAGGGTGGATAACAAACATGTCAAAGCATAAGGCTAACTTAAAGTCTTATATGCCTTGATCTTTAATGAGTTTCCATTGACAATTTTGCATTTTCTTCTTTTTTAAGGATTCTATAAAGCCCTACTCTCTTCTGGGTATGCAAGAACACTTTCCTCTCATCTTTATATTCTTTAATTAGTAATTTCCTATCTTGTTATCAGGTACTCCCCTTTTGTTTTGTTGGTTTGGTTTTTTCCCCTAAATGTACTAATAATGCTCATTTGCTCATTCATTCTTCCTGTCCATCATATGCCTCTCTGCATGTATTTTTTCCAGGACTTTACCACCCTCCCTTGTGTTCTTGCAGTCTACCCTCTCTCACAGTGTTGCCCCTGACAAAGCACTCAGCAGTTGGTCTGGCAGGAAGCCCTGCAGACATGCAGAGCCAGAGCAATCATACCTGGAGTGGTACTTTTTCATATAACAAAACTGAACGTGTGTTTCTTCCTCCCATTTCCTCAGAAGACGTGAGAGGGACAGTCACTTCTCTCATGGAAAGAGGCCTTTGGGACCCCTCGACTGAAATGCACCTCCAACAGTTGGTTGTGTTCTCCGTGGTTTGTTTGCTGCTTGTCTGGCATAGGGAGGGGCTGCCCAGGGCACCAACTCACTCCAGTCAGTACCTTACCAACAGCAGCAGGTGGATGGAGAATTATATGGGAATAACTTGAGGTGATCTACAGAGAAAGTAAACCTAAGTACTCAAAGATGATAACCTAATCCAAGTTCAGTTTGGGATATATTTGTATGACTTGTAAACTAGTTCTGTCAGCTAATCTGCATGTCAGGTGTAAACTACTGTAAAGATTTGCCCTGGGTATTATCCCCAACCATTAAACACACCTTTACTGAGGGTTGTAGACATGGTTTAGCATTCTTAGAATCATGTTTCAAAGCTATATTCAACCCTGCCTGTTATTTTTCTAAATAGACATCATCACTGCTTTTTCTTTTATGCATTACAAGAACTATAGCAAAATGACATACACGTCCATTTGTTCTTTCAGAATCCCTCAATACATCCATTTTGCAGAGTTTACTTCCTGCAGTGCACAGTAGCAGGTATGATGTTTCCTGTAAACTGCTATAATAGAACCTTTACATTTCAGTACAGCATTTCAAAAGCTCATATCCCCCAAAGCTTTGGAACTAAAAGGTGCAGAGGCAGGTGCAGGTGCCAGGTTAAGAACAGCTAAAGACAGTGCCAGTGTAGCAGTATTGCAGAAATCTGGTGCGTCAATTCCTTCTTAAATATACATGAAAATTGTATTAAGATTTTTGTAGATCTTGACATAAAAATGGTATTTCATGTCTTAATGTGACTTAATATGTATTGAAGAAATCTATAAACTAATAACTTGCCTGACTAGCATCCTGTCCTGGGGTATAGAAGCCATATTGTGCTCCATTTGACATTTCACACTGTTAGTCAGACATCGTCAGTGTCAGGAAAATGTTATCTGAAGTGGAAGGGAATATATTCAGATCAGTTCTACTTTTCCCATTTTCTGATTTCATCCTGTTCTGTGATTATTCCTCTGCATCAACATTTTAAAGGAATTTGTAATTCAAATATAGAATTTTTAAACTGCCAGCAGCTCAAGTTCCATCTGGGATCTGAACAGTCAAGCTGAGCTCCTTCTGCTGCACACAATACTTACACCACCACTACCAATAAATACTGGGAAATTAGAATTCTGCAGACAGATTTTCTAATGAACAGAACAATTCGCTCTTTCACACTCTTACTATGACTCTAATTATGATTCCCATAAAAACTAATTTTGTGGGGTAACATTTATAAACCTCAGTGACTCGAAATGTTAGTCAGAGAACCCTAAATTCATGTGCACACTTAATAAAGATTTTAAAACTGTGAGTATGAGTGGCACATCTATATGAATATCCACTGAAAGGTGTATAACACCAGTTTGAGTGAGTGATAGGGAATCATATAATTAACTTTTTTGGCTTCACTCTAAGAAGTAAATAATAGCAAAATTCCCTTTCTGCGACTGACACTCAGTTCTCAGTGCCTTTCTGGGCTGGTGCTGTGCAGGTGAAAACCCATCTTCCTTATTCACTTTATTGCAGGGAGGTGGAGTTTGTGACTTCCATTGAGGTTGGTGAGGGTTAGAGCATAATCAGGAAAGACCAGAGCTGGATGAATGAAAACTGATGTGCAGAGACTCACATCAAGCTGTGGACAAAGGTCTGTTAATGGGGATACCACAGTTTGCAGAGACACAGAGACTAAGCCAAGTTTTTACATGCAACAAGAATAGTGTTATAATTGGCTTACACATACAAGAATAGACGAGATTTCAGAGTTACTCTCTTTACACTTAATGCATTCAATTCTTTAAAAATCCCCAAGATCTGCAGTTTTATGTTGTATTTCAAATGACATTAATTTTCAAATAAAAGCGTGTTGCATTTTCATAAGAGATACCATTTAATCTTTTCCATTTATACCCCATTTACTTCAACTGCTGCTAACTCACAAATACAGTGATTCTGAAGTTTGCCATCATAGTAAAATTACTCACTATAAAAGCCATTTCTCTTCTTCAGCTACAATGAAGAGAAAGTTATATTTGTCTGAAAAGTACTTTAATTAGCTCCCATTTCAAATGAGATTGTGCCAGACCACAAAACAAGCTGCTTCTACACTGCTTTGCCTGAAACCATTAAAAAATGAGGCTAATTTAGAAAATCAACATAATACACAAAACAAATATCAGAAATGCAGAGCTTGGCTATAGTGAGTGTCTCCAATTCTCCCTCTTGTTTTGATAAAAAAGAATGACACATCATTATGAGGGCGTGAAGAGGAAAAAACCAGCACCAGGTATTAATAACTTGTTTAAAGATCTTGAACATCAAAATAGTTTCTAATTATGTTCTAAAATACCAACCACAGCCTGACATAGTCCACTAATGATCAAAACAAGGAATGTCCATTCCTGTAGTGAATTTAGATTCTTTGAGAAGTGCTAAAATTGGTTTTCTACTGTTATTTTGAAGATCAGGCCTACTAAACAATAAGACATTCTTTTAAAATATCAAGACTTTGCCCCATTTTCTTAAAATAACAGTTTTGGGAAGATTTTTAATTTCTGAATTTTAATAGTGTTATTTTAGAAGCTAAAATTTTCAACCTAAAAGTTCAAGTTTAATATTATTTACACACTGGCACTGCCCTTAGGACAGCAATATTGGCTTTTAGAAGGAAGGTTCAGTTCTTTTTGAAGAAAGAATGATTTTAGATGGATGTTCAGTGGGGAAATATTACGAGTTCTTTTCCAGGTTTAGAGAATCCTAAAACTGTTGCAGATCATCACTATGGGGGTGCATTTCAATCCATCATTCTTGTCTGTATCAATATGTAATCTCTTCAACCCACTACCTTCATTAGAATTGAAATCCACATGTAATATGAAATGGATGCTCACCAAGTTGAAATTTTTCTGTTAAATCCATGGGGTAGATTGGTGACAAAATCTGTAAGTTATGGCTATTTATGGAATCCTTTGAGGATAAAAAGCAAAGCATCCAATCAATACAACACTTTATGGCTCTGATTCAGGATAGCAAATAAACATGTCGAAAACCTTTACTGAAACAGAATGGGAAATTTTTTAAAATTTATTTTACTTTTGCATAAATTTCATCTGGGCAACAGAAATGTCCTCCAGGTTTTGTTGCTTTATTCAGAGAAAAGTAGCTCATCAGCACAATGTTCTACTGAGTTTTAAACTTTTCAGCTAAGGAGAGGAAAGAAAATTGCTACTATTAGCCTGAGTTTTTCAAATTTTTGACACCCTCTCTTCCCTTCCCCAATTAGAGAAGTATTTTTTCTCTCAGGAAAACACATTTTTTAAGCAACATACTACCTGACTGCATGAAATCCCATCTCTGTATGATAGAAGTAGAGCCAATTAAGCTTATTACAAGGATATACCATTGCATTACAAAACACATTGTATGAGTAATCCTTACAAAATCTCTGGGGCTATTAAATGTTTTCCCTACACAGTTACATGCCTTTAGAAGCCCTTAGAAAACGGTTTCTCTTTGTAATTTAACTTATTTGTGAGTAGAGCATAAAGTGTGCACTCTCACAGAGGATGCTTCAGGTACCAACAGCACCTGAGGCACAAACATCAGAATGTGTGGCTGCAGCTGGGAAGGCAGTTTTCTACTAGATGTGTATTCACAGACGACGAGGGTTATTGAACAGAGCCCCAGAAGGCAAACATTGAAATAAACAGCCAGTAAACCCAGATGTAAACATAAGCTCTTCACGCTGCCGTTTATACACAGTGTGTTCCTGAAACAAAACATTGCAGAAAATCCACTGACTCTGTAAGCGAACTGTCGATGAGGGATTTTGCAGTTTTCCTCCTTTTGAGGAATTTACCACTAGGTGGCACATCACACCGTGAAATGTGTAACGAAGTGTGAGGAAACTGCTTGCACTAAAGCAGACCAGTCATTGAAAAAGCTCCTTAAATCAATACAGTAACACTTCACATCAGACGGTAGGTCTGCTTCTGAAAACTGTCCTTGAAGAATAAGTTTCATACAGTATTCATAGGTAGATGTTCCTCTTCAATTTAGTACTAAATAAATAATATCAGGGTTTATTACATATTAAGAATCTACTACATTAGCTGATGCTAAAATGTAGTTGAATACCCACACGAGAGTCCTAGGTATTGTTATGCTTCTCTTTCACAACTCTGCAAAACCAAACCATCTGGGTTTAGCTTCACTAGTGATGCATAACTGTTTAAACCACTATTCTAATTCACAATTTAGAGCATTGAATTTAACTACCAAATTTGGAACAAAGAGCTGATGGCAACACAGTGGGTTTTTTCATATTAAAAATTAGTAAGAGTTTAAGTTGAGCTGTAGTTCTCCAGACCTCATTTATCCATAAGTATTGTGGGGTCCCTGATCACAATGGATCCTATGGTGGAAGCTGCACTGCTCAAGGTCTGGAGCTTTCCAGGCACCCAGTATATTTTATTCATAAGGCACCTACTAAGAGTATTTTTAGACCTGTAAATAAATGCCTATGATTCATCCAGGTACTATATTTGTGATGCATGGTTGCACAAAACCCTTTCAATTAGGTCTGTGTTTCATTTGCCTTGTAACAACTGGAAAACATTTAAGTAGGAATCAGTGAGCACAGTATTTTTTTTTTAAGCTACACTTGTGTCTGATGCATGAACCCCGTAACAAAGTGCAAAAGAATCTCTGAATAAGAATTGGCATGCACCTCTTTTCAACTCTACCCCTAAGAATAAGAAAAGAGAGCCTCTCCTTTTAAAATAGAGATACAGCAATATCTCATAGGGAAATAATTCAGTCAGTGGAAAAAGGGGCTTATATTTGCCTTCACATGAAGGCAAGGAAAGGAGAGTTAGAACACAGGATAAAATCCAATTTTTTCTGGAAAAGAAAAATAATTTTTAGAACTCAATTTCATATAAACTGAGACCAAAACATAAAATGCTTTAACTGACAAGGTAATTGCAAGACAAAGAAGTTATATGGTTGCCATGGCCACCTTCAAATGCCTTGATATGCTTTCCTGACTTTATTTTTAATTGTAGCTCTCAACTCACTCTGCATTTATCTCTTTTACTGCCATACCAGCCATTTTTCTCCAGAAGTCTATTCAACTGCTTGATCTCTTAAACTGGTAAGGCCAGACAACTTTGGGATAATAAATCTCATAGTTCACCATTTCAATTCAACATTTTACACATTAAAAACAATACTGGAAGAGAGTACTCCAACATCTAGTTCCTTTGCTATGGAAAAATAATAGTGCTTAAACAGTTACAGCCTTATTTACTTCCTTAGCATGATTCTTCTTTTGTCTGCGTAGATACCCAGCCTAGAATAAGATTTTCTAGCTGTATAACATGATTTTCTCCACCAACATAAGAAAAAGAGCCCATGGTGCTCTAAGGACAGCCAGGCAACCAACAACTGACCACAGCTATTTTGGTAGCAACAGCACCTTACAAAGAAGTGGGCTCCACAAAGATAATGTGTTAAAACTGTATCACTCAAGGAGGTCAAATTGCCAAAAATATCTTTCCCCCCAACCCAGCAATCAGGCTTGTATTTGTATGCTGGAATTACAGGCAGTTTTGCATTGCAAACAACTTAGTGGCAAACCAAAAATACAGCTTTTTTTCCCTTCCCAAAACACACATGCTTATTTATGTTGTCCATTAGGTAGAAGGAGGTTTCCCCTGTCTTTAAAATAAAGCAATCCTTTAATAAAATGCATTTGGACTTTGAAATGACAAAATAGTAGTTGGGATAATGTAATCTAAAGACAAGCTCTCTCCTGTCATACTGCTGTGGCTGTAACCACCATAGTCCCTTAATTCCATTATTTTCAAAGAAAGATGCTGGCCTGTACTACTGAGCAATGAGGTTCTGTTTCCAACTGAATTAAACTCCAGTTCAGACAGTTTAGTGTATGCCATGTTTTTCCCTGCAGCCCAAGAGACAAAAGGGAAGTTGAAAGGCTGGTCAGCTTCTTCATGACCAACTTATGCCATCAAAGTGTTAATGAAAGAACCACGCTCGCTGTTATGTCATCACAGTGTTGGGGTGCTTTCAGCATATTTTATGTAGAAATCCTGTTTTAATTGCAGTATTATGTAGCATTATGTCCTAGGATGGACAAAACAAATACAAACAATGAGCATTAGGGAGATCTCTCTCTATCTTAGTCAGCATCCAGACACACACAGCTACATGCACTGACAGTTATCGGTGGGTTTGGGAAGACTTCATTGTACTTGTGTTATTGTAGTTAGAGGTAGTGTCAGATTTAGAAGCAGAAAATCTAAGGATGCAAAAAGATTCAGGGATAATAACATGGCCCTGAACTAATGACATACTCCTTACCATAGGGACAGCAGTCCAGGCTTGGAGGATAACCACCACTAACTGTTAAGGTCACCATAGGATTGTGCAGTCGCACAACCGTATGTGCAAACTTTAAATAGCAAATAACAAAGAACAGGAAACCAAATAACCAGATTAAAACAACATAGTTTCAAAAATCACTGGAACTATGTGCTATGTACTTTACCATTTTAAGGCCACATTTACAGCCTTGTCTTAGCAATCAAAATATACAATTAAAGGGAGAGATTTTTCAATGAAGCCAGCGGTTTCCATTTAGGATAAAAATGGAAGTAGCCAAGTTTCCTAAGCTGCTGACCCATCAGCAAGTTCCAATCAGTTTATGTATTTTTAAAATATCACTGTTTAATTTTGAAGTCTAAATATGAATTCAGGTATTGTTAAATAGAATCCTTGATGTAGTGTGGAGAATAGCTGTTTGAAAAACATTTTCCTCTAAAACAGTTATAAAAACTCAGAACCACTCAAACTAAGTTGTCATCTTGTCTCTTACTGCAGCCAGAGTGTCGCAATGACTGGACTGCAGTGCTACCTTATTCGCAGCAACAAAAGCCCTGAAGGTTTGCCAACATAAAAGCAGAGCTTTGTGGTGTGCCAGTTGGGTGTACTCATTAGCTCTGCATCCTTAATAAACACTAGGTAGCTAAAAATCTGGTGGATTTATCCTGACATCACTGGTTTCTGTCTTTCTTTGTAAAGGGTATTTTTTTAATAACATAGCAAGTCTATAAATCATCAAAAAACAAATGCTGGAATGTTGATTACAGTGCAAAGTTGATGAAGGAGGACATAACAGAAGACAGGGTACATGTTTCGATCAAGAATCTATTCACAGGAGTAGATAAAATACTTCTCAATAAATAAATCCCAAATTCCCCAAACTGACCTTTATGCACCATCCATTCTTTGCACAACAAACTCAAATAAACCTTCATTTCAAGATGTTATGGAACCAAAAAGCAGATCTCAGGTGAATATATTTTCATAAGGTATATGCATGTTCATCAGATGTACAGTGGATATTTGATTCTTTACTTTTAGAGGAAAACAATCTTTACCCTGCTTGGTTATAAAGCACTATGTATACAAATTAACCCCCAAACTTTGCAGAGAATAAAAATGAGCCAGATATGGGCCTGCAACCCCAATTTGAAGTACGGTCCGAAGTTTTTCAAAAGGAGTTTCTTGAAATCCTTTTGCTGTATCACATTCTAGGGATGCTGAGCCCCCAGACATTTTGTCTGGGTCAAAACACCTCACTCAGGGTATTAGTTCAAGCTTCTTACTAATCCCATGCTAAACAATGCAGATTTAATTTGAACACATCTCCTCCCCTCTGTCTGAATTTATCTTACTCTTCTGAGGAACTACAGCTAAGAGCAGCAGAGTACTATCACTCAAGAGTGTAGTTCATGCAGCTATGAAATTACTGAGAACTTTCTTAGTGTGTTTCAATTGAAGTTTACAAACCGTGTTCTCCATTTTTTGCACTCATTGCAAATTACACAGTAAAAAGGCATCATGCTCTGCTACTAAAGAATTATTTGTTCTCATTCCTTTCCCGAAAATAAATTCAAGTTACAGTACATTATTACTGTTATTATCACAATGTCCAGGAAAGTAGAACATACCTAAAGCTTTTATGTGCTCCTTCCCTAATTCAGTTATTCGCATTAAGTTAAAAACTTTCACTTAGGAATGTGCAGATGATATTTCTATGGCAACGTCAGAGAAGTCAGTCCAATTTTTGGAAAGATTCTCTCTCCAGATTTGTTGCAGAATGGCAAGTAGCAGTTCTGTTCTGGGACCCAGTGCCTGTTATCTCAGTCAAGATGGGAGGTTAAAAGAACCAGCAAGACCCTCTGCTGGACACTGCAGATGTTCACACATTTATTGCTAGCCTGGGGGAAAACCAGAAATCAAAGGTAAAGACTGCAATGAGCAGACTACTGGGACATTATTCCAGAAAATGACAGTGAATTCCTTCAGAACAGGACAGCAAGCAGTGACAGCAGAAGAGGGAGATGCTGTGAAGTCTTCCAGTCCTTGAGGTGTCACAGATTTATGGACAGAGTAGACCAGATTGGACTCCAGTTTATTGCAAATTGAATTTATTACCAGCAGTAGAGATTTGGGACTTCCACTGTGCATGGCTAAATTTTCCACTAACTCTCCAGAAAGGTTTAAATAAACAAGAACTATTTGTTCAAGAAAAATTATATCTCTGTAAGTGCCATAAATGCCCATTGTCATCTTAACCACACCAAAATGCAAAGGAAGAAATTTAAATACCTAATACCAGAGACTTAGACATATGTCAGCTATACCAGGCTTAGCTGAATACCATATGCCAGGAAGACATGACTTATGTTCATATACATATGCAAGTAAAGTGACATTTTGCTTCTATATAAAACTAATATTTTAAGGATATTAAAGAAATGGTGGAACAAGGGTGAAAATCAGACTATTAGTTAGATTAGCCTTTGGCATTCCCGTTATTTAACTTTAAAAATACTTTCCACTTTTATTGGTCTGTATAATTTAAGAATAATTCTGTTAAGGATAGAAGCCAAGGTTATGGATAAAACAAGATATAAGGAAAATTCAGAAATAGATTCCATTTAATAAAATCTTACCAGATCAAAGCCACCCAAGACTTCATTTGAAATTCATATGTTTCAAACCACAGAATGGAAACTTCCAGTTATACTGAAAGCCATGTCTTGCATACAGCCTTTCCCTTTTGGAAGCTGGAACCACAGCCCTGCACTCTATTTACTGAACTTTCTCTGTACTGGCTCATCACTGAGGGCTGTCATTACAGGCTCTCTGTATATTCCATGCCAAAAGGCAGAACTATTTAAGAACCTTTGGAGCAGCAGAGGTAAAGTAGGGATACTAACAGGAATTCAAGGCATGTGCTAACATTCAGGATCTTGAGCAGGATTCTTTAGGCGAACAAGATGGCTAAAAAGAGTGAACTGCAAATATTATGTATGTTACTCCTAGATGAACATATGCAGCAGAATAAAATGAGCTATCATTCATTCACTTCTCTTCTATTTATTCCATTGCAGTTTCCAAATGGGGACCTAGTCTGAAAAGGATCCTGCTGCCTGAACTTTGCTTCACTGGTGCTTCATTGGTGCTCAGTTTTGGGAGATCAGTTAATAAACAACAGCATATATTTGCATATCAACATGGAGAAAAAGTCTGGACTATTTAATGATGAGATTATAGCTGTGATGATGTAAGGATTAAGAAAGACTGTTTTTGTAGTCTACAAACTGAATGAACAGACTCTGAGCAAATAGAAAACTGTCACTAAAATATAAAGTCCATCTGGTACATGGAAACTAAAATCAGATGTATTTAGCTCGTAATTTTGCCTTGATAAAACCCAGTGATTACCTATCCCTATCATAGGTCTTTTTCAGTTTACTGCTTATTACAACACACTGTTCATTAATGTAAAGTAATAAATCTCTCTAATATTTTATTGATGCATGTCTGTATGTGGGAACAGAATCTACTGGTGATCAGGGTTATAAACCTTCAGCTTTTCACTGCTTGAAAAGCAGAGTGCACTCACAAGAGTTCACAGCTGAACTGTTTAATCTCATCTATTCTTCTAAGCATCTTATTATTAGCTGGAGTTTGCTAAATTCTAAATCAAATTGGAACATGGAAGATTTGTACAGCACTTGCATGCCATTTGTAACCTAAACACTTCATTCACAAAATTCTCCTGTTGGTGCCACATGTTTTTCAGGCAGTCATCTCAAGATGCTTAACACAAAAATAATTGGGAAATACTATGTGGTTGCAGTAGAATATACCAGCCTCTGTAATTACAAAAACCTCCAGGGAAATGCAAATGAATTTTTCTACAGGTTTTCTATGAACAAGCAAGCTAAACTAAGGGAAATAACTATGTAACTAGGAGAACATAATCCTATCATTGGAATTCCAAGAACAGCACAAGTAACCTAGTTTCCTTTTTTCCTCCATTCTACTCAAATTCTCTTGCTAATCTTCCTGGATGTTTCCATCTGGAGAGGAACTGTCACAGAAGTACAGAACATACATACACAGCAATCATCAAAATCAAAATGAAGAAGGTACAGATGGAATGACCAGACTGCTCAGTTTTTCAGACGACATTTGATCTCAGCAAGTTGGAAATGGTGTTGTGTGTCATGACACACCTTAAACAGAGTTCTTTATTCCCTTTGTGCTCCAGAAGAGGAACCGTGTCAGGTGGATTCAAATATTGCTCTTTTTACAAGAACAAAATCAGTCTTCTTCATTCCCCCTGTTCTATTTAAGTAGTTTCCTTTCTTGCTCTGACGACAGTCATGTAATCCCCTAATTCACATGTGATGTACAATCTGGCTCATAAACAGCAGGATTTATGTTGATATAACTGACTACATAGTTAATGTGCAAATCTCAATGCTAGAAATATTCAGCATTATTACTCTTACTTCACATTTCTGATTTGCTCAGTTGAATCCTCTTAGAAATGGAGTGGAATATTTCAGACTTTCAACATAATGCTTGCTTATCATCTAAAATCAAATTATTTGCAGTTCTTAAAGAAAAATATCTGTGTTTATCACTATAACTGCCAGTTCAGAATGGACCTATTCCTAAGTTTGGGGCACATAATAAAGAAAAAAATTTAAAACACCCGCATGCATTAAAAAAATGCAGTTAAACCAGCAATCTAAGCCTGGGCTTAGAAAGAGGTATTAAGATGCAGTATGTTGTTACATTTTATGCTCTACTGTAGTGAAATGAAATTTAAAAAATGAACTGGAGGTTTAAAATGCCTGTAAAACACATGGCTAGAGACAGCCCTGAAATTATGATAAATGGCAAAATTGAACTTAATTAAAAAAACCCTTATAAGTTCAAGATAATTAATTACTACACCTAAAGAAAGAACATGAAGTGACTGAACATGGTATCTTAGCACACAGTTACAATTAAGCTTTTCTTTATCTGATCAGCTCTGCTACCTGCAAGGAAATACCAACAGGCATGGATTACTGTCAAGCTCCTGGAGCTTTAGGTAACTTGAAGAGATATCCCCTAATCCTTCCCTCACTGCAGAGAATCTCAGCTCCAGAGGGGCTCAGAGAAACACTCTACATATTTAGCACATAATGAGGAGAGAGGGTTTGGGTGAGATAAGTATGTAGGGAGAGGGAAGGTTGTAAATTATTAAACACCTCAAGAATTATGACTGTTGCTAAATGACTGCATGGTTAAACATGCTACCCCTTTTGTAAAGGGAGGTGATTTCAAACAAAGCAATATTAAAACGGAACACTGAAATCAGTTTAAAGAACTCCTCTCTAGGCAGGTCTATACCATAATAATCATAAGTATCTATGAAGACAAATTCTTCAAAACCCAGCTAAGCATTTTGCCATAGCTTTCTGCTACTAATAAATGAACAAGATAAATGTTAGCTTGGATAGGCTTAAAAATGCTGCAACATAATAAACATATCCATGAACACTCTAAGAGAGTATTGATATTTCAATGTGCTTTTGAGGAAAAAAGCTCAGAATAAGAAACTGTTTTGCATATGATACTTAAAGTCAGACCTCGTGGCAAAACAATTACAAAATTTTGACTTACTGAAATCCTCACTTTATCTCTTACTGTTGATTTTTGTAAAGCTTCCAAGTAAAAATTATTTGTAATAAACAGAAAAAGAATGTCCTTGAAAGAGCACTAAATTGGGTATGTCTACCTAGCATAATAAAAACATTCCTACTTGAATGTATGTTGTGCATCTCTCTGTTACTGGTAGAGTAAGTGTTACCTTTATTTTTGTCCATTATGTGCATCACCTTAAACATTATCTGCTCTGGGAATTGCTGCTCCTTGTAAAACTGAAAAAAAAAACAAACAGGGGTCACATTCTACTTTCTTAAGGTCATAGTATAAATTGTCACTCCTGTTACTATAGAAACAGAGTGGATTTCATCTTTTTAATGCATGCAGTGATAATTGTTCTTATTTCAGTCCGTGGATAGGTAGTTAATGGTGCCAGCTGCAGTTAGCACAGACACAGACCATTGTCATCTAAGCACAAAGCTGCTGTCTCCTGTTCTGTCACTCTGAGCTTTCCTGACCATCAGCAATTCATAAGGGAACATTCAGGCAGAATGAAGAGCTGTTCCCAGGCCTCTGTTCTGTGGCTGAAACAGAATTCCCTGCAGGAATTTTGTTTTCATACAAAAACCAAAAGCACATGGCACAGCACAGTGTGCTTCTTCAGATTGTCCAGTCAGGCCTCACGGTCAGTCAGAACACTGTTTTCTCCCTGGCAGCTTATAAAATTTGAGTTGTGCTGAGGAAAGGTTCTGCAGTGCAAGCCTTCACTCCTACAGCCAGGTGCTCACAACACAGGTCTTTGCAACTGCATATCTCAACCTTTGTATTATAAACAGATCAACAGGTGTAAGGTAGATGTTAATACTGCAGCTATTACACGTGAGCTCAAATTTAGGCTCATTTAGAATATACAAGTGGATAGTAACATAAAGTGAAAGCAATAAGGGATAAGACAACCACTATTCAAATCCCAGTGTTATCCAGTCTCAACTCCAAACTAGACTGCATCAGTTTTAAAACTGATGTCCTCCAAAGTAAGCAGTAACTGATCCCACAGAACATTAGGACAGGTAGAGATCACTGGTGGTTTCCTTTCCTAACACACAAACACACACAGCAGCTTGCACTGGCTGTTTTCTTACAACTATTGTATCAGGGTTGAGGTTTCTCTCAATTTAGGAAGTGTACCACAATGTTAGTTCCTCTGGATCTTCACTTCACAAAATCACAAAGTGATTGAGGTTGGAAGGGACCTCTGGAGGTCATCTGGTCCAACCCTCCCACTCAAGCAGGGCCATCCAGGGCAGACCAAGCCCAGTTGTCTCCTGAGTTTTCTGGCCAACAACCTCTGCTCTTTCTTAGTGTACAGTCAATAAGGAATAACTAAAAGTGTTACTAAAAGTATTCTTATCACTTTTATTGAAAAAAAGATTTGGCTTGAAACAGGAAAGATTTATTCCCTATCAGTTATTCTCAGTTCAAGTTAATTTGGTTATAATTAATGGAAGTTAAGGGAAATACTATCTTCTTGTAAGAGATGTGGCTAAAGTGTAGTTTATATATTAATGAAGCTTATTCTTTAGAAGGATAACTGCCTTGCTTAAGGCAGATTACTCAAGCAGACTGATGCTTTTCTTAGAATCAAGGTGCTTCAAATCAATAGGCTGACAGGCTACCTACAAAGCACTATTTTCCATACTTAGCTTTCCTTGCTCAACACCATAAAATACATAAATTGTACAAGGGATTGTACTTCCCTCTGACATATGTCTGTGAAATTTAGTTCTGAAAGTCTCTCAGAAGCCAATACTATACGAAAAGCAATTGGCTCTTCTTGTCAGTTTGCCCAACCTAGAACTGACAAAAATGCTGTAATGAATTAGAGCAGTGTATCACCTAAAATAGATATTTATGCAAGTACTATGAAAACTGAAATATGACTCAAATTATATTTAGAAAAACCTGTTTAGAGATTCCATCTGTGAATACAGAAAATGAGAACAGACAAATGATGGTGGTATAATTTGTGAATACCAATAATGACATTAGCTGTTGCTGGACAGATAATACCACTGAGCCACATAACTCCTTTACAGTTTTTTCATTAACCATTTCTCCTCAGACCCTAAGAATTGTAAGCTACATATTCTTAGTCATGAGATTTTGTGTAGTGTGTCCCTGCGTGTCTCTGACTGCTGAGGATTCCACAATTCCCCTGGGAATCCTCACTCTCATTCATACATATGTACATACATACCCTACTTATTTTGTATTTAGGTCACATCAGCTCTGCACACACAGCAGCACCAAACAGGTCACCATATGTCCAAAAATTCCACATATATTTGTTATGTATGTACATTCTGAAAGGTGTTTGAGTCACTACAGAGCATATACATTTGTTTAGAAATACAGTAATCACAATTAGATTTTTATCAATATATCAGCAACACAGTGAGCTCAGTCTTTTGGAGAAACATCAGACAGTGCATGCGTGTTCTGCAGTGCATATACACACAACTTCCTAGTAAATCTCAGGCAAATGTGATAGCCTTGTATTTTCCAAGGAATTTTTTTTTTTGGCAGACAGCCAGGCTGGAAAGATTGTGCTGGAGCCCTATAAGCTATATTTGGTCATAACTCACTTCCCAGCAAGCATATATAAATACACGTGAGAGGAAAAACAAAGTTCTAATTTTCACCCATTTGAAAAGAACCCAGTGGAAAGAAAAGCAACAGTGTTCTCTGCAAAGGTGGCTCACTGCATGGAGTTGGAAATGGCTGTGACTTGACTCCTGCCCTTCAGGCCCTGGCACATTTGCCCACCGCCTGGCTCATCTGCTCAGGACTTGGAACAGAAACAAAGTACGATTGGTGAAGCTGGTTGACTTTTTTTAACAAGTGTTTGCTTTGAGTAAGTATAGCTAAAATAAATAGACCATAATAGGAAAAGAGTAATTTAGGCATATTTCAGTAGTTAACTTGACTCCCATAATACTTTGTTATGGATAATGTGAAATACTTCACCTTCATTAATAATACTACAGCATATCACAATATTCTCTTTTCTAACCTGAACTGAATCAGAATGGACTATGTGGCAAAAAGATACATGAAAACAAAGTACATAGAGTGATATAAAGAACAGTAGTACAATTAAAATTTGGAGAGCAATAGGCCAGCAAAAGCAGCATTGTTTTCTTCCTCCAAATATCCAGCAGTGAGATTGATACCTTGTGAGTAAAACTGAAGCATGTGAAAAGCCTGTAACATTTCAAGACAAGTCATCTATGTAATTACAGCATAATTTTATGATGAACAATGCAATCATACAAGGATGAATGAACTCAAAGACTAACCATTTGGAAAAAGTTCACTACAAAATACTTCTATAGCTCATTTTTGAGCTACTTACATGGAGTTGTATCTCTTATTAATTTCAGGGAAAGTAGAGAAGAGAATCCATGTCTGTAATAGGGTTAATTAAATACGCAGCTTCAGAGAGATTATCCTGAGATCTGTTTTTGGCTTCACAGGGCATGCCTGAAAGTTGTGGAGAAGTCTCTTACACTCTTCTACCTTTTATGCTCATACCAGCACAGCGCAGTGATTTAAGGTCCTGACTGGGAAAGAAAAAAAATAATTATTATTCAGTCAAACAACTATTCACCAAGTTTATGGTATTTACACACAGGTTTGTTAATGAATAGTGACTACTTGAATTCTTTGAGCCTTCTTGGGACTCCAGAGTAGGCCTATATAGAACAGTGCAGACAGTACGGGGAAAGATAGAGTACTGTTTGAGACCCAGGACCCATGGCCCTGTCACTGGGCATCTTGAGAAAGATCCTCGTTCTGTATCTTTTTACCCTCCTTTAAGATATTTATGCACATTGATGTGGTGATCCCTGAGCCTTCTCTCTTCTCAGCTGAACAGTCCCAGCTCTCTCTGCCTTTCCTCACAGGAGACACACCCCAGTGCCTACACTCTCCCCAGCAGCCTGATCTCTCTCCTATAGTGGCCAGTGCAGAACTGGACACTGCACATCAGGTGTTGCCTCACCTGTAGCACTCACTGAGTAATCATTAATTTCTCAGCACAGAGTTCAGTGGGAGATAATTAATTCACATTCCCTTCATGCACTTCTATCCTATAAGTAAATTTCTAGAGCTCACAGTACACTTAATAGAAATTTTTAGAAACTAATGCAGAACACTTCCAAGCCACACTCCCTGTACAGCCATCAGAGAGAGATTGAGACAGGATATTACTTATTAACAACATTTTAATACAGGCTGCCTTGTTCAGCAAAGCAAATTTGGTCTAGGAAGAAACCTTTCCCCATCTGCTCTTCAAATGATTCAGGTACTACTCTGTCTGACCCAAACAGTGGCCAATTTCCTCCTGACCACATCCTTCTCTGACAGGGGATGCAATGAAATACAAGCCTGCAGGTGCATGCTGGAGTAAAAATATTTTTAGGTTTTTAATCCCCTGGCTGGATACAGCCATATTAAATATAGATTACCTTTTATGGCTAGAGATAAAACTAAATGAAAAAAGGAAAATTGTCACTGAATAAAAGAAGTGAGGCAATGAAGGCATATCATGAACTGTAGATAATACAATGTAGAGAAAGCTAATGTATATGTTCATCATATGAGGCAGAACAAAGAAGATAATGTTTCTGGTGCACATAATTTAATTTTAAGAGTTTATAAATATATTCTTAGTCTAGTTCCATGACTGAACCATCCTTGAACTTATGTGGCCTTGTTTTAAAAACTCTTCTATACAAAATGAGATTTAAGCACTGTAATCTCAATTTATATAGACATGTCTTGGGATACAGAGAAAAAGTAACAATTGTCTTTAAAAATATTTAAAACTCAGTGATATTTGTTCCAAATACGCAAAACTTGCAGGACAGTGCTTAAAACACTTTTAACACTCAGTTCTATTTCTGGATCCTTCTTTTTCCTTGTTTGAAATTTTGAAATTGTTCACAGCTGAAAGAGGAAACCGAAGGCAGCCTTTAAATAATTGTCTGTGGAGATGAGAGATGGTTAAATCTTGAAGATCTGAGGAGCCAAGAAGAGCACAGTAAGCACACAAAGCCAGTTCCATTACAGAGGGTCAGACCAGCCTATGTTTGATCAACTGTTATACATTCTTCTAAAAAAAAGCCTTTAAAGCTCTGGAAACCTTCACTATATTACAGAATGTAGAATTTGGAGAATAATCCTTCACCTCACACATTGAGCTGCCTTTGAAGAAGTCCCATCTCAAAATGTCTTCTGTTTAGACTTCACATTAGCTCAAACAGCTTGTTCATAGAACTCTCCTCTTTTCATCACTCTCCTAGGGAACAGGTGTCAGCACAGTAAAATGACTTCTGTTTCCAAAGGGACCTGTCCAGCTCATGATTCATTTTCCAACTCCTGTTTTTCTTTCCTTCTGCTTTTGTAAGATCATTTTCTACCAATGGCTGAAGGGAGGTTCATTTGAAAACCTCCCCTGTTCAGAGAGACCTGACTGTGCTCTGGTGTAAACCAGCAGGAGTCTGGGCAGGCGCCGGCTCCTTCCAGGCCTGCATTTGATACTTTGTGTTTACATTAATTGTTTCTCCATTTGAAACAAATGTTTATTTAAAGCTGATTGAGGTAAGAGCTGACACAATGTGCCATTTATATCATCAGTGCCTTTGCCACTTCATCTCAGCAGGTTTTACTTTGAAGAAGCAAAAATAGCTTCATCAGACACAGAAAGAAAAATCTTAAAGTTCTGGTTAATCAGCAGTAGTCTGTGAAGAAAAACAGCAAAGTAATGAAATCTCCACTTCTGAATAATTGTGCTTGGGAAGCAGTGAGATTCCAGCATAAATTAATCCTGAGCATCCAGCTCAGTTTTCAGCTAGAATCAATCAAGTGCTGAAGCTGAATTCACAGCTCTTCATGGCATACTCTTTAGGGTAGGATGCAGAAAGATTAAAAAATAAAACAAAATTAAGGCATTAAATTATGTTTTTCCTGCACAGGAGATTCATTACTTGTACAATAGAAATAATTTGCTGATATAGGGAATTTTAATAACTGTTCTCAGTGTCCCAAATATGAGTGATGGACACATTGGAAGGCACACAGGGATATGTTCAGACATTGTTTGCCTTCCCCCCACCCTCCATGTAGTGAACACGGTGGGCAGAACCTGCAACACCACAGCATATCTGAGGGTACAGGTCTACTTTACCTATAACCAGACTGAAAACATGAAAAAAAATCTGCTAAAAAAGCATCTTAACTAGATTAGCAAGACAATTTATGCTAACAATAAATTTCGTATTATTTAACAAGCCAGTCAGCACAGGGAAGCAATTTCTCATCAGTGTGCTGTAGGTAAGTTCTGCACTGCCCATTCTCACATGGTCTCTAGAATAACTATAGTGTTTTTACTGGTTTTGGTATCTGTCTCCCTCAAATCTCACAAAAAAAAACCCCTTTCTGAAAATCTATTGACTGCAGCAAGGAAAGATTTCCCAAACTTTCCATTAAACAAATCCCAGAGAGTTATTTGTCAGTACCTGGGATCAGGAATGTTATTTGTCTAAATTTGGCTAAATTTCCAAGGCTGACAGCTACACCAATGTCTGATTGAAACTGGTATTTCTGCCTTAATTAGATAATGGAACCTTATTCTTTCAACTAAAGCTTTCCAGTGAACTTTTATCTCTTCCTCATTGAGGCAGTTGAGGTTTCTGAAAGGCACCTTCTGCTTCTCATAGTCAGTTTTGCCCTTCTTTTTAGGAGTGCCAACCTCCTTGCAGGTTTTCTCAAGCAGTTTTTTAGAACTGATAGGTATTCACTGTCATAACCCTCAATGCTTCCTTTTCCACAGAGAAGACTGACGTATTTCCCCCAAAATATATATTATTAATCTAACATTTGTGACTATTCAAGCTCTAATCGAGGCAATGAGACCAGTCATGGAGTAAGATGGCAATTATCATAACAAAAGGAAGTAAAAACCTGGATACAGTAAGTAAAAGTCATTGTGTTGAATTTTGATGTGTTTTGGAATCCAAACTAAAGGTTTGGTAGCAACTTCATTTACAAAGGTTGCACTCTGACACAAAATTAGACAGACAGGCTTTTGTTGCTGTATTCCTAAACTTCATCAGAACATTAAAATCTTGTCTAGTCATCTGTTTTTGAAAGTATAATATTCTACAGTGAGGCTGCAGAACACTGGAATGACTATTTCATTACGTGTTTCCCAGAATTCCACCTAAACCTGATATAGAATTGGAGCAACTTTATCAAGTGTATCCCAACACCCCCACCCCGACAACCTCCTGGGTTTATATCACATGCAATCTTTGCACAAAGTTCATAAACCACTCGACTGTAAATTTTGAAGAGGATTCCACATCAGCCACTCTTCTCTGACTGAGTTTATCATTCCAACAACTTCATAAAAGTCATATGAAAAGAAAGCACACATTTAAGATATACCATAAAACTTCAGGCTTCACAATCTGGTGCTGAGGGGAGGGAAAAGAGACAGGAAAAATTTTACCCAAACTAATATCTTGTACTGTCTCCAGTACCCAGTCACAGAAAATGAGGACCAGGTAAATAGAAAGTGAGAGGAATATGTAAAAATTACATCCTAGGTTAGAATAAGCTGCTATGAGTGAGCCAAATGTAGCTCTAAAATCATTCCACCTTAGCTAATCAGAATTTACAACTTGCTCCAATTTAGGTCTCTGAAGTGCCTGAAAACATCTTTTTGTAATTTTATTTCATCACTGTACACATCTGTCTTAAATAGAATGTGTCCTTAAATGCATGAATATAACATATGCTACTCATTTCATTCCTTTGGGTGCTTGGCCAGTCTTCCAGAGAGAGCTCAGTGAAATTTAAAAGGCATTAAAAAGATAGAAGAAGCTCTAGACCAATTAGAAATCTGGTGAAGCACAAAATTGCTGTGGAAAAATAACCTTCTTGTGACCAGTATTAGCTAGAAAATGCCTGCATTATTCTGCTGTACTTCTAGGCAAATGCCTAAACCTTTAACATCCCTCACAAGCTTTTAACAGTTGAACATCTGGAATACTTAGAAACTTTTCTGAAGAGGAAAAAAGCATTTTTTTTTAGTAACAAATCCATTGTTAATTTAAACTGTAAATTGTGTGAATCCCAGAACCTTTAGCCTTTTTGCAAACTGGGATTTTTGTCTCAAGACTCACTGTACCTTGTCTTCAGACTACAACTGAATGGATGAGCTATATCCTCTACTGTTGGGAAAAGAAACTTCAAAGGGGAGCTTCCTGAGCTTCCAGTTACTGACACAAACCCGGACACTGACCACAGAATACTAAGGGTGCCCTTCCAGGGAATGTTAGAGTATCACATTCCATCCAACCTTCCTGTATCACTTCTGGAAGACAGACAGAAGGCAGGCATTTTGATGTTATAAAAATACATAAATACCTAAATAAACAAAGAGCTTTCCACAATGAGATCTGCCCTCCTGGCTCTGCTGATACCACCCTCATCCTCTTCTCCTGGTGCAGCAGCCTCTGCAGGGGAAGACTTGAGTTTTGATAATGGATATTTCAGTTGTTACAAAAGCAAAGTGTAGGACCTGAACCACAACATGTTGGTGTCTTCACATGACTTTCTAACACCTTCAACTAAAAGGAAATAATTAGTTCACCTGGGACCAACTCTGAAATTATCACATCAAAGGAAAGGATTTGGGAATTAACAGTGCATTAAACAGTTGTGCTTTCTGGAAAGATAACTGGAATGAATATCAATAAATAAGCAACTTCTTGAGACTTAATTTTGAGAAATAAACCAATTGGAAGCTCACCAATAAATGAATACTGTTGGAAAGATAGAACACAGGGCACATAAATCTAAGTATGACAGTTTTGCAGTATTGGAACAAGAGCCCTATTTGAAAGCTTGCTTCAGTTTGTCTCAATATGGATAGTCTTCAGCTGTAACTGTTTCTAAACCACATAAACATACAAGTTGACCAAGTATTAACTGAAGCCTCAATGGTCTAAAACAGAGTGTAGTTTCCCCATTTGTCATTGGTCAGTGAAGGAGAATGATTCTTCTTTCCTCTTGCTCCAGGAGCTGAAAGCTCTCTGCTCATTTGTTATGATTTCCCAGGAGATCAAGGGAGACAGAAATTACACTGTCATGACCACAGCTCTCAGCATTTGCTTTGTACCCACAGCATCTCAGATTCTGGTTTAGTGTTTTAATGCTTGGTAGTGACCCACATCAATGCAGTTGGAAGACAATGCTATCATAGAACACTCACTGCAGGGTCCAAATTAAAGATCTCATAATGGATCTGGATGACAGCTCTGGCTATAGCAGGAGGCTTGAATTGCAAGGCTTGTTTCTCCTTAGACTAGTGGTAGACGCCTCTGTGGTCTCAGTTTCACTCTTTATTGCTTAAATTAGAAGATCAAAATACAGTAGTTAGCACTGATGTTTTGGACCAGATTCATCTTTGAAATTACTCCTCTAACTTCATAAATCAGAGGTGAACGGTTTTGCTTTAAAAAAATCATGGTGATTCTAATGTTTTACTATGAGAACTGCTAATTGTTATTATACAGACAGGCAGTAAATTTAGAAATAGAAAAATAAAGCTTAGGCAACAGCAAGAAACCAAGGATTTAAAACACTGTCTAGGTAGCTGCTGGCTGCAGAGATGTCACAAACCAAAAAGAACCACTGGCTTAAACTAGTACTTTGTGGTCACTAGGCCTTTAATTTCCATGGTTTGGGAAAATTTTTAAACTCCTATCTATGTGACAAAACTCAACATAACTGCAAAGATGGTGACAATTATGAGCACAGGAAAAGCAGGGCAGTAAAACTGCATACTGAAGTAAAACTGTACAAGGAATGTAGAAATGTCTTCCTCAGCAGTAGTTGACCACAGGTCAGTTTGTTCCAAGCTAGATTTTGGTGCCTTGAGTGCAACTCAGCCACTGCATATCACAAGAAAGATGTCAGTCTGTCACAGCTGCCACCAGAACAGCTGGCAAAATCCTGGGAATGAGCAAGGTTGGCAAACTGTAGCAGCCAGCCCTGTGATGCTGCCACAGCAAACAAGAACACAAACTTCTTGCTGAAATACTTACCATTTTCAAAAGATCTAAAGAAATCTATTTCACCTGAACAGATCAGCTCAGCAAGAAAGTGTGGCTCCACCAAGTTTATCCATGGCAGTTGTTTAATTTCTGACATCCTCAAGGATTTAGACAGCATTTTATCTACATAAACCAATGCAATGTCCTCCCAAAATGTCTCATTTGCCTCAGTTATTTCAAGTTAGGGATGTGTCAGCTGGAGGACAATGCCAGACTAATGCAGCTCCACAGCTGTCAGTACCCAGCCAGTCAGACAGACCTGCACTTGTACCCAAGGAAAGTTCTTTCTTATGCTGAGTCAAACAGAACATGAATGCATAATCCTAAAAGGACATGGAAATGCACCTTTAAAGAGAGCTAAATATGGGCTCTTGAATTCTTTCTCTCTATTTATTTCAGCCCCTTCCCTTCCACTAGCACGAGCACATACAGTTAACAAAGCTGGGAGTGGAAAACTATTTCTTCACCAAAGAACCAATTTCTGAAAAGCACAACCCAGCCCTGCATGTGCATCAGCCTCAGACCAACAGCAGGCTGCAGACTTGTGATCACAGACAGCTTCAGCCCCTTAGGAAGTATAGCCTGAGTTCTTCTTGGTTTGTGTATGTTACAGTCCACTTGCACTTCAGTAAACTGAAGTCCATCTCTATGTAATACTCTCCATGGTTTTCAAATGCATTAGTGAATGCCACAGATTCTCTGGTAGGGGATCAGTGATCCCACCAGAGGAGGGAAATTAAAAAAAAAAAAAAATCTTTTAAAAGGTCATGTTTACTACATGTGAAAGTGTGTGTTCCTGGTTTGCTAAGTGGGCAGATTTGGCAAAGTGTTACTGTGAAACCTCACTAAGCTTTCCTTGGCTACTGAATGCTTAGAAACAGTCTGCGAAAATCCTTTACCAGTAACCTCAAGAAAACTGTTACTGCAGTTCATTCAATCAGAATTCTTGCTAGTACAGCTGCTTGTCTACACACACAGGCCAAGAAATCTCATACTACTGAGTCATTACAAAACCTCTTCTGGAAATTACCCTGGCTGACAAAAACAAACCAAAGCCAAAGCTCGATTCTGTACTGTTTGGTGTTGTCTCAAAAAGAGCCAGCACACAAAGCTAAAAAGGTTCATGTGACTGATGAAAGTACGAATTTAATTTCTGCCTTATTTTCAGCCTCTTGTCAAACAAAGCTTTCTTCTGTTTATCAAGGAAGATTTCATCCTTAGGTCTGTACTTTGCCAGTATATTTACTCCTCATGTGTGATACTGTATGGAATATACATTTGTCTTCCATCCATAAATTAATCCAGCTAAAGAACTACAACAGTTTCCCATTCAGCTGTGAGATCTAGTTGCTAAAATTGAAGAAATTAAGACATTCTTGTTATCTTCTGTGGTTTTTTCTAATTTCCATAATATAGTTGCAGAGATCAGAATTAGGGCAAGTGATGCAAAGAAAGTGATTTTAATCTCATCCAAACCCATACCAATTCTGTGTAATACATTTGCATATAGATTTCAGAACTGAAAAAAGAAATAGCATGATGCTTAGTGGCTTTCCAAAGATTACTGGGTTTGTTCTCTTTCCTCATGCTATTGATCTATTCAGGGTGGCTGATGTTTTAGCAAGTTTTATTTTACATTTTTTTGATACTTAAATACTGTTCAACTGAAATTTTATATGCAGAGGATTAAGTTATCTACCTGAGCAAAGACTTCAAAATTAAGGCTTTCTGATGATATTTTTACTCTACTGAGCAAAAGCTAGAAATACAAGAATTGTTATATTAGCTTGATTATGCCCATGATTAGCTCAGCCTTGTCTCCACTGCTGGCCAACAACAGACACTGATTTCAAAAGAGCAGGAATTCTGAATCCACTCTGTAGGCAAACCAGGGTGTTATTTTGTTGGGATCCAGGACCTCATTTGCTGTATAGATGAAAGCTGTACAACAATTCTTCAAACCCCACAACATTAATGTAGTACAAAGCATGCTAAAATATACAAAAAGACAAAATTTAGTTCTGTAGTTAAAACCAGAAAAACAAAAACAATCTCCTGTGTCAGTTTAGAAGTTGTTGTCTTCCAGAGGGCTTTAAAGTCTATTTCTCAACTCTTTAGCAATTCCTGTTCTACATATTGGGAGCAACACTTGAGAGATCAGAAGACAGACTGGGACCCAACTGAAGAGAGGAGGTAAAATGGTGTATCATGTTTGTGGTAGAAGAGAACACTGTGGCAGATTCACAGGCCCTGGAGAATCCAGTCTGTCAACAAGAAGGGACACACAAAGGTCATGGCTGAAAGTAACTGAGGGAAGTGTCAGACAAAACTGCTCACAGGAAGTACATGTGTTAGAAAAGGCAGCCCTTTCTAAAAGTGAGGATGTATAGAACAAACTCTGAGCTTCTGTGCATGTTTCTGAGCCTCCTTAGGCTATAACCACACTAATACTAAAGCAACAAGTTCTCAGATCCATCTTATGTGAAAGATATCTACATTATTGGCTTGGTGAAGTCAACACCAGGAGCCAAAATAATGAACTTTTTCCAAAACTGCTGTAAGTGCCCATTTCTGTGAAGATCTCAGATGTTTCCTTGATGCTTGTAGGGTGTTCCCAATTCCCACATTTGAATTGCCCAAGCATATGGCCCCATTCTAAGACAGCAGAGCAGCTCATTTAACTTTTCTAGTTTCAGCTACAGTAGGAGCTACACTGGATTGCACGTTACACTCTAGCAACTACTTTTGGATACACTTACCCAAAGTATCTCAGCTTGATGTCAGAAGACCACAGAGCCAGAGAAATGATTGTTACACTACACCAAGTGAATTCAGAGAGCAAAGGAAGGGTAAAGGAAAACACGACAAGGTAAACATCTAATAATTTTGTTTTCCATAATAATGTAACCACTTATGCATTGGAAATGAGGTGTTCCTGGAGAATTCTTGCAGCAGTCAGGAGGATCCTGCTGCAGGTCATGCATAACAGGACAAGAAAAGTAAACAAATCCAAGCATAGCTTGTCCCAGGGAAAGGAGATGGGAACATTTTCCACAGAGATTACATTTTTGTTTGATTAAAACTTCAGCAACGCTCATGGCATTAAACCATTTAATTAATTTACTGGAAGATTAGCTTCAGTGCTATGCCTTTTAATAGAACCCCAACCTGCAAGCCAGAATTTCTGAAATGAGCAAGACAACTAGCATCCTTCAAATACCAAATTAACTCTTATTTAATGAAGCATATACATGTCTAAAACAATGCCATAAAAATCTATTGAAACCAGGGACACTCTGCATTAGTCAGTGTAAAAAGAGGAGTTACTGTCAAAAGTAAAGCTGGCAGAGGAATGTTTTTTGTATTAGTCAGTGTTCTGATATTAAACAAACCCACTGCAAATCATGATGAAATCAAGGCTTTACAGGTGTTCATGGAAGTACAAAGGAGAGGGAACTCTTGCCCCAGACAAAGTACTCGCTGTTGAATTGTGCCCCACCCACTCCCTCTCTCCAATGCCCTTCACCAGCCCCCCAGTCCAATTCTTGATTCAGAATTCAGTGAAGATACAACTTTAAAACAGGAAAATCGGTTGAGAAAGAGAAATGTCGAGTTATTTAAGTGGCTTTAAATGAAACCATATTTCTGTTCATTCTCAATTTAACAATTAAATGGATTGTGGCAAATGCTCAGCATAGAGGAAAGTTCATAATCCTTGTAATAACAATTTGCCTGCTGTTCAGATCCATTTTATTTTTTGTTTAACTGAAGATATTTGGGAAAGTGTCATAAAATCAGAAGAAGCCAATTACATTGTTTTGTTGACACAGTCCATTTTTTATGTCACAGGGTGTGAAACTACTAAAATCCTAAACTGGAAATTCAAGGATGGTGCCACACAGAAAAAGAACTCTGAAAAACAAATTAGGTGTTCAACGTCATCTTCATATTCTTTTAGTCAGTGTTGGAGAAGGGAAGGATTAGCACAGAACTCCAGCCTGGAGCAGGTTGTCAGTCTCCCTCTGCATCTCACCTGAACAATGTTCTGAAGAGGAGATGATCTTGCACCTGCTGTACAGCCTGAGGTAGTTCTGCACCTACCACAGATAACAGTCTCAAAAAGACTCTCAAGTGCCTGCAGGAGATAAAAGCAAGAGACTTGGTAGTTCAGCACTTGAAAAATAAATCTCTCTGATAGTACAAACCAAAAATGTTTCACTGGAAGAGAACACTATGTCATATCAGAAAAAATGTTAACCTCAATTTTTAAGCCAGCAAGTCCCTGAGATTTCTGTCAAATTCCTACGTTTCCAATCCCTCCTGACTCTCTTGCTGAACTCTGTCCTCAGAGGAATGAAGCATTTCAGTAATCAGTACAGTTTTAAAACTAAACACCTAGTAGGAGTATCTTAAATTGGAAAAAAAATCATAGAAAATACAGCTTCAAATGCTCAAACCTTTCTTTCCAAAACAGAAGGAATCATCCAACACAGCCAGCCAGGAAGGTCACCTGGAGTAGCCACAAATGCCTTCACAGGCTTGTTTGGGAACTTTTTTCTTTGTTTGGATTTTTGGTTTTTGTTTGGGGTGGTTTGGGCTTTGTTTTTGTTTCCCACCAAGGAAATTAGAAGGAAATAGAGAAGCTGTTCAATTCTAGACTTTGGTCTGATCTTTCAATTTGCTTCATTATGCAATGTGTTAATTATGTCTCAGCTCTCTAATATTGTTTTCTGTTTTTTCTATTCTTAGGTTTCTGTTTTAGCAGATAATGAAATTTGATTCAGGAATCTTGTTAAACTTTCTCCTAACTTTTTATTACAGCAAATTTTTCACCAGATAGGCTGTGTGTGGCTTCTGCATGAACTAATACTTAATGAATCTTTCTTTAATCAGCTTAATCCTTTCCCTCCTCCCTGTACTACTGAACGATCCATGCTCAGAACAAGTTTTCTTGAAATAATCTCTTAGTCAATGTTAATCTGAGAATCAAAGTCAATTTTTTTACTAAAACTTAATAAGGCAAACAGTTTATGACAATTATTCAATATTAAATGAATTTGAATTTCAAAGGAAAGGATTCTGAAATTTCCCAACTCGGATGTCCAAGTTTAGGCATCTTGATCTATGCTTAGGAATCTAAATAATGGTCTGGCTTTTCAAATATGCAAAGAAAAATTTTTTATTACCTAATAAGGCCTAACTTATTAAATCTCACACAAACTTAGTATTTTTGAAGGCTTATGAAAGGGGCAAATGCTTGGTTTTTCATTTCTCAAATAGCTCACAAAAAAAAATAATGATATTTTAATATTCTTGTACTAAAGAGAAACACAATAAGGGGCTTTATACTCCAACATAAATAAAACATTAAAAAAAACAGTAAAACCATCCATAACATCAATGGAATCGTCTTCTAAAAACCAAAACATCCAATTCAAATGAATAATGAAAGGCTTCAGAGCAGTTTTTAAGCTTACAGTATTTACTTATAGATCATCTAATTTCCTCCTAAGGCTAATGTGCAAACTGGAAGCAGCTACCATACACAATCAATAATCCTCTTAGAAACTTAGTGTGAGATACAGGAGACACTGCCAAAGGTAGTCAGACAGAAATCAAATTCATTTGGGTTCTGCTGTTGTTGCTGCCGTTGCTTTAAGGAGAAAGCACTACAAAACATTTCCCAGCATCTCTCATTTACCTTACAGACTTTTCCCTGTGGAGGAGGATATTTGAATCTTCTAAAGCTTTGTTGGACTGGCAGGACCTTACTAATACAATTTAAACTTGGAGAAAAAGCACCAAAACCTTTTGGAGTTCATGATTTCTGTGAAGAGTTTCTCACATCACAGAGGGCAAGTTCAGGCTTTGCTGCTGTTCAGCCTGCCTTGGGCCCTGGAGAAATCGAGTCACTTTGTAGGGTAAGAAATTATCTGGTTGCTTTAGAAAGTGGAATTCCAATCAGAGATCACTTCTGACAATGGGTACACACTTTCTCCCCAGGAACAGCAAGGAGAAACAAGAAGGTTCACACATACAAGACGTGGCACATTTTAACTAGTGCTGTTCTGTGACAACATCCAATGCCCCGGCTCTGAGTGTGGATTGGCTCTTGCACATCGGGTGAAAGGACCCATTTTGGGCCAAACATCCAGTTATTTAAAGCAATTTAACCAAACCTCTGAAATATTAACTACAGAGTCCAACCAATGTTCTTCAGTTTGTGTTCTTAAAGTCAAGCCTAAAGAGCTGCTCTTCTAGAAGTGACCCAGCCCCACTCATTAAACTGATAACATTTTTGGAGAATGATCTGAGTGATCCACCATAACACAGTTGCACCAGGCACTTCCAAGAATTAAAGCATTCAAAAGCCTGAAATTACAACTGGAAATTCAGCTCTAGTTTCTTTGTAGATACACTAATAACACTGGCTTAGGCATTCAAATAAAAGCAGTTCTCAGAGGTGAAAAGATGTAAAACCTGGACATAAATATTCAGACTGAATTTTCAGTCTTTAACACCATTACAGCTCTGTTGATATCTGATGGAAATAATACCTTTCATTGATAAATATTTCCCTGCTATGCTATGGGTTAGTTCAATTCAACAGTATTAGAAACTTGCCCTTCCAAAGGGTAGTGACAGATTAAAACTCCTTGGTACTTCTAAAAGTTGCCTGTAAAAGTTTAGGATATTCTCTTTGAATCTCATTTTTACACAGCATTTGCACAGCATTCTCATATTGGGCTTGTTCTCTGACAGACAGATCCCTTGGGTAAAGTTCTACTAAAGAACCACTTTCTTCCCTTGAAGTGTTTCTGTATTCATGGCCATTTTGCCTAATTTATGCTAAGTTGTTTAAAGAATGTTTTTTCCTCCTCTGTGTTCCAAATCATAGCTTTTGTCTCTCGCACGTGGCCAGCACTGTGGATCAAACACAGACCTGTCTGTCTGTCCTCTGCTCTCTGCCTGTCTGTCCTTTCCTCTCTTTCTCACAAAAGCAGCACTGCTGCACACACGTATTGGCTGCACAGCTCCACAAACATCCCCAGACAAGTGAAGAGCTCCAGAGACCTGAAGGGAGGCAGAATTTATCTCATGGTCTCAGCTTACTGGGAAGTTTCAATGACAAGTCACAAACTAAATATTTTTAATTTCTCTGAGCAAAAGGCAAAGACCTTGTGGAGTCCAAATGTCTTTCACATTGTTCTGGATATCAGCACTGTTGAAAACCCTTCACAAAGTTGTTCATTCATCTAGTTTAATGGAAAAGCTTCTCATCTATTTACTGATGCTGCAGGACACCAATTCTATTGAACTTTGGGACATTTTAAACATTTAATCTCTACAATTTTATCTAAAGTAAAACACCTGGGCAGAATTTAGAAAATCACAAAAGAAATTTTTAATTAAATCATGCCTTTCCACTTCTTGAAAGGGAGCAACCCTTCCTGAAGGCTTTTAATGGAGAATTTGCTGAACCACTTAAGAAAATCATCTCAGAATGAACACTCACTATTTCTGTGGCAACTCATCATTTACATGATTACCCAGGAAAGCATTTTAAACATCTCACAGACAGAAGCTGGTAGTTCCAAAACAAGAGGCTTTTTACTGATGGCTGGCAGGGAGGTGTGTTCTTTGGAACCCATTTTAACATCTATAAACATAAACTTTTCCAAAATATGGAAAGTAACAATCTAACTCACAAATGTATCATGTTCAAAGAATTCAGAACAATTTCTCAGCATGTGTAAAACGTCACAGATCTCCTACCTTACATTAAAATATCTGACCTGTTAATACACTTCATTCATTCATTTAAAAAAAATAAAATCACATCTTTGTTTTATACCTCAATTATCCACTTTGTGTATAGTCACTTAAATTTCCAAGTTAGTAAAATATACATTTGAAGTGTTGAGTGATAGATCTGTAAACACATTTAAGTTCCCCACCACTGTGCTATCCAGAAAAATAATTATTAAGTATGATTTGGAGACCTTTCAAGTCAGACATAAGGACAAATTCTTAGATTTGCTGTCAAATTTTTGCTTTAATGTTATTTTCTCAAGCTTTAATCAGAAGCTGTGCACTGCCCTTCTCTCCACAAGGGAAATTCAGACACTAAAAAGTGAAGGGAAATAATCAACAAAATGAGAGCCCCATGGAGAAGGCAGCCCATTATCTTGAAATGTCTGTAATCCTCAAAACTTGGCAATACTATGCAAGGGAAAAGAACTGCCAAAACACATGTTAGGAGATTGCACCTACTACTTGGTACTAATTTAAATTCTGATTAAATGGCAGAGCCAAAAATCAGGAAGGGACTTGCATTTCAAAAAATTCAACACAAACTAGTAATCACTCAAAGTACAAAGAACTAATCAGAAAAGTCCTTAAATTCAGTAACAGAACTCTAAGAGCATTTCATGCACTGAGAATGGGCTGATTCTGCTTTGTTTTGCTTTTATTGACTAAAGGGGAGTGGTCCCTTCACTGGGGACCTTTACATGTTGTGCAGATCAAATAAGGGATCTCTGCATTCCCAAGGATGGACAGAGAACAAGAGGAATCCAGGGGAGTGCACAGCTCTGACAGGAGGGGCAAATATCAGAGACATTTTTATTAGCCCATAGAAACATGTTTGTGGTACCCATTACATGTCATTAAACCTGTCCAAGGGACAAGAGCATGAGATGCCCTGATGTTTCTGGTCACTGGGACAAGACTAAAAGGAATCTTCGTCTCCTGTTGCCCACCTGGAGGCTGCAATTATCCTGACCAATGGGACTGAAAAAGGATACCCATTCTGTCAGAAATCTGAAGCACAGGCTGCCAGTCTGGATAATTACCCTGGTTAAAAATTGCAGATCCAACCATAATTATTCAATTTGCTGAGCAACAAAAAGATCTGAAACTGCAAATAAACATTTGACTCCTGCTTTGTTGTCTTTTGTACATTCTGCCAAGGAACATAATGATGGATTGTGTGCTCCCAACCTAATGTGTTTTCCCATAGTGACTCTCTGACTTTAATCCTTCACTTTTACCTGTTGTTCCACTGGGATCTAGAAAGATCTCAAGATATTTGTCAAATGGGCTTTAAAATGAGATTTCTTAGATTTCTAATGAACAAATAGGAGAAATAAAGGTCAAGAGAAAGAAAAAAGGAAAGATCTCAGACTGCTGTCCAGTGTTGATGAGGTAAAGCAAACTACCTACCAACCTCAGAACATCTTGTTCCCTAAAGATACCACCCAGACACCAGATAGATCACCCACCCTGGTTACCTCTTATGGTAACAGAACCTCTTATGGTTTTAAAGTTAGTAGGAGGTATCTGATGATAGCTAACTAAATTAAGTGTGATATTGTTGTCTTGAATATAAACTCTGAGAGTTGAGAAAAATATTAAGTGAAAAAATACAAGAAAATTCCTTTAATTATGCTATTTTTAATTCTTGACATTCTATAAATGCAATCTGCTCTATAGAGTTGATTTGACAGCAACTTATATTAATGAAACATTTCAACAACATACTGCTTTTTGATAAAGGTGCATAAAGGGAGCATAAAGGTGATTAAAATGAAGGGTTTGGTGGTGGTCTGAAGAAAGCTTTGTTGGGCTGCACCCACTCACTGACAGGGGCTTGGTGGGTTTTTCCTCTTACGCTGGAATAGAAATAACCTGTCATGGTTAAAAATACTCTTAGATTAAAAGTATTGCATTTATTCCCCTGCTAAAGAAAGGTAATTCCCATCCATTCCAATAAAAATTCCCTGCATAAATTCTGGGCAGCCTCAAGCAAACTTCATGTGCCATAAACACCAAACGAGCAGACCAGCTGCCAGCTGCTGGATGTCTCCATGTCCCAAACGATGGTAACTCGCCTTTTGGTTGTGTGGCCCCACAAGTGATTTAAAATCAATTTTGTAAGGCTGGTTTTGCACATGGCAGGCCTTCAGCTCCTTCTTGCAAGCTGAATTTAGAAGCAATTGCTACTCTCTTTTTGAGCAAATCTGAGTAATTTTGCATGCCAGGGTTTATGGGCATTACTCTGGCTGTATCAGTGTTTAATTAGCACACACTTTTTACCAAACCCAGTTGCAGGGCCATGCCATATTTGCCTGCCCTTCAGAAACAGAGACATGAAATGCCATTCTGCTTGAGAGGTTAAACTGAAAAGTGCAGCAGGAGATGAAACAAACTTGCATTTTGGGGACCATTCAGTAAAGTATTTTTTCTTTATGCTCTTTATCAACTCCTAATACCTTCAGATACAGATGAGTCATTATGAGACCCCTTATCTTACCCTGTTGATGGCAAGACTCCCAGCATAATCAATTCTATTTCTTTACAGCTGCCTTACAATGAACAAGGCACAGGTTTTTCTCCCTTAGAAAAAAAGTATTCCTGCCCCAAGTTTTTCTCTCCTCACGTTGAAAAGTGTCAAAAGCCACAGCATAAAATAACACTGGAAAAGTTAATTTTCTACTCTGGATACTAATAAATGAAAGTATACAATTAAATTGTATCCTAACTAAAATATCTTTGCATAGCAGTAACAGAACAGAACATGCTGGTGGCAATCCCAGTACCCACCCCATGGCCATGCTCTTCACTTTCTCTGCTTTCTTCGTTCTATACTTTTATTCCTGTGTTTTCCTGTGTTCCAAAAATACAGCACAATTGGAGGAACTGCACTGTGCTCCGTTTCGTTTCTGCAAACATGACAGCTGTTGTCACCCTCTGTGGAGCCAACCTGATCACCTTCTCATGGATTCTCCAAATTTTTGAGAATTACCAGGAAAGATTGGACTGTCTAATTAATGCCTTTTAGCATTATTGTCTGACATTTCCCTGTCATAATTCTGAAATCTTGTACATTTGCAACTATTTCATGCTTTTTTGCCTCTGGTTTGTTAATTGACCCTCTAATATCAACTGCTTTCTCAGTTCAGTTTATTTTATCTGTGCATTTGATATCTACACTTGAACAGTGACAAACAAAGTGCTACAACTGCATACTGTGCCCTGGTATTTCTTACTGAGGAAACATTGAACTTCAAATGGCAGAATCATGAAAGAGTTATGCAAGGCACCTCCAATCAGTTCTCAGCACTCTCTCTGTGAACTGGAAGGTCTAAAAATAATTTCAAGCCCCTATTTAGACAGTGACTATTTAAGGGCAGATCAAGGTTGTATCTATGAATTTTTTGAAGTAGCTGTGCTTTCCAGCCAATACCCTGAATTTATTCTTTCATAGACCCTTTCAATTTTATGAGGCTCCCACTGTACATGGCTGTGCCATTTATTTTAGCTACAACATTTGGCACAATCTCTGCCTTTCTACTCTGTTATCAACTTAACAGAAATTATCCTTACTTTATTTTAGTTTATTTCTTTGCCTTGCAAAGAAAATGTTGACCCTGTATGGTTACAATTTACAGAGAAGGAGAAAATGGAGGTAGTGAGGGTGAATCATCACATCTGCTGTTCTTTCATTTAATAAGAGAAAACCTTTGAAAGCATAATTGGGCAACCCTTAGACAGAATGATCAGTGATCCCTCAGTATGTCTAATTACATGTGTACTAAGCCCATCAATAAGAATTTGGATGCAAAAAAATTGAAAAGAAGCAACACATTGAGGTATCTGTTGAAAATAACATTAGTAATCTTTCCTGGCTTTCCTTCATAAGATAGATGACCTCCTGAGATAAATCCAGGGATTTCATAGAAGATTAAATGTGTCCCCAATTTCAGTCTGGGTTTCCCTGAATCAATTTTATGTGTGCAGGAAAACCAGAGTCGCTGTCTGCAGGGTAAGCAGGCTGGTTGCTGCTGACAACAGCACACCACAGCTGCTGTTGGCAGAATCCAGGATCCATGAATCCTGCTATTCAGCTCTGCCTGAATGGCTGATGACTGTCTATGTGAGATCTTGTAAAACTTTGCATAATTTTTTTGATAAAGACATTCCACCTTTACTTCTGTCTGGAACCAAGTGTAAGTGTAGCAAACGCAACCTGGGCAGCCCTAACTCCAGTTTAAAAGGTAGTTCTCAGGAATTTCTGTGTGAGCTGGGAAGCAAAGTGATGTTTGTTCTTCTATTTTGGTGCCCAGAAAGTTATAATTCAGAACTGCAGGTATGAAAGAGGAGAGTAGGAACAGTCTGAGGTTTGGATTACCCAAGCTACCTGCATCTTGTATAAAATAGCTTCAGTCACTAAATCTTTTAAATGAATGATAATCTGAACTGTGTCACTGTTTGAATCAACATATTTAGATTACTCACAACTATTTTAAAAGTATTTTGGACATCTATATTTCCATTTTTCTGCTTTGCAAAGCAGAAAATGGTTACTGCTTTAGCAGGACCCTTTCAGCTCACACAAGAACAAATCTGGTTTCTAAGATTAATGGGGTGGGGAAACAAAGAGCAGTGAGCAGCAAGGAGTTTTGCCTGTTCTCCACACTGGCACCACAGCATTTGCTTGTTTATGGTCTTGTCATTTGGGAGTGCCCTACAGGTACAGAAACTGCTGAAAGCTTTGCTCGGCTCCAGAGCTCACAGCAGCACATTGGTCAGAGCACGTGCTCTCCCCCTCAGACAGTGCACACGCCTTCTGGAGAGGGAGCCCAAACTGCACACTGAAGGCCCAGCTTTAAGGAAGGACATCCTATTGTTACTTGAATGTGAAGGAAATGACAAGTGAAAGAAATTGTTTTTCACGATTTTGTTCTTTACTATATCAAAACCACATCTTTAATATCGAGAGTTGTTACTCAAAGTGAAGCATTTGCCATTTAGTTTCATAAATATTTTCCACACCTGCAATGTGTTTCAGTCAAACAGAAGTTATAATAAGGTAAATGCTATTTTAAACTTCTCTACTATACTTTGCTACAACTTTTTAGTGCTGAAAAGTTCAGCAAGGTAGGGAACTGAGAACACATAATTCTGTTCTAAG
>JAOXXN010000162.1:9309195-9339006 GCA_026770055.1 Myrmophylax atrothorax | reverse complement strand
CCGGGGAGCGGGGAAAGGAATAGCAGGATGGCTGGTTAACTGCAAATATCTGTGCTTAGTTAGATGTAGGGAAAAAATCCCCGCTAAATATATTAATTTGCTCATGGAATCCTGTTCCTATTCTCATGGTTCAGCAGTGGAAAAGATGTGTTTGTCATACAGGTAAGGTAGTGCTATAGTCAAGATTGCAAAATGGTTTCCTTGAGTACCCTCCTTAACTATAATGCTTGTATTGATTTTGCACAGCAATAATTTCTTACTTATTTCTGTATGGATCACCAGCCCCACCAAAGAGCTAGGACAAGCAGCAGAAGGTTAGAGACAGACTGGCAGACACCGTGTTTCTGTGAAGAGGTGTCAGAGAAAGGGAGGAAAAAATTCCACTGTTCTTAAGGCCAAATGACAAGTTGCATCCTACATGAAGTCATTTACAGCCAAGCATTGTGCTGCTATGCCTGATGCTTCAGGCTTCCTCTTAGTGCTGGGTGATGAATAGGGACTTGAGCAAACCCATTAAATGTGCATAATCAAGCAGCAAGTGTTCCTAACTGCTCGTATGTGTAGTAGCTCCTGTTGTGGCCGTACTGCTGTCACAGGATCAGCGAGTGTTCCTTAGCTTTCAGTAGACTGTGTGTTTTACCCCAGATGAGAAGCACGCAGCTGTACCCCTTTTGTGATGTTGGTGACACAGGTTAACTTAAAATTCTCAGTGTGACATGGGCAGGGGGAGGCTGGCAAACAGCAGCTCAGCACTTTTCTCAGGTGTAGATAGTGAGAAAAGTTTAACCTAGGAGACTGCAGGCAGCCAGACCGGGAACTTGCACAGTTTCTCTGCTGGTTTTGAAAAGAAACTGAAGAACCAAACTAAGATTAAAAATGTGCTTCCTTTAGAAAACCAAATTAGTAGTCTAATTAGTACACTCTTAGCACTTGGCCTTAACTTACTTCTGTCCTGTATCTAGAATTTCTTTGTGTCTAAGGTATCTGCTCCATCCCGTGTTACTATATCATGTATTAAACCAGAAAAAGAGCCAGAAAGACAATTGCTGGGAGCAGTAAAGCAAGTGTGTAAAAGCATCAGCTCCCATATTATTAGAGATTCACCAGTCGAGATAGAAACATAGTACTTCTCATATTTCTCCTCAGATTCATTGACTTTTTTTTTTTTACTAATGATTAAGGTTCAGTATGTAATTAATTTTCAAGATAGAATGCATTCAACTTGTCTTATATAGGCTGCAGATTAACAGATTTTGTGCTTTACTGTAATAAAAGAAGTTGGGCAGATTGGTTACTATCTGACAGTCACCACACATCCAAAAGCCCTCCTTCCAACAGGCACCTTGGACATGCAGGGGCATAACATCTGGCCCTTAACAGTAGCCTTTTAGAACTCAATCGAGTTAACAATTATAATAGTGCATTACTGTAAAATTAAAAATCAATCTGTGCACATGACTGTGTGCAAGGCAAGCTTCCCCCTCACCCACAGAATTGAAAGGTTTCCTGACACAGCTCCTCCCTCCCTACCTCTGCCTTTCAGTCCGAGCACCACCAAAGCCTCAGAGCACGTGACCAGCTATGTGTGATTTAAGCGATGCTATTGAATTTTTTCCACAGGGAACAATTACTGTGGAGTGACAAGTCAACCATTTTGATCTTAACAAATCCAGCTCTGTTTAGTGATGGTAACCACTGTCTAACCCCCTCTGAGTATCTCCCCGTAGCAGTTTGCTTCTAATTTAAAAGGACACTGTTAAACATTACAATAGGTTGTCATTTTGGGGTAGGATAGCAGAAGGACACTGTAGACATTTCAGCAGTATGTTTTCAGTTGCTGCTGCCTGTAACAGCCTCGAGAAGCCACTGAAATACCAGAGAAGCCGAGCAGCACACTCTGACCACACCCCTACGTTGCCATAATTCATAAACTGAGCCTCTGTGCTCGCTGCCACATTCATGTTTCCACCTGGTCAGTCAGGACAAAGGCAAAGCTGCTTTGCACTAATGAGGCTGGGGCACCAAGCTTTTAATAGAGCCAACGATCTGGTCTTCCCAAAATATATCAGAAAGGACACTTGTGTTCCCCGACACTGTTTATGCTAAAGGCTATTGCAAATAGAACATTTATGCTAATTACTTGCATGTCAGCTTGGGCAATAGACAATCAATATTCTCCCAATGTGGGATCCACTGCAACTTTCCCAGTTATGCATTCAACACAGTGCATTAAATCTCGAGTTGCAATTTCTTTGTGGAAATGTTTATTTTAACTTCTGTAGACTGCTGAAGTCATGGAAATGTTTCCATTACACTTAAGCAAAAGTCTATTTTTCAAAAAGGCTTGCATGAAAAACTGACCTGGATATATTTTTAACACTAGAGCCACTGTTACGATCATGCTATACAGTAATGACAGGATTAAAAAAATCCTTATAACCACAATCTGTACAAAAATGCTACAGTTAAAAATCAACATGCACTATTCATAGAATCATAGAATTCTATTGAAAAGCAGAGACTTTTTTACTGCTATCTATATGAGGGAAAATGACAAGACACACACCTTTACTAAGGATAAACAAAGCACCCTGTATTGCCAAAACACCTTTTTAATATCATCTTTTGTTCCATGGATTGTGGCTGAGGTGGCCTATGTATTTTCTACAATTCTAAAAGGAGAAAACATAATTTTATCTATTGTATAGTGCCAATTTTCTGCTTGAATTCTAGCAATGCCTGGCATTAAACATAACTAGATTTTACTTATCCCCATAAAGGCCTGTAAAACTGTTATAGGATACTCCCAAGTCTACTCTTCAAAGAAGATATTTAAATACACAATGCAGCCAGCAGTTACTGATCTGCTTCCTCTTACAAGAGAGGGCGTGCTAACTCAAAAGCTGTAATCCCAGTGACTTCCTTCAAGTATCAAGTAATATTTTCAGTAATTTTTAAAGCTATGGCTTCTAATTTATGAATATTTAACTGTAGTGTTTAAGCATTTATAGTAAGTTCTCCACAACACTCAGGAGCAAACAGAAGAAAATTGTAACCTCACTCCAGGCATTATTGCTATAATCATGTAGTTTTATGTCTCACAGGTCAAAGTCACTCTAAAATCTGGGAAAATTTTAGACTATGGTTGAATTGTGACATTGTTGTAAAAAGGGACAGTCCATAATTTGAGCTGACAACACAATGCTGACAAAGATTCATGCAGAAATATTCACTTCCATTTTATATTGTCCTGAACAACTAGTTCTTGAGAAATGTGTTGTTTGGGGACAGAATCTATGTAAAGTTGCAATTAATACAAGATTTTCCTGCTTTACTAAGTTCTACTCAGCTTTGTTTCTAGTGCTTGGATGGAGGCAAGAAGATGAATATTGTGGGACACAGTAAGCCCTGCACAATAGGGTTGTGTTTATCCCCTGGGAAGTCAGTAGATTTTGCTGATTCCTGACTTTAATGGAGCACATCCTGCCCTTTGGTGGCTACTCCATGTCTCAGCTCTTACTCTAAAAGCTGCCACACCTTAGTGAGGTGACCAGCAAACAGCTTCACGATTATAGAAAATCTCAGTGAAGGTGAGAGAGTGAGAAATCTCTCAGGCTTGAATCTTCTGCTACAACTTTGAGGTTTAACAAGTGTATTTAAAGAACAGAAAGCAAACGCTCTGATTGTGAGCTGACCCTCAGTGTCTCATGGGGAAAATACCACGAGATGCATGATGAGTTCAGTGCAAACTGCAGAGAGCACGCCCTGGGCTCTGCTCTGGGTACCTGATTGCTGTCTCAAAGAACACACTTAGGGAAAAAGTTTAACATGTGTTACTGTACAATCACACCTGCCACTCCTCACCCTACACTCTTGTCTTCAGGATTCTATTACTGTTACATGATTTCAAAGCTTAACCACATACAGCTCCTTAAACCTAAAGGTGAGATAATAAATGCAAGACCAGTATTTTCTTTGAGGTAGGTAAGACTTCTGTCAACTACTGTTACTCAAGTTCTATCTATTTCAGTATTAACAATAGCAAAAATAACCTCTAAAGTGACAAGCTATATCTGTCACTCAAAAGTACTCAAGATTTAATATATTTTAAAACTGTCTCATGTGAAAGAGAGAGAATCACTGGATTCCATCTGTCCCTCTTAACTCTAAGTGAGTTAACATTAATAGTTTTACTTCAACACTGGGTTTGGTGGTTTCTTAGCTGTGTCCCTACACTGTATGTCACACACAGTAGAAGCTTTTCACTTTTAAGCAGGATTTTTTTTCTTTGCTTTAATCTCCTCTCTGGCAAAAGAAGAGTTAAGTAGTCACTTTATTCCCTGTACTTATCAAAACATTGATACAGCCACATTGGAAAAAGGAGTCAAAATCCATAGACTCCTTTAGGGTAAAACTGCAGAGAGGCTGGCAGGAAAATTTATGATCGTTTGCTTCAGGAAATTGTGCAACTTTGTTTTCTTTCTTTACTAAGCAGTTACTGGATGGAGAAAAATCTGAGTTTAACCTTTTCTAGGAAGAGATAATATTTAGGGAAAAATAAGCAGCTGTCTGTTGAGGGGCTGTCACTCCCTATACAGGCTACTCCACCCTGCCCACATTGCTAAGCAGAACTGTCTGTCATTGATATTAAAGCAATGAGAAATTCTGTCTTGGTGAGAAACGACAAGTGAAAATATATCAGAATAGTAAGTGTGCCCCAAAATGCTTCAAATATCACAAACTGATAGAAAAACTACTCAGTTCCTTATTCCTTCATCACAGTTGCTTCTGTGAAATCAGTATGGACCTACAGGTGAGGGATCAGTTTAGCAGCTTGTTCTGTGGAAATCCTTCATCCAGCTCTAAGCTGAACTCCATTGAGGACCTTACCAGCAGAAGGAAAAGATAAGGAGAGTCCAGAAAACGCAGCCTAGACAGGGGTCTCTTATCCAATCTAAAGATCTACCAGAGACAAATGAAGAAAGATAAAAATCTTGTTAATTTTATTATTTCTTTGTGGACTGGGATATGTTAGTAGATCTATTCAGAGGATAGAGAGAAGTTTGTGTTCTCTTGTCCTCGTGAGTGAAAGAAGGATAAAATCCATGTTGGAATCCCTTAGTGTCTTTTTGAGAGAGAAAGAGAGGGAGGAAGAGCCCCTGACAATGAGCATGCATAATTAATTCCTGAGCATGTGGATACCCACTTTGCTGACACGCACTGGAGATGAGAGGCCCTGTGATCACAGAGGGTGCACATACCATCCCTTCTCATGAGAGAGCTCTGCAGAGCTTTAAGTTGCTCTTGCCCTTCGAACATGGAAAGACAGTGAAAAAGTAAAGATGACTCCATAGCCTAAAAACAGCCCTTCATTATTTCTAGTCCTGGGGAAACTTTTCTTACTCCCACACCAAAGGTGGGAAAATTACTGAAAAAAGCTTGTCCTGATAAGGTGCAATTATGTAAATTACTCTACTTACTGCCAGGGTATCAGCTACATGATAAGCATTCCTTTGAAAGAACAATGTACAATGGAAACGAAGCACAAGAAGTTGGGTACCTCAGACTGGCAAATCAAGTTCCAACTGCATATTGCTGTAAACAGATGGGCATATCTTGGGTACAGGAGGATTTTTATTTACTGAAGGAGGCCCTGAACTTGTCACTTCAGCTTCCTTGTTAAACTATTAACTTTCAAATAACATGAGTGACAGATATTTGCAACGTTTTAAAAACCAGCTTCCTGATCACTTCTCAGAACCTCCAGCTTTAGCCCAATATTCTCCTTTTTACATCTTCCAAAGCAAATCAGTTATGTATCCAAGGTACAGAAAGTGAAAAGGTGCAGACACACCTTAATCTTTATTGAATGGACACCTTTGCTGAAAGTTTCTCTGACACAGCACACAGGCTGCTGATGCACATATCTAATTGCATGTCTACATTTTGGTCCTGCAAGAAAAGGATATGGAGCACAAGAACCAACCTGTGGGTGCAGAACCCGACCTTATCAGACAAGTAGGTCAGCATGAAATAAGTGTCCCTTCTTGTGTTCACTCACGGGACTGTCCAAGGCAGTCTGTGCTAGTAAACTATGGCAAATACGACGAGTTCATCTCTGCCAGCTGATACAACACTTGATTTCACTATTTCACAATGGTAAGGTCCTTATACATTAACCTTGCAGATTTTCCACACTAAACTTTACTCAGAAAGCAAAAAAAAGCTAAGCCCAGTCCCAAAAGAAAGAAACAAAAAACCCCATGTAGACTTCACTCACATCTCTCCTGCTCATGTCTTGATGCTTTGGACTATTATTTTTCACACTATCTCGTCTGACACAAACAAGTTTCAAGTGTCACATCAAAGAGTAGAACAATTATTTTTAGTTTGTTTAGTTATTGTAAATGACTGCTTCCACTGCACCCATTCACTGTTTCCCCTGGTGGTCTGCCAGTAGCTGCCGACAGTTCTCCCAAAGGGCTCCATAACAGCCACAAGGAAAGCTTTCCCCTGTGCAATCTCAGTTCCAAATGTATGTATTTCTTTCCCATAAGAGCTAAGAAAATCCTGACAGATGGAAGAACCACTAAACAGCTTCAGCCCTGGAATGGCTGCATATTCAGTCTATGTCAAGCAGAGATTACAGCTCTAATTTCATAATCTGCCTCTGAAGAGCTTCTTCTGACAATACCACAAGGCCCAGGTACAGATTTCTCCAGCCAGAACTTTCCTATACACAGTCTTTATGTCTGTTCCATAACACAAGGTCTATCATATCAGTTATTTTTACAGAATACCAAGTCACCTAATCTAACTTCCATTGACCACATTGTAAGTATGGTGAAGCTCAGGCCCCTGTATTTTCCATGACTGAAAGACTTTATTAGCCTAATGCCAACATTTTTATTTACTTCACACTTCCTTAACTATCTTGGTTCAAATTTTGACTGGTTGGCTAGCAAGAATTCTCTCTGGTAACTGAGATTACTTAAAGCACAAAATATTGAAATCTTGAGAGGCCTAACTTTTTTTTCCCCTTGAGGGAATTAATTGAGATTCCTTTTAGTTAATAGCATGCTAAGTAGCAGCTAGCTCCTTCTAGCCTAGCATGTAAGTAGATTTTGTCTGCTCTTAAAATACCCTTCCAATCACATTCTGGTGAATAGTTTTATTCCTCTGAATGATGTTTACATGTTATTTTCAGCACAGCAAATTAACATAGACAGTGTGTTTACCTAACAATGATGACAGTTCTTAATATTAGTGGATAATGCTTAGTTTGGACCCAGACTACAGAGTATATCTGAGTAAGCAGGGAAGAGAAGCTGTAGCTCACTAGTTTCTGTCTCCAGCTTCCTCGAATTTGACTCCTTGCTCTGTTTAGAGTAAGACATTTGCAGCTTCACTTAATGAGAAAAACTATATTAGTTATCTGTTCACAGCTGCAGACTCTGGACATTTTCAAATTTGTTTGGCTCTCATGGTTATACTTAATCATAAGGCTTGTCATGACCACACCTGAGTACCTCACTTAATGGGGTTTTGGAGACGGTTCTGCTGCCTCAAAGACTCACACTATGTCACTTTCCTATTGGAAGTTGAGTTCTGTGATTAGAAAGTTGATTTGCCTGAGAGAAAGATAGAAATTAATGAACACTCTCACTCTCTTCCATGCTGCTGTCTTACTTGACTGTTTTCACTTTCTGTGCACAAAAACTGCACCAAAAAATACCAGAAAGACACTGTGTAACTTTTAGTAAAACTTTTCTGTAACCACTGGAATTATTTTACTGCCATAAATCTGTTAACAATGTAGTAATACAACGTATTACAACACAGTAATACAGTTTTAACTTTCTAGCCCAGAACAGGTTAATCTGAACACACTCCTACCAGCATTAGTGCATCACAATGGGAGGAGACCTGTCTGAGGGGCAATGGGACAGCTTGGAACAAACCCTTCCCAGATGGACAGTCCCTCATGAGAGGCATAAAATGACAGGTCTAAATCTATGCTGGAGGTTACAAGTCCAGTGGGGAAATAAAATCCAGCTACTCATTATTAGTTACTGCTGTAAGCATACTCAGTTTTCTTTATCATTAAGAAACAATATGGAAGATGCCTAGAAGATGACAAACAGTAACATCTAACATGCAAATCAGCATCCCGGGAGTTTTAATCTTCCGGGGCCTTCCTCATGAGGACTCCTGCCAGCTGCAGATGCTTGGCTAACTAATTGGCACTAGCATAAACAGTATTTGAATTTGTCCAGGAAAAGAGCAGAAGGTCTGAGAAAGGATTATTAATATACATTTAAAAAAATCTAGTCTATCTCTGTTGAAATTATTATCTGTGTGATTCATTTCTACAACTGAAAATTGCACTAAACCCAAGGAGTGGTTTATAAAGCTCTCGACACTATCTAACTCAATCTTAGCTATTGGAAGATTATAAAGCAGGTATAGAGTACAAAAATAAAACAATCTGCTACTATAATAAGGAATCCTGTACTCTCGGGGCTTCATAAAGCAATTTTGCATCCAGGCCTGACTGGCTTACCAGCAAATAGAACTTTTCATCAAAAAGATTGCTGGATTGTTTAGCAATGTGGCAGCCCCTGAGCTACAAGACAATCTATCCCATCTGTAACACTGATACCACCACAAAGAAGTTATTATCTAACTTATTGACAAAAGGTACCAATCTGACACTTCTCAGGAGCAATTACCTGACTTCTGTAATACCTGAAAGTACTTACTTAGTTCCTTCTTTCAGTGATTGTAGAGGTGCTGGGAAACAACAAACCCAGCTGGGTTAGACTTTCCTTGCATTCAGACATGCACTTTCCAGACAGAATTTGCAGGCAAGTTAGGTTGTCAAACTGAAGAAAATTACTATAAAAATTGTGGGAAAAAATTAAGTCATAGGCAAACAAGTTGCAAAGAAACCTGGGAAAAGAAGGAGGCAGAAGAAAGCAACTATTAAGCGCCAAGGACTGAAGAGAAAGGATAGAAATATAGGGTGTTTCTGTGCATCAATTGTTTTAAAAGCTTCTGAATAAAAAATTAACAGCTGATGGCATCGTCACTAGGACTTACATCTAGTCTGAGAAAGAGAGCTGTTAGGACAGTGCCTGAGCCAGTGAGACAGATGGCTGGTGAAGGAACTGACACTGCAAGAGCTGGAACATTCAGCAGAGAGGAAAAACAACAGCTATACCCATGAAGGAACTTCTGCCAAGCACGTAAGGGAAGTGAGCGGAATCACAGCAATTTGAACAGTTTCTGTAAGAATGTGGATGATGGGCTGAACTGCAGGCGATGTCAGAGCCCGAGAGTGCAGCGTCAGTGCAGGAGCAAACAGACAACAGAATGATTAAAAGGTCTTACAATACCTGAAAAAACAGCAGTAAATAGTACAGAGATGTCACATTATACAAGTAAAAGAGATTTTACATGTGAGTATAGAAAATGCTCAATAGACACAAGCACTGAAAAGATATCACCTACCATCCTTGTGCAAAAAGATAGCTCTTAGTATTCAATATGAAAAACATTGTCAGAAGCCAAGAATTGTGACATCACCCCATCCCTCCTCCTCAAATTTGTCTACTAAGAAGAAAAGTTTCCACAAACCTTGCATGTCTCACAGCTACAAATTTACTGTCAGTAAGATTCCAGAAGTTCATAACAGTCAACTCCAACACCTGCATCTTGAGGTGCATTAAAGTGTACCAAAATGATTTCACAGGTCAAGGTTTCTCACCTCTCACTGACAGCTGTCTCTAGACCAGTTGAAGGAGGGTGGAACACGAAAGGAGCTGCCACTTCCTGTAAAAGAGAATGAACTATTTTGAAATACATGCATATATTCTGGGGTCATTTCTGTGGTTTAGGAACATAAAAAATATCCGCTATAAAGCCTGAAAAGATTTGAGACCCACTAAATGTTTGCAATCAAGTTTCCACACACTTTCAAATATTTTTAGTACAATCCACTTCTCTTCACACTGACAAAAAACCCAAACAAACAACACATGAAAAATTTGGCCATAATATATCGTTGGAAATAGAGTGACTTAAATGCATGGGAGGAGGGGGTTGTAGGAAGAACAAGTTTGAGAACTGAACAGTTTTTCAGGAACAGGGAGATGGTCACAAAGTCTCTTGAGAATTGATCTCCAATTTTGATTCCATTCTAAGAAGAAATAGTTCTGACAAAAAGGAGGTGTACAATAATACCCCAAATAAGCATCTAAATTAAAAGAAAAAAAATAAGTTCTATATTGACTTTCTGCAGCCACGTTACTTTTTCTTATTATTTTCCCAGTCCATTACTGCTGCCAATCATTGAGAACACGAGGAAAGCTTCATCCTTCTTTTAGGTTGTGTGATGATGGTTCTGTACTCAGCATTACTACACAGACACACTTCAGTACATGCTGTTTTCACTAAGCATATGCTGTATAATAAGTGTTTAGGCTGTACAGTTCAAGAAAAAAGCTCATTGCTGAAGACAGCTCTGCTGAAATGAGTCTTTGACCACCACTGCAGAAGGGAAATGGCTGTGGCATGGACAAGTAGAATATTAAAAATCACGTCAAATTTCTGACAGAATAAGATTATCTTTCTAGTATTCAGAAAATTAGGTCACTTTCCAAGACACAGAAAGATTTTAAATACACAGGCCAGGCAAACTAATTAAATAAACAGTATGGGATGGCTCCAAAATATTATAGATCACACATTAATCCAAAAAGCCAACATAATTATGAAGTGCCCATCTCAGACTTTTGGGTACTCAAAATAGATGTAAATAAACCAGTAATGTCCTAATGAGTGTAAAACTCATCATTGGCATGACAAAAAGAAGTCAGTGCAACTGACAAAAATAATGAATATGTTTACAGTACAGAGAAAAAACAAAACAAACTGTTCAAGAGTCAGGGTCAGCAAGACAACCTAAATCTAATATTAAGCTATTTCAGGGAGGCAGGCAGTGCAAGTCTTAGATGAAACTATTCTGCCTGAAAACTCCATAGAACCTGTAGTTCCGTTGGGTGCCTTTTCCATTAAGTGGAAACAGGTTTGCAGAGACCTGATAGAGCTCAGGCCCCCTCCCATCCACCCAAGCCCTGCTAATTAGCTACAGATACATCAGAAATTAAAACACAGTCTCACAGTATTTCCCTCCTCACTGAGGCCATCTCCAGTGTCCCTTTCCCAGCCTTTTGCTGCATCCCAGCTCAGTCAGGAGGCGGCAGAACGAGACGTAAAGGGTGAGGGCAGGAAAGCCATTGCTGCCACAAGCAGGGGCCAGGTAACAAATGCCAGAAGGCAACAGCCAACAGAAGCAGCTTTCCTACATCCCAGAGAATTACCAACTCTTCTGCCAGACCTATGCTCAATCCTCCAATTCCATTCTTTAGTCAGGAACTGGCAGGAGTGGGCAAATAGCCAGCAAGCCAGCCAGGCAGTTTGGCACCAATAAAGATGGCGGAGCTTATTCATCATAATCACTTAAGGTACCTTTTCTGTGGTTTAAAAACCGTTTTGTTAAAAGTTTGGAAAGGTAAGGTAAGGTAAGGTGAAAGAAAAGCAAGGCTGCTCCTCAAGAGGGCACCGACACTTTACTTCTGAAGCCGGCGTTAGACACCTCCAAACCAACATATCGCTGAGGAGAATAACACACCGATTACACAGCAACTGGAGGAGAAGCGCAGCCGACATTTCGCCCTTCCCCAGATCCCAGGACTGAGGGAACCTCCCTCAGCCGACCCTCCCTCAGCCGAACCGCCCTGCGCGCCACCGCCCTCACACGGCGCGGCCCCGCCCCCGCCGCGCAACAGCCAATCAGAGAGCGCACGGCCCCCGCCCCGGCCGCGCGGCAGCCAATCAGAGAGGGCGCGGCGGGAAAGCGGGGCGCGCGCCGCCGCACGTGCCGAAGGGTCGCGCGCGCCGTTAGCGGCCCCCGAGCGCGGGCCCGACCCCGCCCGTCCCATCGCCGCGGGAGCAGCGAAGAGACCGGGAACGGCAGGGACGGGACACGGAACGGCAGGGAAGAGGCCCGAGAGAGCGCAGGAATAGTGGCAGCTCTGACACGGCGGTGAGCGGCACGCGCGGCCGGTGGCGGGGCTCGTGGGTCGCCCCACTCCTCGAGCGAGGTTTCTCCTTGTAAAGCCCTCGTGGGTCGCCCCGCTCCTCGGGTGGGATTTCTCCTTGTAAAGCTCGCGTGGATCGCCCCGCTCCTCGGGTGGGATTTCTCACTGTAAAGCCCTCGTGGGTCGCCCCGCTCCTCGGGTGGGATTTCTCCCTGTAAATCTCTCAGCTTGCCTTCTCCGGTGTTGCCTTTGGGAATTAACCCTGCTAGGCAAGCATGGAGCAAAAGAGGTGTTTGAATGGCTTTATTAAGTAGTTAAATGCTTTATTTAATAAATTGCTACTAAATAAGCATTGTTTTAATAGGCTTTGGGGTTTTTTTTCCCTTTTGTTTGTCAGTGTGCAGATCCTCCCCCAGACTGTACCAGGCTGAGGTCACCCAGCAAAGCCCAGAGCTCTGTCCGAGGGAGGTGCCAGGTGAGGCTCAGGGTGGATGTGCCCTTTTTCAGGGCACCTCCCGAGGGACCAGCCCAGCACACAAAACGTGGAGTTAGGCAAAAGCAACAGCGAGGGATAAGTAAGTCTTACAGGGCAATTTCTTTCCATTGCATTTACTAAGAAATGATGGAAGCACAGGAAGCACGTGGATCTGCCATCCTCCCCTTCAGTGAGTGAACCTGTAAGTTGGATAAGCGCCCTTGATCCTCCAGGGCAGCCTGGGGTGAGCCACTACCAGATTTTATTGAGACTTTAGGGATCAAATTGATTAACTATTCTGTGTTGTGTTTGCTCAAGGGACAGGAAGGAAACACTAAATTACACCCATTTGAAGTCACTTGCTAATGAATAATGTAATTATACACTAGGGTATGAGAAGGTTTTTTACATTAAGTCCCTGATGTTTTTGTTTTCTCATAAGAATCATCTGTGTTTGGATAAGCTAGAATTAAACATTGCCTCTTTGAGAAGTCTGTATTTGTAACTGTGGTAAAGATAGTTTGTGTTAAAAAAATAACATGTTTAAATTATCAGGGCAGGTGGTAGAAGTAAAAAGCCAAACTCATCTAGGCTGGATGTCATGCACATGTTTTAAAGGCAAGAGTTCCTTAACAGATGCTTGGAGGCTTCTCCATGTAGACCTGATCACAGCAGAAAAAAAGTGATGATTCTACTTTTTCTATATGGCAGTTCAGGGAACTAATGGAAAGTGACTTCCTAGTGTAATAACTATGAATTGGCCAAAACTCTCATTTCAGTTTTACATTTGAACAAAGAAGTGGGAACAACTAATATACTGCTAAATTCAAATATCCTCAAAGAAACTCCAGTAACAGAACAACTTTTATTCATGTCTTTAGGACAAAGAATTGTGCTGAGGGCAGAATTTTGGCTCTGTTACTTCATATTTTATATTGAAGTTCAAAGCTGTGAAAGCTTCAAAATGTATAATTCAGTCTCATTTTCCACAGCACTTTCTTTTAGGAAGTGTGTGCTAAAGCTAAATGATACCATCTTTGCCTACTGAAATAGCAAATGGTTATGTTCTCTTCCATAATTGTATAAATTTACAGTTGGATGAATATTCTGTTTCTGTCTTTTTTTCCCATGGTGTGTAAACTCAGTTAATTTACATACATTGAACCTGATTTGGTTGCAAGGAAAGAAAGGTGTGAGGGATTGCTACATTTTCTTTCAGGCCAGCTCATTGTTCTGGCTCTTGTCTCCTGTCTCAGGAACACCTCGGGCTGCCATCAGTGAGGAAATGGAAAAGCAAGAGGTGCTTAGTTCTGGTTCAGAAATGCTAATATGTAAATAAAAAGGAGACTACACCCAAAACTGGATGGTGCCAGTAAATGTAGTAGTAGTAAGCTTTGTCATTTGAAGTAGTTCTATTCAGTAGATTCACTGTCTCTGTTCTAGGTTGCCTCTTGCCCTGCTCTTCTCTGGTAGAAAAACAGTCTCAGGAATCCCTTTAGTGACTACAGTGTTGGTTTTGAGCATATGAAAATGGATTTTTAAGAGCTTGGAGCCAGGTTTTCAATTACTTGGCTTCTATAATTGGGGCAGATTTTCAAAAGAGGTTAGTACTGACTGTTCTGGGCTCTTGTGAAGATTTGTCCATTTTGATTTTGTGCCTAACTGAACTGATCTGCTGAAAATCTGGTCTCTGTAGCCAGGCTTGCCATTCTTAGAATGCTGTGAGGGCACTAAAACTTGAAATAAAAAAACAGCTATACAGCAACCCCCACTGAATTCAGTACCCCAAAACTGCCACCCAGCACAGAATAAGAGTAAGACAGGGTTGAGCCTTCTGGTATGTGCAGGCGAATCATTTTTTAGAACTTAACAGTGAAAATAGCTGTTGTTTTGCTACCTCTGTTCTGGATGTGTTTATTTAAAGTATAAGCTTTTATGAAAGGAAAGTTGCAGGTTGTAAGAGTGCAAAAATGTCATATGTGTTTGGGAAACTATAAAATGCTTTAATTAAAATTTACTGTAGTAGTTGTTAGTAATACTGTGAGTTCTGAGATACCACCAGAGCTTCTGGAGTTGGGCTGTTCTGACCTGGAGCCTGGGATAAACATTTGGAATCTATCACTGTAAGCAATGGTGCAGTTCCTACTGACTGTGATTTAACAGTGTTGAGTCCTGTGTTAGAATGGTTGCAGTACAGACAAAGTGAATGTTCTGTGTTGGAAAGAAACTTATTTAAATCGGCCATCAGCCATCTTTTCTACTGGCAAAGCTGTTCCAAAATGGTAATAATGATTCATGTGGTCTTTCTGGCTAGTTATGTGACTTACTATTGCAGATTCAGGCACTGTAGAAGATTTTTGGTTGTGTTTTTGAATAATTCCTTTTATTTGAAATTAATTTAGTGTCCTTTTGTGCATTGTTTTGGCCTCTTTGGTTCCTTAGAAATCACTGTCTGAAAAATGAGTTATTAATTGTTGCAACTGAAGAAACAAACCAATAATTTTCTATAGACTTATGAGGGGAAAAAGAAAAGACAAACCAAATCAAAACAGAGCTATATGTTTGAACACATGTACTTCTTTCATGCAGTGCTTGCACAGTTGAAATAAGGACTTCCAATAATCCCAGATAAGCAAACAATAGTACTGTAATTTTCATGTACAAAGTGTGGGATCCCTGTCTCTGTGCTGGTGTTGCACTTACAGCTGAGTGAACCTCTGACAAACAAAGGAAAATAGACTGAAAATGGTTACATTTAAGTCAATACCTCTCAGAGCAGTGAGAGTCAGAGGCATTCACATAGACATGATAAGGGAAAAGAGATGAATTGTTGTTGAGGTACTTGCCTTACAGACCTGTCATAAAACTGAACTGAAGACTTAGGACATCATGTTATTTCTGTTACCAATAACAGCTGGAGAGAATTGGTAAAAAAATCTACAGGCTACAGAAATCCCACAGCAGTCACAAGCCTTATTTTGGACAAAGAATATTTGATGTGCCTGTGATGAGACTCGGCTTCCTTTGTCACAATTTTGGGGGGATGGGGATAACTTAGCTCTGGTTTACATCTGTATCCCTCCAATGTCCTTCTGCAAATGAAAATTTAATTTGGTGAGGCTCATACACCGAATTTGATTCAGCTTGCCCCTCTCTGACATTGTGAGCCCATTATGGCATCATTACTCTCCAATTACAGGCATGAAGGTAAGAAGTGACCTGGTAATGAAGGGTACACACCCAGAGCAGTGTAGCAAGAATTTTAAATGAGGCAAAAGGAAGAAAATTTACTACACTGATATCTATCAAAAGGCCAATTTTCATAAGTGGCTACTTTGAAAAGAGTCCCCAGGCAGTGCTAGGCATCACTGTGCTGTCACTGGAATTTGTCTCAGATGCAGTTATCTACAATTTCTGTAGTTCCATGTACTGCATAGCACTTGTACTGAAACAAGGTCAAGGAGTTTGGTATCCTAGTGTTTACTGAGCTTTTTTAGAATAATGCCTAAGCTAGAGGTCAAAAAAATCTAGCATGGAAATGTATTTTCTGCTTTAGTGCTTATTGTGCTTTCAGTTTTGAAAATAAAATATTTGACATCAAATGTGCTCCTGAAAACACAAATACTTACTAGCAAAGTGCATATGTGGCATTTAACCAACTTCATTGTCTTCTGTGGTTTAAGATATTAGAAACTAACTTTGTCTGCCTTTCCAAAATGTCCTTTCTCTCGTGTGAGTAGAATTTTGTGAGACTGACTGTTATGGGATCTTAGAGGGTACATTTTTAGAGCAAGTGCTGCCTGCTGGAGGGTGACTTTGCTGAGGCTGTTCGGAATGTGCCGCAGTGAACGGAACAAGCGCCTGAGAGGAGGCGGCAGGGGAAGAACTGGCAGCAGCAGCACAGGCCGGAGAAGTTACATTGTACTGAGCAGTTTCATTTTGCTTCAAATGGATGAGTGGTTTCATTCTGAACTAAAAACAGACCCACAAAGGACTGATGACCAGAGAAAATGGAATAAAGCTGTGCAGCAAGGAAATAACTCCTTTTGGTGCAGGAAAGAGTAAAATCTAAGAAAACTGGTAGAAGCAGAGGCAAAAACTGCACATTCTTTTCAGAGGATGTATCTCAGACTTGAGGTACTTCTGACAGAGGAAGGTATCCAGTGGAATATGTACAGTAAGACTGCCAGCTGGCAGAGTAGCAGGTAATGGTGGATATCATTTAGACACTCTTTTTGCCCTTTTACCCACTCATCTACAGACAGTCACATAAAGATTCTGAAGCTGTCAGCTGCAGTGTGGCGTTCTGTGCTCCAGTGTAGTACTTGGGGGATGCAGACCCATGCTCAGTTTTAAGATTGTGCAAATCAGTGCTGTTGGAGACAGTTTTTAGCTGCAACAGTTCCTTGGTCTCGTTAACTGTGCAGGGCTGCTTGAGGTGCCAGGTGTCAGTTGGAAGGATACAGTGAAAACTCATAGAGCAGGTGGGAAGAACTGCAAAACAATCCTTCCTGGTGCAGGTTCACAGGGGCCGAGTCAAAATTTCTGTGAAGAGATGAAAAATGGACTTGCACATAGTTACTTACTTCTTGCCATCTGCAGAAGTTTATTAAATTATTAAATGCCATCTTGCATTTAAATTTGTCCAGTTTTCTGCTCTGGTTTGCTTTAATAGTGGGAAAAAAAAATCACTGAAGTGTTCTAGGTGCTATGGAGACAGTGCTGATGTCAGAAATGTTTTCAGTGGGGGCCTGGGAAAGGGAAACAGATGGCTGCAGTTAGTGGTGCCCATGGTTGGGCGTTGGTGCATAACAGAGCAGTGGAGTGCAGTGCAGGATTACTGAGCTGGCAGTGGATGTGGCACTGCTGGGAAGGTGGTAGAGCCTGCAGAGGGGCAGAGGTTGTTACCTTACCCCCAGCACTGCATTAGCTCAGATTCCTTGTGTCCTGTTGTGTCCATGCTGGGCTGGGCCCCACCATTGGCTGCATGAGCTTGAACTGCTCAGGTGTCTGTACTCTTTGCAGACTTGGGCTGGATTACACTGCCTGCTCAACACTGGCTTTTTTTCTGTCCCAGTATATGATGAAGTATCTTTCTGTTATTTATGTTGTCCTGACCCTTTATAGACCTTTATTTTCTAGGTGGTTTCTCAACTCATGGGACTTTTAAAAGACTTGATGAGCCAGGGGTGAATGCACAGTACAGGTGTAGCTTGGAGTTCCCGAATAAATTCTTGGGGTTTTTTTTAAGTATTGAAGTCTTGGGTGATGGTAAATGCTGTTGCCCTTAATAATTTGCCACAGTATCTTGCATTGAACTGAAACAAAACCAGAAACAGTAACACCAAAAAGGCTTCCCAAGTTCCCAACTTCTTCCTCACTCTGGGAATACCCCCTCCTCTGTGAAGGTTGAGTGCAGTTCCATGCAGATGACATCAGTGCAGGACTCTGAGGTCATTGGTTCTTGAGTTCCCCTCGGTGTGGTTCTCTTTGCCCCTTAGGTACATACACTACTGACAGGATCTTTTCAGCTACTTCCAGCAGCTTAGCTGTGGTCTGCTCTGCCTTATCTATCATCTCACTTGCCTTTAATTTTTATTCTGAACTACAAATGAGCAGTCCAATTGTCTCGATGGCTTATTTATCAAGCTTTCTAGTGAGCCTCTTTTGTTTTACCTTTCCTTGTGTTTAGAAGAAGCTGCCTCTAAATATCCCTTGAGGTCACTTTTCTTCCTTTCAAGCCCATCCTTTTGAAACTCTCATTTGCTGTGATATCTACAAAGACTTTACAGTGATTAAACAGTGCTTATTATGATGTTCACTTGTACTTTCCAGTCACTCTATTCAGTTGTCTAAAAATAAAATGAAAGATTCTGTAAGCTCTTCAGTACAGAGACTGGCTTTTTGTAGGAGTGCTTAACACAGCAGGGCCCAGAAACCCAGGGAGGTGCCTACAATACTGGTTCAAGAGAGAAGAAGAAACCTCACATTTCCAGGTATAAATTATTTTTTGTTAGGAAGGTAAGTGTAGGGTGCCTTCAGGGATCATTTCTTCATAATGAAATGTGCATTAATGCTAACAATATGCAATGATTTTTAGTCAGGGTGACGTGTCTACAATGCAAAGATCAAGGTTTTTTCATTAATGGCATTTAGGGCACCAGCAGCATTTATGTGAGCTAGACTGGGCTATGTGACAAGATGATTCTGTGCTGGAAAGCTACAATTATTCTGTAAATTTCAAAATCCAGAATTCAAGATGAGAAGAGGCTGAGAATTTCTGCATTTGATTGGCTCAGGCTGAAAGCTGGAGAAAAAGCAGTTTGCCTTTTATGCATTCTGTCAGCTACAACAATGCTAACCAAAGAAAGTGTCATCTCCCCAGAGTCTCTTTTCAGACAAAAGTACTATAGGGCAATAATGAATCTTAAAAGAAATTCATGATTGGAAAAAGCAGTGTTTTGCATATAAATGTTTCTAATGGAGCTGTGAGCATCAGTTGTGCTCTATTACCTTGAAAAATACCGTGAGAATCCCTGTAGCTTTGAGTAATTCAAGATGTGAAAGGTGTTATTTATTTTTATTTGTATTATGTTTCTTATAAAATATTAAATAATCCTTTGGCCAGAAGTATTATTAGCTCTTTAAGACTGTACAGAAATATTATCCATGACTTCAAAAGCTTAAGTTGCTAATGGGTGACTTAGATAAACTATGATCAGCAGAGCATAACTCCTACTGATCTCTTAGACAGAAGTACCTACAGGCAGGTAGATTAAAATGTGTAAGAAATATATACTTCTCCAGTATTGTGGACCTGATTAATTTTTAAGAACAAAGTTAGACTTTACAGCCCTAAATAAGTGACTCTGCTTTTTAATTTTTCTCTTAATTTTTCTTTCTGTGTCATCTATCACTATCTGTGCCCATACAGCACAGATTTTCAGCTCATCTCTTCAGCCATGGGGAGTACAGAATGATTTTAAGAGAATTAAGATTCCTACAATTTGCTAGAACCTTAGAAGAAAAAAAAGTATGTTTGGAGTTAAACTACAAAGAATGTTAGACCATTTTTTTTGCTGTATTGCATGGGAAATTGATGACTGTTTTAATTGACCATCTTTATGCCACAGCCATCCCCAAACTCAGCCCACAGAATCTGCCATCAGGAAAATTAAACTGTGCTGAGATTCCACTGCCATATGTGATTGAAACAAAAGGTTGACATTTCCTGGAAATTTCAGAAATGAATGTACAAGCTGAATTTTGTGTATAGATGGTTTTGAACCAAGGAAATATTTTAATGTTTTTACTTTTTTTTTTCCTTCTAAATTCTGCTGTTACAAAATGCTACTCTTAGTACTTTTTTTTTAGTAAAGCAGGAATAAATGATAACCTGCACTAGTGTTTTTGTTTGTTGTCATTCCTCCTCCTTGCCAAGCACATCTCGTCCTCCAGGGAATGACTAATACAGGCTGATCTGACTCTGGAAGAATCTGTGTTCCATTAGGACTTTGGTGGAAGGAGCAATCCAACCCATTTTGCAAGTAGAATCTTCATCCCTTTGTCTCGTCATTGCATTCTGGTGGTGTTGCCTGAATAACTCAGGATAAAATAAAGTGGTATATGGATCTTAATAAATGAATATAGTGCCTATAGGTTGTTTTCTGTGGTTCTGGAAAATGTTGACAAGTGGTTTCCTTTGTTCTTGGGCATACCTGTGCCCTGGCTGCATTGTGCATATTAAGATATTTTCCCCAATTACGGTTTTTCATTGGAAATAAACTTCTAATATTTAAGTCACTCGGGAGTTCATGGCACTTCTTGCAACAGTGAGGGGATGAGGAACTCAAGTGAAGAGCTTTAATTGCCTTCTGCTATAAGGCAGTGCTGTAGCCATGTCTGTGTGTTTCTGAGGTTTGTGCTCAGCTATTCTCTTTTCCTGAGATAGTTGGGCTCCAGTGGAGACTGGAAATGTTTTTGCCTGAAGACAGAGGCGATTCTGATGTGGTTTTTGCTGGTTAGTGCTTATTTTGCTCATGTTTGGCAGCAAACAGTACCTTGTTACTGGCTACAGAAATAGTGTAGAATCCTTTGGGATGACAGTGCTGCTTTAGGAGTAAGACAACTCTGACTTCAAGGTTTAATGTGAACCTGGAGGAAGTGCACCTGATGGATAGGATGAGCAGCTGGTTCTGAATCACTTAAGTGTGCAGGTGGCATCTGCTTTGCCATATGCAACTTGTTTATCAGAGGTCTGGATTCCAAAACAGAGTTTCTTTTGACTGCGTTTTTCTCTCCTGGACTATTCTGATGATTTTTTCAATGTGAAGTTTTAAATAAAGGAAATAATAAATCAATGTCTGACCTACATCTGCCTTTTGCTTTTGAAGTCAAATAATCAGCCAGTAAAAACCTTCCAATAAGTTGGTGTTGCGCTCCAACTTTCAGAACCAGAAGAATTTGCAAAAGATTAAAGGTCATAAGTACTTGTAAAAGTGTTTGTTGCTAGACTGTGTTTGCAGCTTCTTAAGATTTAGGTGTTCTTTGAAATGTCTGTGGAACTACCCCCTGTATGACAAATCTGGTTTATGTTTTTATCAGAAACATTGGGAGGGGACAGCAAATACTGTAGAGGAGGAAGAGAATACATGAGGAAATAAGATGTGTAGTTGTAGTGGAGATTGGGTTTTTTTGTTCCTGAGTATTAAAAGTTTAATTACAGCTATGTCAAACGTTACCAATATTTCACATTCCTGATTCTTTGCTTATTGATAATCACCATTCTTTACTCCTGAACACGGAAAATTTTAAAAAAGAAGTAACATTAAAAGTGTTCTTACTGGTTTTAATGTCTTCATTGTACTGTTTTAGGACCAGAAATGCAAATGTTTTCATGTGTCACACCACCAGAGGGGTACTTTTAACTAAGACATGTTATACTTTTCTCACTTTAATGGTGACATGTCATAAAACTGGCATAGAGCTGGTAGATTTCTAGTTACTGTTCCATCTGTCTCCATATAAAAGTAGAATTTACATTAGGGTTTCCTATTTCTAATCCCTATTTGAGATAGCATTCTGTGTAGCTTGCTTTCTTTTCCTTGATAAATCCTGTTTGAGAGATTTTGCTGGTTTCAGAAATTAGTTCTACTCGATTGTTAACTTCACAGTTCCTCATTTTCCTTTACCATAAATCTGACTTCTGAAAAAAATCTATTGTTTCTCAGACAAAAGCAAAACAATCATCTCACTTTTTTTCCCCCCCTGTGTTTTGTGTATGGAGCCTTCATTCTTACTCTTAGTAAAAAAATGGGGAAATTTAATTTTAATTAAGTTTTGGGAGATGGAATTTACTCAGTTTAGACTGTCTTGATATTAAACTGTGGTTCCTTAAAAAACTGAAGAGGCTTAATGTACTGATGGTAAAATTTAGAAACTGGAAGGTCTGGATTCTTTCCCTGATGCTACATCATGTTTTCTCTATGTGGCAGGTTGAAATCTTGTTTCCTCCTGCCTCTGGAAATGCTTATGAATTCTCTGCAGAAAATGTGCCCATTCACAGATGGCAGGCAGTGGGCACAAGGTTTAGCTTTGGGTTGAGGTGCTCGAGTTGTGTGAGACCTTGTGCTGTCCCCCTGTACAGGCAAACTTGTCTTTGAGTATTCTTAGCTGCCAGTACAAACTGTACATGTAAAGCCCTTCTTTGAATACCCAGGTGTTTTTCTGTTTGAGACAGTGTTTTTCTACAGTTTAATTATAGCTAAAATTTGAAACCAGCCTGGAGTGACCTTTTCCACTGGTATGGTGAGGAGAACAAGGGCAAAGGAACAGGTGTTCTGGCAGAAGTTCAAAGCAGAGCAGTTCAAAGCAGTTTCCAAGGCCAAGGAACACACACAGGTTACATTTCTGTGAGGAGTATTGAGCTTGCCTGGCTTTGTGCAGCTACAGCACAAACATGTTGTGCACGTGGCACCCGAGCTGATCATCTGCACATCTTCCATTTCTTTTCCATTTTCAGAGGAAAGACGTGGATGCTCCTGTGCCAAGTGTGTTTTGGCTTTGTAAGTCTGAGTGAAAATAGCTGCTTTGCAGAGGTCAGAGCAGCCTGCCCTGCCAGGTCCGTAAAACTTCCTGGGTATATTTGAAGGGAAAGAGGAGCACAACACATTAGGCTGTGTCTTGTGTCACTTCAGGTGATGTTTAAGCTGAGTGTGCTTAAACCTGGAGCAGTTTTGCTTTGGATAAGCTTTGTCCACACCCAGCCACTTGTATGGGATTGCAATGTCTGAGACACAGCCCAGCGAAATGACTGGCACCTCTTCACAGGGAGTTGTGGCACCAGCAACACGTGATTGATTTATCATATGCACTTCACAGTATTTTCATTTTAAGAGTGGAGCATTTCCTAATGATGATCTATATTTACCCCTTCTTCTTGATGGCAGGTGGATGTTGGTATGCTGTTAACTCTGATGCTTGTGCTAGCCAACAATTAATTTAAGTAAATCAGAACTAAAAGAAAATAGGAGGAAACAACATATCTTGGGAAAGAGAGCATTGTAGTGTTACTTAGAAACTAAAGCACACATCTGATACAAATAAAAGTTGCAGTTTCCCAAAGATTACTCTTGCCTTGTTTGCCCAGGTGAACTGTGGTAGAAAGTGTAAAATATTAAGGAACTCAGTGGTTTATAAATCCTTAAAGACTGATACATGTTAGATTGTGAATACTGAGTCTCTATGGAGTAATGAGTTTGCCATTCCTGTGTCCTGCTTATCTACAGTAAATGTCTTGCCATGTGTTATTCCTTAGCCTTAATCCAAAAGCACTGCCTGGGTCTCTCAGGTGGCTGATGTCCCCCAACAAGACACATTTGCTTTTGTAGAAGAGGGTTCTTTTGGGCAGCTTTCATTTCTTACACTCACTCCTCTGCAAGGAGCAACAGCTGTTATGAGAATAATGTCCAGCAATAGTGAAATCTGAAGATGTGAATTTTATACCTTTATTATTCAGTTTACATGACCTTAATATCTTTCTCTAAAAATGAATACTTACGGCTCTTTATTTTCTGTTTGATAATTATTGAGAAAGTAAAATAACTTCATATATAGCACAGTTTGCATAAGCACTGAAAATGTTAAATGCTTAGAACTTCCAACACTTTATAAAAATTTAACTAATATTAATGTTGCCCTAGTAAAGAGGACAGACTGAAGGGTAAGTGGAATCTCATGTTGGGTAGAATGAAAGGAAAATATAGTGTAAAGGGTATAGATGTATTCTCTAGTTATGTAGACTGGCAAAATAACCATCCCACTGAGACTAATGGGATGTAGATTTTGACTGTTTAGGTGTAAAAATGGGGATTTCCCACTGTAAACCTTCCTTTTTGTAAGAATCAACAAGTAATATGGTATGAGTGTGTAATTTGTTTTCTCTTTCCAGAGTTGTGGGAGCTTTGAACATCCTGTCTAAGTAGTGTGTGTGAGAGACTGGTTTATGCATACTTACATGGGTTATGCAAATGCAATTAGATACATAACATAGACTAAATTTTAGTGGGTTTGGGTTAGTTTGGTTTCTGCCCTCCTCCTTCCAGAAGACCTGTTTATGTAAGTTGCATTGAACTCACTGACAATGTATAAATACCTGTGCATGTGCCAGAGCAGTGGTTGTAGTACACAAATCTTATTTAGATATTTATGTTTATTCATCTTATAAGAATTGTTGTAAGTAGCCTAACCAGAGCTAGGCCCCAGTTTTCTTTCAGACAAAAGGACCAAGGAGTTTCTTCTGTGTTTCTCCAGAAATTAAAATGAGTTCTAATTTTAGGACTTTTATGTGGGCTGAGATGCACACTGTAATTTCTATGACCAGGGCAATGAGCTTGGAGAGGCAGGATATTTGAAGAAACTCTATTTAACTTTGTGAACATTGTTCTTAATTAAAGATTTAGGAATCCTAAGTTCAGAGAATGCAGTAATTTTGAGCTTAGACTTTCTATAGCTTCCAGTCAAGGCTTCTGAGAACTTGGAAATCACGTGTTTGTTTCTTTTCAGTGAAAACTGCTGACTGACACACTTTATCAGTCCAGTATGGTTGGTTTGGTTTTGGGGGGTTTTCATTTGTTTGTTTTTAATTTAAAAGTGTTTGTGAGTAGGCAAATGTATCTTCCAGATACATTTCTAGGCTGTGGCTATCCTGGACCAAACAACACATAAAAAAGAAGTAAGAATTCACATCAGAATTTTAATTTTAACACCAGCTGAATGGAGATATGTGCAGGATTTCTTTTTCTGCAGGCCTGCAGATGAAATAAACTGCATTGATAAATCTTCAAATAAGTTAAGGAGAGTAGTAATTTCTGTCATTACTGCATTACAATCAAAAACTGTCATGTCAACTGCAATGAAGTAGTAGCTTTCCAGTCTTTTTATTTAAGTCTGCATAATGTTGATGCCCATGTCATGTACTACTGTTCCTGGGTATAATAAATTCTGTCTTTAACACTGCAAGGAAGGCACATTTCAGAAGATAGTTACAGTTCTTTACGTTTGTATCTATGCAGAGTTATTCAGTTGGGTATGACTGTGACTAAATAACATCTCGGGTATCTCTGGGTATGATATGACTCAGAAGTTACTTTAGTGCAGGTTTCAAACCAACAAACAGAACGGTGTAGTGTAGTGGAGGTTCTGCACTTGTGCTTTCCTGGTGCAGCTGATGACTCAGTGTATCCCAGCGCTCTGGGGGATGGCTCTGCCATGGCCATCAATCCCCCTGGGCCTGTGAGCCCTTCATTAGGAGAACAGAGATTAATGTTTTATTACAGCAGCGTAGCTTTTACAATTACATATGTAATGAGAGAGGGAGCAGGGGATTGCAAAGTCTCCATCTTTCTAGAATTAATATGGAACTCAAATGACCTAAAAATGAAGAACATTATGATCCAGGAAAAATTAGCTGGCTTAAGTTTCATTCTTCCCCCATCATGGTTCGTTAATGAGGAAAATCCTTTCCATTGCTATTTTGTACAGAATGATATTCAGCCAGAACAGAGAGTGCTCATATCTTCCAGATGATACTTAGCCCTCCTAACAGCCATACAGAACAATTTTATCTCTGCAATGAAATATATGTAGCTTACTCTGTTGTTCTTTCACTATGGTTTATAGTAGTGAGATAGCTCTTCCTTTAAATAGCTGCTTGTATTGTTTGCCTTAGAAATTACATATAGGATAGAAAGAATAGTACTAAGTCTGCTTGATTCTGCTTTCTGTCTTACTCTTGTGCTTTCCAGAATTCACAAGCATGGTCTGGTATAGGAGGTGATTACTCCACAAGTCAACACTTTTTCCTTAGTAATTTGCTGTTAAGAATGGTGGGAAAGTTTTATTGCCATCTGTTCATCCCCTCAAATTGACTAATATTGGCTAGTAAAAAATTGTCTAGTAAAACCATGTTTGACTTGAAAATTGGGGAAGAATAAGGTAAGAAAATCTACCCATAGTGACCAGAGTTGTTCTGTTTTCCTGCTTGCTTTTAATCTAACACCAGTTGTGGATGTGATTTGGAAACGGAGCTGCTGATCTGACCGTGTAGGCCTTTACAATCTGGTAATGGTCACTTAAAGCTACAAGATGGAAATTATATATCTGATTATGTTTGATTTAGTCAGTAACTGAATCATCAATTTCTTCAGATGCTACAAGACAACCAAGAGCCTGCTATACATTGTACAGCTGTCTCCTGAAATGTTGAGATCAATAGGTCTGTAAGGTCAGGGAGTGGAGCAGCTTAAAAAAACAAACTGAGGAAACTGGTATTGAAGAAGGGCCATGGAAAGGAGGGAGAAGATGATTAGCTACCCAGCATCAGAGCTTATCAGGGCACAACAGTAATGCAGCTAATCTGTATAAACCTATTATAGCTAGCAACTAAAAATGGGGTGAAAGCCGTGCCCCTGTAACCTGGGAGCGAGGAGAAATCCACCTGGTTGTGATTTGCTTTGAAAGGTACTTGCCAAGGTGGACTTGTCACAGTCAGTGAATAACTCAGCGGGTGCCTTGTTGATGGTACAGCTGACATTTAGGAGGTGGCAGTGACACTCCTCATGTCTGTTGTGTGTCATTTGTTCAATAGAGGTGCTGACCTCCTCCCATAGGGCATTGTCACTATGCAGTGTCTCAGGAATATGTTTTAGGGAACAGCCCTGAACTTATTGACAGCTATTTTGTTTACTTGCAGCTGTGCAGGGGGTGAGTCCTGCAGTGTCCCCTTTTGTAAAACAAACATTCTGGAGCTGTCTTGAAGCTTGTTGCCTTCCCCCATTGAACTGCTGTCAGGAGAAAAACAAACATAACATCTGTTTCTCATTGACAGAGTTAATAAAATAGAATGCAGACAGGATACAGAACAAGCATAATTTCAAAACTGTTCTTATGCATCGTGGGAGCAATGGAAGAGACAAGTACAACCTGATGTCCTGCAACAACCCTCGAGGTGAATTCCTTTAGTTAAAGCTGTCAATTTCTTAATTATATCTCAAGTTTATATCAGAAATTCTAATGGAAATATAGGTAGCTTTTGCTACCTATTCTCTCACTTTAAGGAGCAAAAAAAGGAGTTTGAGACCGGAGTTGGTATATTGGTGTCAGAGTTCCCTGTTTCAGTTCTCAGACTTGCATACCTGGTGCCTGCTGCTGTTAGACTGAACTGGGAACTTGAAAGGTGTGCTAAATTCTATGGATGTACTTGTAGGATTATAGCATCATTTTTCTTCCATTCAGTCCTTTGCTCTATGATGATGGTTAAAACATTTAAGACCTTAGTTTGAACCACTTGTTAAATAGGCTTAATATTAAATTATGGAACTGACTGAATGCCCAAACCAGCAGACAATCTTTTATATGGATGTAGCAGCATGTTCAGACCATGAAGGAAGAAAGGTAGTAGAGTTAGAGACTTCTGAGCATGTCTTTTGATTAAACAAAACCTGAAGAACCCCATAAAATGCACAGTTGAAAACTAAATCAGCTCACATTAGGTAGTGTCTAACCACTAGATCATTTTTTTTGGAGTCAGAACCAAACACTGTGGGACCTGGACATGCAGCAATTTCCACTTGGCATTTTGTTTGGGTAGAGGCTTTGAGTTAATTCTTACAAAATTACTGTGGGTGTTTAGGGGAATAAGTCCATAAAAAGCATAACTTTAGATTTGCTACTTTTTATTGATAAAATGTAAGTACTGTCTTGCTATAATAAAATATATTAAAGTATTACTTCAAATATATCTCGTTAACCTCTCAACAATCCTAGACAGATGTATTTTTAGTGGTAAAATTAACATTTGTTTAGAGCAAATAAAGTTTTCAACTTAGAAAGAGCTTATGGAGCATTACAAGCTGTGCAGGATCATTTTTCATCCATTTTTCTTTTTTACCACAGTAATTAGGCATATTGCCAGACAGCACAATGGAAAAGAAATTTTCTTTAATAGAGTATATTTTATACAGGCACTGCTGGACACATACAGATGTCATCTGTATTTTCCTTCCTTGTAAAACTCTTTTCATGGTTCTGTTTTCAGTGGGAAAGTCTTCAGGTCATTTATTATTTTTTTGCTGGGTTATCTACATGCTGTTTGAGGTTTGAGCCATTTCAGTTAGAAAGACAATTTTTCACACTGGCCATAGTCTTTTTGGGGTGTTTTTGTCTACAAGATACCATGAGGATACTTGATATGGAGCAAAGTTAACTACTATGAAGCACAAAGATCATTTTGGAAGTAGCATCACTCTGTCCTGAATGTTTTTAGCAAAGTGTTTTCCAGCATTTGCATCACTAGAAGATGCTTCTGCAGCTCAGGCACTTACCTCTGTAGCTCCCTCTCATTTCCAGCATGATTCTATGTAAAGAAAAACTACTTTAGCGCAGTAGTGTCCTAGGTCTGGGTTTTACAGTGATTTTCTGTCATTGGAGGACTGGCTGTGTTTGCAAGACTCTTTTCTTTGACTGAAATGTTAGGAGCTGTTTGCAGACAACCAAGCTGTAGAGAAGGGGGTTTTGTGTTCTGGCTGGTTTAAAAGGCTGTAACACCATTTAATTCTCGTTACTGACCTGTGGTATATGAGATTTCTAGAGTATTCAGTTTGATTTTATGGTATTGCTGGTTTTATTGAAATCTACTCTACATGTTGTGTGGATTTGGTAGTGTCTGGTTTTCATTCTGCTACTGTAGTTCAAGTGTTAGAGTATGAATAATCAAATCTGGAGCTGATTTAAAATAATCATGGACTCAGCATTAGCAATTCCCTTAGTAGGTGGAGGTGTATTTATCTTCCTTTAAACATTTTTAAAGCATAAGTTAAAGCTTTCAGATATAAAATTTGAGTTGTTTGAAATTAAGATGGTAGCAAACTGGTGTCTGAGTTTGACTGGATTGCTTTTCATGGGTGTGAAATGCACGACCTTGGAAAGATTTGACATTGTGTGTCACCAGCATGAGGGAGCTACACAAAAAAAGCAACCTCTTCTCTTGCAAAGTCTATTGTGAAGTCAAAAGTCCTCGTTTCAGAGCTGTAAATCTGTTTCTTGCCATAGTTCAGTGAGTTACTTAGCAAAAATATACCTCTTCTATTGCAGAGGCAGCTCTCTTTTAAAGTTTATTGTGTCTGTTAATTTAGACTTGCCCAGTTTGAGTTAATGAAGCTTTTTCAGGAGGATAAAATACAAAATGTAAAAACGTATGTTAGGTTTTAAGACTTTAAAGGCTTGTCTGGGATTGAGTAGATTTTGTCTCAGGTTTTAAGACTTTGCAGCCTTCTTTTGGATTGAGCAAATTCTGTAACTGCCTTGAGATGCTGATTGCATCCAAGGAATCTATGGGAGTGACAGTGACCCAGAGGGCTCCTTCTTTACTTCTATTTCTACAAGTGAAATGCAAACATTTTGCATGATTACTGCCATCTTCCAGAAAATCTGTGCCACTTTTTTTTGTTGGGATGAGTTGAGTGGTCTTGACCAATTTCTATAAGCACTGAAGCGCTTCAAGTCTTTCTGACATAGCACAGTAATAACTGTGTGTGACAGACTTGATTTGGGTACAGTCCCTGAATCAGCTTTTGTAATTGGAGTCTGAACAATGGACATGGTGTGTATATGTAATTTTATGTAATAATACAATAAGTAGCTACAATAAAATATGCAGGCTGGTCTGGCTGAACT
>JAOXXN010000162.1:9283800-9303118 GCA_026770055.1 Myrmophylax atrothorax | reverse complement strand
GCTGGCTGCAGTGATCAGCAGGAGGAGCTTCAGTGTCCGGCTGTTCCCCTGCAGAGAGTCTTAGAATGGTTCTAGAACCTGTCATTGCAAATCTGTCCTGTTACTGCAAAGGTTGAACATGTCCCATATAGAACAGTATTTCCATCACAGCCAGTGCTCCCAAGCTTCCTACTTTCTTTAGAGTCAGATTTGACCAAAATATTCGCAGCCAGTCTGGCTTTTTCCTCTGCTTAACCACAGGGTACAAATCTCAGGTTTGTAACTGCTGCTAATCTGTTGCTGAATCCCACTGAGGAGAAAAGGTTGCAGCATAATGATTTCCAAATAGGTCTTTAAAATTAGAAAGCAATATGTTTATTGGGAAATCATACAAAGTTCTTCTTGTCTGGTATTTTTGTTAGAAATAGTTTGTGGAGCATTAGGTTGTCTGTGATGCAGTACCTTTCAGAGAGAGAAATTATTTTCGGGGACCAATACCATAGTCATGCTCTTATGAGGAAACACCAAAGTGTTAGGGTTGGGAATGTAATTTTGTTATGCTTTGTGTTACAAATCTTATCATGAATTTGATAATGGGATGTGTCCTGGAATGTTTATACCGAGTAGCTGTGGAATCTTGATAAAAGTAAGCTGCTGGGAGGGCTTTTTTCTTTAAGAGAAAGCTTTTTATAGCTCTTGAGTCTAGAAAGATTTGCACATGTAAATTGACTTGCAGAAGTAGAGATGGGTATTTATAAGGCAAAAATCTGTGTTAGTGGCATTGCAGAAATGTTTTCTTCCTTAAAGCCTTATTTGAATAGCCACATTATTATTTTGTGCTCACAATCATTTATACAGAATCTTTCTCCCATTAATAGCTGCTGGAGAACTATTCTTCCCTTTGCTACTCTACTATTAGTTGCTCCCATCAGAACTGTATGTGCATATTTACCTGTGTGATTCCTGTTGATGTTTACAGAATAACGTAGCAAACTTCTTCAGGAGCCAAATCTTTGGGGCAGGGAGCTCAGGATATGTGTTCCTGATAGATGGGTCTTGGAAGGTGCTGTCTCCTGCTGTGGCCAGCATTCTGGAGTTGGTAGCATGTACTCTCTCTCCATCAGAGCAGCAGGATCTGGTTGCAGTCAAAACCTCTGCAAAACTGCAGTAATATCTGCAGTGTCAGTAAGATGTGCTGAGCTGAACTCTGCTGCTGAGGGAAGAGGGTGCTGAGCACATTGCTGGAACTGTCTGTAGTTGGCTGCTGAATGTGGAAAGAAAAATGGATGGTCCTTCAGAAAAAAAAGGCCTGAAACTTCTGATGTGAATGTTAAAAAAATTGTTTAGGAATATTCATAAGCTTTATTCATTTGTGAGGTATTGGTATTGTAGAGAAAGGAAGTTTTTGAAGCCTTTGGGGAGTTGATCCTCTGATACCTGAGGATTTGAGACACATCTGCACTGTTAACTTTTCTCTGTGTTATTATACAAAATGTTGAATCAGTGAGTGCCTCTGAAAAGTAATATGAAGAAGACTGGCTGGCTGGCTGCTTCAGAACAAGGCAGTTCAGAGGCACGATGAAAAGCAGTCATTGTTTTGCCTTCTCACTTTTGTGCCACATGTTCATTTACTCAGTTCAAATGGTGACTGTGTAAGACTATCCAATCTCCTGTGCAGGATGGTCTGGAACTGTGGGAAAGGTTTCTGAGAAGTGGTTGTGGTAACTGTTGATTGGAGCTCAGCTGTGCATCCCATTTTGGTTTGGCCACTTTTTTAACAAGAAGTTTCTAAAGTGATTAGAGCACATCTTGTTTCAGAAATATTAATTGTAAAGCTCTGATTTCTGCAGACTGTCCATGAGGTGCTCAGTAATTCCAACTGGGATTTTGTGGAACCAATGGTAGAACAAAACCATACAGCAAAATGGCAAGAATGATGCATTGGTGTCAAGTTAAAGCTTTGATTACCTGGTTACTGAAACCAGCTCTAATGACCTTGGCACACACCTTTCTCATGTTTTGCTTAGACAACTCTGAAAATGCCATTGTTTGTTGCACAGCTCTTTTTCAGCAGAAATCTGCTGTGTTTCCTGTGCAGTTTCCTCTCCAACAGGCATTGCTGAGGTTTATGGAAGAATAGTGAACATGTCTCAAGTGAATGATAGCAATGCAGGCATATTGGTGGTAAAAAATGTAATTTTTGGTTGAGTTTTTTTTATTATTTCGTGGATTTGTTTTAAAAATATTAAGGACAATGTTGGGAACATCTCAGTCATGACAGAAACAAATGGTAGAGCTGAGTGAGTGTTGCAGTTGGAAGCACAAAACAAATGTAATGCAATTTATTTGGCTTTTGTGACTTGCACTCATCAGGAAAATCTAAGGTGTCTATTATGTATGACAAATATGCTGGTGAATCCAGGCTTGGAAATAAACTTTTGATTACTGCAGGGAATACAATACTTGATTTAATGGGGAAGATTTGCCAAGAGCATAATGAGAATTGCTATGTCATTTAATAGATGTTTAAAAGATGCAGTGGGATAGGATGAGATGAGAGTGATCTCCATTAAGGAAGTGGTTCCTCTAAGCCCCAGTGATGCCAGACTGCTAATACCATCTGTCCCTTTATCTTCTGTTTGTCTTACTTGCAAGATTTCTGTTTGCATAGTTTCAGAAGCTGCAGTGCCTGAATGTGCAGGATCTTGTACCTATAAGGGATTTTTACAATGTGGGTGGAAAATTATTCATGTACCCTTAGTCACCTGACTTTAAAACATCATGAAAAGTGATTATTACTTTTTTTAGTGCAGATAGTAGTAGAACTCTCTTATGGAACATTTAATACCTATTTACCAACTGAAATGCCTGAATCAATGACAGTGTTTTCTGTTTATATGCATCCCTTCTGAAGGTTGTACCATTACAAGGCATAGGGTGTTTGACCAACTGCTAAGACATCTATGCAGGGGTTATTTATGATGATCCCTTTTTCTTTACCTGAACCTCTGTAATATTTATTGGTTTGCTAGGAGGGAATTCTGTCGTTGTGATTCCAAAACACAGTAAGGTTTGGATATTGGTTTCAGTTTAAAAGGGAAGAGCAGTATCAGAAAAAAGGAGGGTGTTTTTTGAAGTTTTAAGTAACTGTCTGTAAAGAAGACTGGCAAATTGCCAAAAGAATGGCATGCAAGGAGGTTGAAAATAATAAATAACAGACTTAATAAGAGTAATTAAGCAAGATGAAAGGAATAAAATAGCTAATGTGAAGGACCAGTGGTTTCTTTTAGTTATGTTGTCAGTAATAACAAATTTATCATGGGAAGTCTTAGTCAATTCTAGACATTGACAAATAGTGCTGTTCTTCAAGTGGAATTTGCTGGGTACAGAGAACAAATTAGATTATTTCTGTAAGCCCAGAGGTTTACTAATGTATACATCACTTTACATATTCTAAGTGATTTTACATCTGTGATTCTGTGAAGTGTTTGAACTCTCCAGTGTGAAGAATGAACAAATAAAATCAGCATTTGTTCATGAGTAAAAATCATTCCCTCTGCTCTCTAAGTGGTTGATGGGCTGACTAAAACTGGTATGGCCTCTCAACTTTCACAACAAATGTTCTTTTTTGGAGTAGAAAGGTCAGGGCACCAGATGCAGGAGAAAATAGACTTCTCTTCTTGCTGTGACTGTTGAGTAATGAACGATGACAGACACAAAATTCAGGTACAAAACTGCCATTGCACCTGTTGCTCTCCTGCAGTGGAATTTCCATGGTAGAAACACCCCCCTCTGATGGTGTTTGAGAATAATTTTGGAACGGTGTGTTTGGCTGTCTCAGTGTCACACCCGGATTGCTGTGGCACTTTGTTACCCACTTAGGAGGATGAGCTTCCTGGTAATACTGTTTGAGTCAATGAAGTAAATTCTGGAAAAGAGCAGCCCTTTCCAGCATCTTGCATCTGACCTTTCAGAAGCTGAGGTTCCAATTTCCTGATCCAGATGGTTGAGGAAATCTTTCTAATAGAGTAAGTCTCTACAGAATCTTTACAGATGCAAACAGTTCATTAATAATTCAAATTGCCTGAATTAAGACAGTCATTCCATTCTTTATTCAGTGTCTGAATTAGTGTAATCTTATTTCCTTTATTTCCTGTACTGCCTTTACCAAATCTTAATTTGATATAGCATATGATTGGGCCATGCTATGAAATGCCATGTTGTAAAGGCTTGCATTGAGTGACTTTGGTCATAATAATTTGGGCAGTGAAGACTAGATGTATATTAAAAGAAATCTTTACATATAGAACATAGAGATGCTTACAAATACCTTGTAGTATTATATCATTGTGTCCAGTTATTTGCAGTCAAATATCAGGGGGATAAACGATCTGGTCTAACAGCAATTCAGGTAAGAACTTCCAGACACAACTAGATCTTGGATTCAGTATTCTCTGTATATCTAGTTTTATGTAATTATGGTGCTTCTTAATGGTAGTCATTTTAGCATTATTTCAAAATTGTACATGGCTGCTTATTTTTAAAAGTGAAACAAAGTTATTGTTGTTGCAGTTGGGGTTTGGTTTTTTTTTTTCCAGTTGTAGCTAGAAATGGTTTGGTATGAGAAAGATAAGAACACACTGCTCAGTTCACTACTGAGGTATAGATGTGTAACATTTCTAAATGTTTGAGGAAAAAACCACCCAAACCTTCACAAAACAAGAAACAATGCAGGTAACAGACCCTGGTCATGTGCAGAACAGGAATCTTTGTTCTGAACTTTAAAAGGATGTGGTTATGGAATACAAACTTATTTGACTGGTCTCAGCCTTCCTGGATAAGAAGTGATCTTAGGCTTTAGTCAGTCTTAGCATGGAACAGAAATGGATGGATGGACCTGAGCAGGGTTTGAGCTTTTTTGTAATAATTTGCAGAGGCTTCTTGGATGTTACAGTCACTTGGCTTTCTGTCATTCCAATGTTTCATAGACACAGATCCAAAATGAATTTGAAGAAATTATGTCTTAAGATTCATGTTCACTTGCCACTCTATCTTTTTATTAACTCTGAAATGCATTGATTTTTCAATTTAACACACTCTGCTACATGTGGAACTACAGTAGCTGTGGAAGCAAGTGAGTGCTATTGCCTACAGTTCTAGCCTTTATTGAAAAGAAATTGATAGTAGAAAAAGGCATAAATTTGCACCCAGTGTTGCTTCAAGGTCTGTATTTGCTATTTGCAGATGAGCAACTTTCACTGCTGGGTGTTTTGAAGTTAACCTTGCACTTTCATTTTGGGCATCAAAGGTGTCCTCTCTCACACAAACTGTGTGAGTGTCATTAAAAATGCTAAGTTACAAAAGAAAGTACATGACCATATTACCTTCTCTAATAAAATTTCAAGGTGTTTCTGGTCAATGGGAATAACATGAAATTGAGTGATACCATTTAAACTTTATGGGGAAAAGAATTCTAGGGGTTTTTAATTCTATTTTTTTTCCTCTCTCAATGTCTATATGAGAAATTATATGTTTAGAAGGCAGATTCACTCCCAAGCTGCTGTACAGCAACTGTGCAGAACTCTGTCAGTGAGTCAGAAATACTGGGTAGTAACTAGTCTGGACTCTCAGTAAGAGAAAAAGCAAAGCTCTGCAGAGTGAGGCTCATGGAGCTGAACTGGGTGCAAGTGGAGTTGAAGGGCCCTATTGTTCAATCAAGAAGAGAAGCTCTTAAATACTTACTGAGTTCCTGATTGGCTTTTGGCCATACCTGCTTCATCAGTGTGCTGCCAGGAACCTTCACTAGTGAGAATGGGGCTCTCCAGAAAAGCAGGGACTGTAGGTACTAATCAGAACAGGTTTGCTTTTTTCCCCTATTAGTAAATGCAAGAAGATACTTCAGTTCCTCCTCTCATAAACATTTCTTTGAAACATAGTTAGTACCCACTCTCTTTTAGCTTCTTGCTTTTAATAATGGGGTTTTCTCTGGGAGAGGAAGAATTGGCTGTTGTATTTCCCTTTCTGATGGGCAGGATCTGCAACACTGACTGCTCTAGAATTGAGTTGCAATTGGTTGCACTTTGAGTTCTATGAAACGGAACAGTAAAGCAGCAGCATCACATGAGCCCCTCCAGAGCACACCTGCAATCATTAGAAATGCCATTTCTGCAAACATCAGGCACACAACACCCATGAATGGCAAGACATTATGGCCTCTCTTTGTCAGACAGCAATTGTTGGATTATGTGAACATGAATATGGAAGGATTTCCACTTCTAGTTCTCCCACTGACTTTGAGAAAGGTCAGCTATGCTGGTGGGCAGCAGAAAAGGGCAGTGGTTTTAGAGATCTGATATTAGGGGAGGTGAAATGGAAGAACTCTGAGATGGGAGAGATCTTACAAGCAGCCAAGATATTTCTGTTAATTATATTGCTTTTCTTATTTATTTTTTTTTTCACAAGCTGTAAGGAGCTGGAAAAGAATGAAGTTGAGATTTGATTAATGGTTGCCTAGACTGCAGTATGAAAGAAATGGATAAAGTGCCTTTGAAACAGATTTGTCTTTTAAAAAAGAAAGATAATCTGTTATTGCTCCCTCTTTCTTACATCATTGTCTGGCAAATGAGATACACTTTGGAAGAACAAAACGTAGCTGAGATACCAATGTGACAGCACATCTAATTCACAATCACAGAAATTTCCAGAAGGTATCAGATCTGTTTTGTTTCTGCCAGAAGAGGTGGCAGCACTCCTACATGGTGGTGCAAAGAGGCATCACATTTATAGGTGCCAGTAATGCCTGGAGCACAGTTTTATTCAGAGCATTTTCTAACTACTGAGTAAACTCTTGGTATCTAAAGAGAGAATTACATAAACCTCTAGATTGACAAGGCTACTTAATTCAGTCAATACTTGTCATGAGGATGTATTATAGCCCTTTAGCATCCTCACAGCATATCCACTACAAGCATTGTCTAATGAATTCTTAATTTGTTATGCACCACGTGTCTCAGCCTGGGTTAGTGCATGTTGTGCAAATGGAGTGTAGAAAGTGGCTACACTAATGGGAAATCATTCACTGAGGCCTTGAGGGAATCCCAGACACTGCTACAGATAAGGTTCAGCTCTGTGCATGGCGATGGCCAGACTTTTTGTTCTGATAGTCTTCGAATATGTGGTGGTTCATTAGTCCACAAGTTACTCTTCTGTGAGAAGAATAATGGAAACACAAGGCGCTCTTTTCTGTGTTCTAAAATTGTTTAAGCTGTCTCTTTTCCTGTATATAAAATTGGATCTATGAATATGATGGCTATTAAGGTAACTGATTTAAAGACCTTTTCCAATTGTGACCACTCTTCTGCTTTCATACTGAAATTGATAATGAAGACATCAGAGTGAGAATGAAATTTATCCCATTCTCTTCTTAGCATGACTCTGGTCAGACTGACAAAGCTATTGATGTATATTCTTGCTTGACACTGTTTTGAGGAATACAGACATGTATAACTTTTCTCTGTGGTTTGGGGTTTTTTTCAATCTAAGCTGTGCTTCTGTTTTTATCTCCTGCAGGACTGGTTGTATTTTCAGACAACCCCCCCTCTTCTTTTTTTTTTTCCTTAAATAAACAGTGCTATCAGTCTAAATTTACTTGATCCTGAAGCTACCAAAAAACTCATATGACTGCTAATAGGAAAAAAAGAAAGCCATAGAGCCTGCAGTTACCATGCCAACACTGTTCCCTGGGGTGTAGCCACACGAGATGGATGCTGTGAGATTAAGATCTGTATGATAGGTAGGAGGTGCCTTTGCATGTGACTGTGCACTACTTGAAACTTTCATGCACATTTTATTTTACCATTTGTATTTTTAATATTATGCACTAATCTGGTCTTTCTGTTGTTCCCTTCCCTCTCTGTGCACATTACAGTTTCCTATTTTTGTTGAGTATGAGAGAATCTGGCATCTCAACACTTAGAGTGTATATAGTAAGCTCCATGAAAAATGAATTATAAAATGGATAAGATGTGATGGAGAAGGAATGGCTTCTGACTTGAATTCTGCCTACCATTGATTGTCTCTGTAAAGCTGTTGGAGTTGTACTCTACTCTCTCTTACTTTGGACATGCACAGGACTCGTGGTGACAATAGGGGGATAAGCAAGATGGGTCACAAGAGAACTGACAAAACTCACACACGAGACTGCTGCAAGACAAAATTTCTTTCAGTGTGTTTCTCTGTTTATATGTGGTTTTTCTGTGTTGGCTTATAGCTGATCCTTAGGAATTTGTCAAATACCAAAGACAAACCTCCATTTTCTTAATGTACATGATGTGTTTCCCTAATGCTGCATCACTGTGTGAAGTCAGAGCCTGTTCCTCCTTACATAAGCTCTCCTTCCTTAGAGTCAAAAAGAGGGCACTGTTCCATATTCTCTCTCCCACTCTGTGTTTGTGCTTTTTGAGTTGAGGGAGATGGCAAGAGATTAGGGAGTGTCATTCTCAGTAATTTTTTAAGCTGGATATGAATCTCTACGACCATCACAAGCCTTGGTTAGAATTGTATGTTACAATTATACAATGTTGTCCCTTTCAAATATTTCTATTTAGTGACTGCTTTGAAAAGTACTTTTTAATACCTTCAAAAACTTTCTCATTTCATGAAGCAAATCCTTTCTAGGATTTCAAGATCTCAGGGATTTTTTCTGTTTGGTTGTTTCTTTTTGTTTGGTTGGCTTTTGGTTTTGGGTTTTTTTTTTTTTCCACTTTATTTGTTTCTCAATCCTCCACTCACAGATACCTGCAAAGCACAGGCAGAGCTGTTGATAACATGGTGAGCTTGCCAGGTTTACTTACTGGAACTTTCTTGAAGACTGTGGATTGGTTATGTAAGTGGAAATTTTGTGGGGTATTTTACTAACACTTTTTCAAGTCTTTGAGAGGTTACTTTGTGTACTAGAAATGTCAATCTGGACGATGGAGACCCAAAGCACCATAAAGCTCACTCAGCAATAAAATTTCTGGTCTGTTTAGATTTTTTTGGTGTCATATTAAAGATAACCCTCTTTAATTTAATAGCAGCTGATTAAAAATGTCTAAATGGCAGTATTTTTGCATACTATTTTTTGCTGAAGTCATAAAGCAACAAAGTGGAATTCATGGTAACTGCACTTATATAATGGCCCAGTGAGGTTTCCCTCCTTCCAAACCACAGTGGCACTAAGAAGTGTTCAGCACAGCAGCAAGTGCACTTTGTTAGTGTTAATAATTAACATTCAAGAAGCAGCTAAAACATAAGAACTCAGCCAGAAAGGTAGCTGAATCTGTTCCTGTTAGTTATGTGGAAGTATAAAGAAGATTAATAAGTGTTGCAATGACATTTAAAAAGCTGGTCTGCTGGTGGATAGAAACTTATCAACCCAAAACATGTGGCTTGTGGTTTAGATCTACTGGGTGCAGCTGTTTATTCTGGGGACTTCAGAATTAAAATTTAAATGTAGCTAAGATACTAACACATCTGACTCCTCTCAACCAGTGGCTTCTTCTGAGAGTGTTTTTTTGATATGGCAGCTCCAGCTTCAGGTATTTAAGCCTTTATATTGTACCAGGCTCGGTGAAGTTGTTCTTGACATCTGCAAGCATTGTGTGAATGAGGCTGAAGTCTAAAAAGGTGGAAGAGAGCAGTAAGTCTGGTTAGGATCCACTGCATAACAGCTGTTACATCAAAACCTAGCACAGATACAGAAACAATATGCAGATGATGGACTCTAATTTTGCATGATATATGTATATTTTACATGTGCTGCACATAATTGCCTGTCTTGGATATATGTCTGATAGATACAGTCTGTCTTGGACTGCCTCGTTTGCATAGTAAGCTCCTTCCCTGTGACTCCATATGCTGAAGAAATTCCCTGAGCAGTTGAGGCTGGCTCCTTGTTTGTCCACAATATTTGGCTGTGGAAGCGACGGGAGTTGTAATTCTGACCTAACAAAGATTTTCATAGCCTCATTCCTTTCCTGTAAAACCTGTGATGAATTAAGGTGAGGGGAAGGATCTGGAGCTATAAGTTACTAAAACTTACTCTTTTCGTATTTTTAAAGAATTCCCTTGAACTGATTATATTTTTAGTTTGTAGCCTGTAGGGACTGGGTATTGATCAACTGTGTAAATGTAAGGAACTTTTCACTTGAAAACATCCATAAGCACGTATCAACTTAGCAGATTTTTTCTTGTAAGCAAAGAAACCTTTGACTAATCTTACATAATCAACTTTGGATTTCTGTTGGTCATTTAACAATTGTATTGATAAGGCCAAATTTTGCAGCTGGAACTCAAATGAAACTTCTATTGCCAAATGGAATGCCTGCTTGGAGTTATTCTTCAATGCCTGCTGATACTGGATTATAAAGAACTCTGCTATTGTATTTGTGACCCAGGTTGGAGGAAAACTGTGTTTTTATCAACTTTCATTTGCTCGTATTAGCTAATGAAGTGATCTGGCATCAAATGTAATAACTTTGTAAAACAACATGTCTGAATTTACCTTCTGTAGAGAGTACTGCCCCTTTTGCAGCTGTGTTAGTGGCAGCAGCCAGGCAACCGTGGGACATGGCAGGGAGGCGAGTCGTGTGTACCTGAATTTAGACTTGAAATTTAAAGCAAAGCTTTTTGATTGTGAATCACAGGAAATCAGCTCGCAGAGGATACTTTAATCATGCATTGTCAGGCAGAGCACCTGGAAACATGATTTGAGTGGTAACTCTGTGTGCTGCATCTGTCTGCCTTCCACTACACAGGAAATGAGCTTGGTATGCTGATGCAGGAGTGAAGACGCTGCTGAATTAAACCCATCAGATTGGCTGAGGGCGGAAATGAACCACCTGATTGACAGTGCACCTTGTCAATATTAACTCAAACTGCCTTGTAAAAATAGAAAGCCTATTACAACATGTAGCTAATAAACAGATGCCTTCTCTTTAGCGTGTGTTAGCCCTCATCCACTCCCATTTTCTTCAGGAATGTTTTCAGGAGGTTGGCGCTTTGCTTTTCCTGTAGTGGATTTGTCTGTCAAATAAAGAGCAGAACGCTGGAGTTTGCAGCTCACTCGTGGCATGTGCTCGTGTGCTAATCTTTATATGCTGAGCTGCTTTCCAGCTTAAATCCTGGAAGATGTACTTAAAATGGAGATTGTACGTTACCAAATAAGCCTTGATTTGTAGAGGGAAGGAGCAAATCGCAGTCAAAGAATGAGCTAAAAAGGAGCTGGGCACAACTGAGCATAATCCAGTGCTGGCAGTGGGGATTATAGTAAAAATGTTACCAGCCCTATAAAACTGGCAGTGGATGTCTCCCATAGGAATCTCTTTGAATATTTAAAGCCAGTGCAGCAGAGTTGTGTGATTAGGTCTTCCCAAGATGATAGTAAAGTCTGTTGAGTATCCCCATGCAATTCTAAAATCTAAGAATAAAGTCACCTCACTTAATTACTGCCCAAGCAAAAAAGCTGGAGTTGAAGTATATGTCTGAGAAAAAATTATTAATTAAGACCTGTATAATATGCTTGTAATTTCTGATGTCAGGGGAAAGCAGTTGTATGATGCTGCTTGACAGGGCTCAGTGTTCCTTGTTTCCTTGTTTTTGCTATTAGGAACCCTGGTTGGCTCAGCCCTCCTGGCAGATCTTGCTAGCTGTTGACAACAATGAAAAATCCCTAAACTCGATGTCTTATGTTAATGTTGGTACTGGTAATGAGGTACTTAATGAAGCACCAAATTCTTCAAATTATTTATTGTTTCTTTTTGAGAGGTGTTATCTTAACGCCAGTACTTCAAATTTCAGTTTGGTAACGTTAATTGTCAGAGTACTTGGGAATTTTCACTCTTTAGTTGTCACTGTTCAATGCTGTTTTAGCATAATGCTGTTGAACATGTTTAGCTGTGAAGAGTGTAGTCACAGTATTCAAGAATTAAAGTAACATTAATGCAGCTCATCCTGAAACAATTGGCATACAACAGTGTCAACATAATCCATCAACACGTTGGGTAGGGTTGGTCCCAACATTCAAGGCATTTCAGTCATTTACTAAACTGGAGCTTTATGTAGCAACCTATGAAAATACACAGCAATATCTAAATCAAATATGAATTATTGTAGTGGAGAAAGAGAAGGAAATATATAAATAATGAAAAAATAGTGGTGGTAAAAGTAATATTTAATTTGAATGGGAGAGCTAATGAGGTAAAAGGATGCAGAATGCAAGGTGATCAAGGTAAGGAGATGAGCAGTTCAAGTGCAATCACATACATCATAAAAAGACTAACAAATACATAAGAGATGCTATGAGACATTCTCTGTTTTGTTTAGGGATTCTCTAAAACACTTCAACCTGAATGCACAGAGAGTGGAAGTCTGTGCTAGTGACCTTTGGAAAAATCCCAACATTTGAGCTGAAAATGATCGGAAGGTTTTGTTTCACTGTTCCAATGTAAACTACCAGGGGCAGCTTGTGCTGCCTGGTTTTGCTCCTTTATCTTACAGCTCTTCTTACTGATACTCTTGTAGTTTTATTTTCCTGGAAGCTTATGCTGTGCAAGTGTTTGCAGGCACGAATGGGATCCAGGCGTGGAGGGCTCAGTAATGACAAATAATAATGGCATTTCACCTCTTTTGTCTGCGCTGTGATGGCAGCGTGTGTTCCATTAGCACTCTGATTGCAGTGCTCCTGTCAACATTCCCAGGTTTTGCTGCTGGATTCTGAAAGCATTTGATCAATTGATCTTGGAAATCTGCTGAGCTTTTTTCCCCAAGTCTTTCATAGTTGCTATCAGCAGGTGAAATCTTTAACAGTTTGATTCTATCTGTAAATATGAAACAATAAATGTTTAATTATTTTTATTGAACCACAGAATCAGGAATCTATAAATAAGAAATTTCCTCTTTCTGCAGTATTTGTTTGTAAAATTAGGTGAATAATACAAGGATCTCAGTAGGACACTAGATGCTTTTCCTTGCAGTCAGTGTAAGTAAAAGTAGATTTTTTTTACCTTCTGGAAAACTTTTTGTAGCATATGTCCTGCACCCGCCTAATCTTTTAACTCTTTATTTTATGTAGTATATTTTGTCAGCATTGCTTCTGTGATTACTATAGTCACATAAAATGATCCAGATGGACATTATTATTATCAGAGGACTCAGACAGTCTGTGGCTTGTTTTGAATGATGTGTGTACCTAAGCAGGACAGTGTGTCAGACAAAGACATTTTTTGTCAAACACTGTGTTCAAGTATTCAAATCCAGATTTTAGTTCCTGCATCTACAGAATCTCCCCTAAATATCTGCTAGAGTTCATTGCCTTCCTTTGCTTTCCTTTTCCTTTTCCAAATCTCTTCATGGTTCCTTGAAAGTCTCAGCCATGAGAAAATCTTCCAGTATCACTATTTATAGTTCTGTTCTCTCGGAAGGGAGGGAGATCCTTCCAGCACATTCACAGATTATGGAATATAACTGGGGGAGATTTACAGGTGTCTTCTGTGACAGACTTGCATATAAAGATCTGTAATCACAATCCCCATTTGGAGCATATTTTCCTCTGGGACCCAATGGATTCCTTGGGAATGGTAATGGGAAAAAGCACAAAGAGTTACTTACTTAGTGTATAAAATGAAAGGCTGATGTGATGAGTGAGGTTACCATATGCAGAGTGTCTGTTAGGAGAATAATTCTTGAAAGTTGATTTATTTCCTAACACTCCTTCATTCCCTCACAAATGTATCAGTTTTCTTTTGAACTGTGTGTATGGATAGCAGGTTTAGCTACCTGGGTCACAGATTGTTTGTTTCTTTGTATTTTAACAGCTTGTATTTCAAGGATGTTTGTAATAGCACAGATTTTCCATATATAACAGCTTGCCTAATTCTACTTATAACACAATCTTAAATATTAATATTAAATATTAAAAAGGAGAACAAATATGATAGGAAAAGAGCAAATTTCTGAAAGTTGCAACAAAGAATGTGAAAGGCTTTTAATAAAGAGTGTGAGACCCTCGTTCAGATCTAGAGCTGCAGTGTGACAGTTGCAAACTCTGCAGCTGGTGCTTTTCTGTACGTCTGACAGAGCAAAGCTTGGACTTCAGTAACACATACTCTAATAATTCCAGTGTTATATAGTTTATATATGCATTAGGAAAGGCCCTTTGCAGCTGGAGTCATTGTTTTGTGATCCTTTTAAGGCAAACTGTGTGTTTGCTGCTCCTCTGACCTTTATCCTGCCCCAGCCTGTGGGGTAAGTGCAGTTGGGTGAGTGACAGCACAAACCTCCTTGTAGCCTTAAATAAGGATCACCCAAACCTGAACAGGGAAAGTTGGGATGAGAGTTTTGGATCAGCCTGGTGTTACACCTTTGTTCTGTTGGCTTATTGTTTAGTGATAGGGAGCAGGGACCTCCCATCTCCCTGCTTATGTGAGTGCTGCTACTTTACTAAAGTCTTTACTCTTTCCAAAACTGGGGATTTTGCTTCCTGCTTACCCATTTCTCTGAGTGATTTTGCAGTCTTAGGCTGTGTTTTGGAGTTGTTCAGACTAATATCATATGGGCAGGGCTGTGTACGGGGGAGGTTTGGGTTGATATTTCCTTGATCCTACACAAGACAAAAAGCAAACTGACCATGTTGATAAATCAGTGGGGGAAGTGGGGAAAGGGAGCAGCTCATTGGCTGAATGACTGTTGTGGGCTGATCCCAGAGAATTTAAATAGCAATGCTTGCAAAAGGTTGGTTGGAAAGATGATGGTGGAAGCTGGGCCAGGTTGTGTGAAGAAAGTAAATATTGTGTATCAACAGCTGTAGCCCCGCCCAGTGCTCTGAGAACTTCGTGTGCTTGTCAAATACCCATCTCCACACAAAAATACATCTTGGTGACTATATTTAGGATCATCATGTCCAGTTAAATGTCAGGGGGTTTCGTATTTTCAGGATTTCATTTATTTTCAATAGCCATATTTGTTTTGATGCAGATCTTGTGAAGAGATATGCTGCATTTATGCCTTAGTTTAATGGTAGAATCAGCCTAATTTTCTGATTTCAGAGTTTATTAACACGAACTCCATTTGAAAATGGTGCTTTTTCTTTAGTGATTAATGGGGCTAAAAACTTGTCTGATATAGCTGCATGACATTTTAAAGAATTTTGTGAGTTTTGTGTGCCATGTGGCATCAGTTACAGTACTCAGTGTCCTTTCTAAGGAGTGCAAGGCCAGAAGGGACCATCTGGGTTATCAAACACAGAGCCCTCCCAATTGCAGGCACAGGCAGACCTGCTGCACAAAGGCACACAGAGCGGTTTTCTTTCAAGTATCCTCCCTTGCCAAAGAAAATAAAGTAGTTCCCAAAACCTTACAACAAAGTAAAAACTGTTCTTAAGAGGAAAGAAAACTACTGTGTCAGGTTTTATCATGGCCAAGAAGAAAAGCTGAAGTGTAATGAATTGCATACAAGTTGGGAGAAAAAAGAAAGCGCTTACAATTAACTGAGAACAGGATTCGAAAGATTTGCAAATTTTTGCAGTTTACTTATTGCCAATTGTGTTTCTGAAAGCAAAAATGAGCACTAGTTGGCACACAGGTTGTATGTAAAGCTCTTACCAGTTTGGAAAGGACATCAAAGCTCTTGAAGATGGATATCCAAAGCAGAAATATCATTCTGAGCTACAAGGAACATTTCATTTCATTGTATAAATTATCTTTATCTTTGAGAGGAAAATAAACTAACAATTATGAAAAGATAGTCTAGTAGTGCAGCTATTCATTGTAAGCAATTTTTAGTGGGTTGATTTCAAGTTAATTTGAAAAAAACAGCATCTTTTGTTCAGAGAAAGGAACTGCATGTGTTACCATAACATTATGCAGATCAGCATCCATTACAGTAGCATTTATTTTAATCGGAGGAGGTTTTCCTGCTGTGAGGGGGGCAGGCAGTTGTTTAGTCCCTTAATGAGTTCAAAAGAGTGCAATTCTTGTTTCTGTCTTAGTGTCTCTTCAAAGATGTATCTTTTTTCCATATCTGGGAGACAGTGAACATGTGAATGTTCACTGTATGTATTTGGAGTTTCTTAGTCCACAGGGGTGCATACTGTATTGAATTCATCTTCATTAGAGATTTACACATGAGGGAATTTCCTGTTTTCTGGCCCTTTCTCCTTCTCTATACACAGGAGATAGAGTTTTAGGTAGTTTTTTATCCTTTACATATTATCTGTGATTACCTTAAATTCCTTTTTGGTGCTTTTAGGAAGGCTTTGTATCATAAAATAAAAATACCCATGTCTGAATGAAAGAAATAATTCCATGCTATGAAGAAGAAGGAGCTGGCAGTATGTGATGGCAGTAAGTGTGCTATGACAGTAAATGTGCACTCCAGCCAATCCACCAGCTCTTTCCTACAGCTTTTCTCTGAGTGATTAAAGCAGCCCAACAGTTCTGCTACTCACTGTTTGCAAATACACCTGTGAGTGTTCCTGCCCCCCAGCTCACACAGATGAAGGCTCAGGTGAGCAGGAAAGCCATGAGTTAGTGTGGGGAAGAGCAAGTTCCCTCCAGAGGCCGAGTTTCCCAGAGCTCCTGGCTGTGTCCTGGCAGTGTCCCAGCTCCTGCCTTGGGGCATCAGTCCTGTCCAAGCTGGAACAGGGTCGTGGGCTGCTCCCGTGGAGCACCTCACACAGGTAGGACTGGTGGGCAAATCCTCTTTAGGTCTGTACAGCTCCCACTTGCTTGGGTTGGAGCAGAAATGAAAGGTTAAAAACTGGCCTACAAGAGTCAGGTATGGAAGGAAAGATGAACACGTGGCTGTTGGGCTGCAGCTGTGGATTCCCACGGAGGTGGGAACTCCTGCTGAGCTGTCAGGGGCAGACTGGGCTTCAGTAACAGGTTGTTTATCATAACTGAGTTCTTAAACTTCACTTGCTTATGGATTTTAAATAATTACATTTCTTGCTGTCTGTACAGATTATTCAGTTTATTTTGGTGTATCTTAATATGATTGGAAGTGTTACTGTCACGTGATTTTTAGTGGTACCTAGAGAAGAAGTCAATTGATCTTGGAAAAAATAAGAATGTGCATTAGAATGATTTTTAAAGAAATGTTCATTAAGAATTGGTAGCTGGTAACTGTGACCATCTCCTCTGGTGAAAATTAATTTGATTAGAAATTTTGTCTGGCAGAGATTGTAAAATTTGTTTCCAAGTATCATTGATAATTTGTATAGTACCTGTACTGACTTAATTTACAACAATAAAAACTTATCTAAAGATTTTTAAAATGCCTTTTTAAACTCTAGTAATATACAGTTCAGATGGAAAATTATTAAATAACTTTGTAGATGCAAACAGAAGTTTTAATTAAAATGATTACATTATGTGATGCTTCCTTAAAGCCAGTGCACAATACAGGAAGTACAGAACACTGGATAATAAATTCCAGAATCTTAAAAGAGCAATTAAAAAGTAAAGCAGAATATATAACAAAAATGCCAAAAAAGAGAAATCCCTTTGTATTTCTGCAGTGTTTGTGGAGCTCTGACTTTTCCTTCTTCATGCAGAACATTTCTGTCAAGGCTGGTTCTTTCCTAGCCCTTGCAAAGAAATCAACCACAGCAAAATAGAATCAGATACTGTTTTATGTCTCATACACTGTGTAACCTCAATACTGGTAAGGGTTTTTTAACCTGTTACTGTTGACATCTGGTTTAAAAAATGTACTTCTGGAGAAAAATGTTCTGGTTAGCATTTCCACTGCAAGCACATAAACCAACAAATGTGAGAAACAAAGCACACTACTGGAGATTTAAAAAATGCTAAACAGCATTTAACACAGAACTTTTGAGTAATATTGAAACAGTGTTGTTCCTGTGAAGGACAGGCAGCAATCCTGCTGTTACACAGTGTTAGTGCTGTGTTGGGAGCCTCTTGTCTTATTTTTATGAGCAGAATATTGCTTGGCTCTTTATTGTTGTTTCTTATTGTTTCATGTTGCTTTGCTATTTGCATGCAAAGGGTTATCTCTTGCTAAGTTCCCATCTTATGTCTGCAGGAGACAAGGAGTAGCTTTCAATAATCCCTTTGACAACATTTAGTAGATTGTGCTGAGTGTAACAGTGCTTTAAATTCTGTCTCCAGTATCTCAGGGTGTGATACCAGATATGAGCTGAGGAGTTTCAGGAGACTTGGATTGAACAAACCTTCTTGGCTAAAAATAAAACCCCCAGAAATGACTGAGAAGCACCTCAGGCAGACAGAACCCTGTCCTTAGCGGACAATGAGGCCAGAATAAGTTGACTCAAACATTTGTTTTCCCTCAGTAAGAGTGAGGAAGTTTATTTGGAAGAATTAATTTCTTTTAATTCCTTCTTCAGTTTACTATATTCCCATGTGCAATTAGACTATTAATTTTGAAAGAGTCACTCTGGATCTCTGCATTTGCACAGTGGTCTCAGCTCCCCTGGTAGCTGAGCTGCCAGCTGGTTGCCTTTGCTGAAAACTGGGGAATGAGGGCTCAGTCACTGGGGGCATTAGGAATCCAGGAAAGATGCAATTCTGCCTCAAGGGTCTGATCTTTCTAGGGATGCATTTCTGGGAAGGCCTCAAAGATTTCAGACTGCAAAGGTGAGGATCACCCTATAAGAGACACAAAGCCCAGCTGAAGAAATGTGAAAAATAATTGTAATTGTTGTGAAGCAGCAGGTGGGGCTGCCTGCAGGAATCTGATCTGTCCCTCAGTCCTTAGGTCATTGGAAGTGATGCTTTCTCATGTGTTTCTAATGACAATTCATTGGAGGATTCCAGTGTGGGTCTTTACAGTGAAAAATATATTAATATGCTGAATGATTCCAAATTGATATTTGGGGGATGTGTATTTGTGTTGTTAGAATTTGGGGGGGAGGGGGCACTGGGGAGGGCAAATTAGTGCAAAATAAGTGTACATCTCTAATGTTAAATAGTTATGACTACTGTGAGCTGCTGCTCTTGGTATGAGCCTTCTCTGTGATTCAAGTATAGCATCTGTCTTTTCTGTATTCTGCATTTGCACTGACATAATGATTCTGAACTTAGAATCAATAAGCTGAGAGAATTAGTCATTATATATACAAGTATTGTGTCCTTTCCCAGGGAATTTAATCATTAACACCATGCACAATTGATTTGAACAAATCTATGCAGGTTACAATGGGAGCAGGAGCAAGACTATATTCTTAACAGTCAGGCAACACCTATATTAAGTGTTCAGATTAAAATTATAAATAAAATGCAAGTGAGGCCCATTTCCCATTAACCAATTTCTTGGAAATAAT
>JAOXXN010000162.1:9233562-9283742 GCA_026770055.1 Myrmophylax atrothorax | reverse complement strand
AAGTGTTGCTCCTTGGCTGAGCTGTTAATATGCTAGTCATGCTGCTGACCTGTTCACAAATGCTGAATTCCCAGCTGCATTTGCATTGATCTACAGCTGAAGTGCTATTTCAGAGCTGAGTGTTGTTCTCCAGCTACAACTGTATACAGTTATTTGAGTGATAACACAACAAGCATTAATTATGTTGATGAAAATGCATCAGTTTTTAAAATGATGAGTATGAAATATATGATTTTGTATGTTGGGAAATCTTATACAATGAACAATAATTTGTCCGTCAAAGACACCAAAATAGACAGTTACTGCACTCCTAAAAGCTTACGGTGTGCAGGGGTGAGATACAAGGTAAGAACTGAGTTATCTCAGAGGGGGAAATTGCTTGCTTAGCATTCCACAGTTGATTGTTGCCTCGAAGAATAAAATTGCCTGTTTCCAGAGGGCAGCTTGTCTTCTAATATGGTGACAAGCTGCAGGTTCACCAGCTCACTCAGCTTTTTCCTCCCTAACAGGAGGAAATTAAGGTCTGTCTCAGCACAGAACTCAAGCAGGTAAGTCAGCTTGGACTGGGAAATGGGGCAGTGAATGGGGAGGTGCACACAGGGCTCCAAAAGCCCCCACAGGGGCAGGTGACAGAGGCAGGAGCAGCAACTCTGCTTTGTGCCTTTGCCCCACCTGCTGCTGCTGCTCCTGCTGCTGGGAAGTTTCAGGATCACCCTGTCTCAGCTGCTGTGCAGTGGCAGGGAGGCAAAGGCAGGATGGGCTTTGATTGGGACCTTGGATGGCACAGAGATGTCAGAAATGGTGAACCTTATCTAAAAGTTTGTGAATCGGTGCTTTGTCCTGTATTGGCTGCCATAACCTGGTCATTACTCTGGTCATCAAGTTTATCCTCCTGGTACAGTGAGAAAAGGAATGCAAGTCATGTAGAATTACAGTGTTAGGCCGTTAAGGAGGGGCCACCCTTTGTCCTGGCCTGACAGTCCAGTTAGTGGTAATGATGGAATTAATTATCTCTTTGAGATGAAAGCCAGTGACAAAAGCTACAACTCTGGTTCATTCCTGTAATATTTCCCTTCAATTTAGCGTGTCTTGAAGGTAGGGTTTTAAACCTAAAAGCAGGTAAAAGTGCTACATTGGAAGCAGATGTATGCTGTGTAAATAAATACCAGTGAGTGGAAACAAGATGTATTAGCAGTACCTACATGTCTGCATGCATTGAAAGAAAACTGAAAGTGTTAAGCAGAATTAAAAACAAGGCACGTTGCAAGATTTGGGTTTCCTGCTGTGCGAATGGCAAAGCCTTTTGTTGGTGATGAGCTTTTTTTGTGTAGTTATACCTAACCTGTTCCATAAAGCAATAGTAGTAGTAGTAGTCATAGTAATAATAATAATAATTCAATTATACTCCCTCAAATAAGAAGAAATAGAAGTAATTCAAAGGGTTTTTCAAAGGCTGAAAAAAGATGTGGTCACAGCTCACAGGGAAAGAGAAATGAGGATAAGTATGTCCTATACCTAGTAAATCACTAAAAACTAGGTCAAACAGGTTTGTATCATAAAGCAAACCAGAAAGTAAAGTCACACATCCTGCATTATAATTATTTTGAGTATTTGATGGGAAAGTTACCTAGATTACCCATTTATAAATAATTTTTTTTCTCATTGAATTACAGCATAAAGTCTCTCCCAGCCTCCCCATGGGAAACTGAATTGCAGTGGTTAAACCTCATCAGCCTCAGCCTCCTTGTATGAGGCACAATATCGAATAATCCTCAGTCCCTGTGGTTGCTGCAGTTACAGCTCGTGGCTGCTCAGTTGTGCTTCCTGGGAGCTCTCCAGTGTGTTGCTTCAGACTGAGACCAGCTCTTTTATAGGTAACTGTAGAGTTCAGGCTGAGGGTATTCAGAATACGAATCTATTTTGTTTCTGTGAATTGTGTGTGTGCTGATGACAGTGATAGTTTGATATGTGAGGGTTTGACTGCTCAGTCTGGCAAACAAGCTGCAGTCTGTGACTTTGCTTGTAAGGGATCTGTTTTGATTCTTCTGCTGATGATATTTGAACATGAAGCATTGTATGTTTTGTAAAAGCAAGCAAAGTTGTAGTTAGAGGAGAACTAACTGAGGCTCTTTTCTCTTTACACGGCAACTGAGGGAGATGACTGAGTTTAAAAAAAGATGTTAGTCCGCTAAAGTACCAAAACACCACAACATCAGCCCAGCTGGTAACCAACATATACGTGGTTAGTTGATTATTCTGATTATCCCAGAGATATAATCCCAGAGATTATTCTCTTTTGAAAAAATGAAGTTTATCTGGTGAGTACTTAAAGCATTTGGACACTGAAAAATCTTAATGCGTACACGGCAAGCTGACCCAACATGATCAGTGGCATCCTTGCAATTTAGAATATGCCATCATTCTACCCTCTAAATAAAGTCAGAGGTTTGTATGTTTGCAGTAGTCACAAGGGGTTCTTTGAACCAAATGTAAGCATGCAGAAGTCATTTGTTCTCAATTGTGTCATTTCCAGCCAGGAGCATGTCCAGAATGGTAAACACAAGGTCCAGTCTTTGGATCAGTGTAGTTTAAAATCTGGCACTGAGCCTGTTGGTGCCAGCAGGGGTCCTTTGGATGATTGCTGCAGTGATGGGCTTTAAGAGAGGGTCATTCTACACAGTGGAATATAATCACTAAATTAATTTATAAAGCCTTCCATACACTTTGTTTTGGGCCACTTTTTGTTTCTGTTTGTGGTACTGAAGCCTAGGATTTTATAGGTGAATTCTTAATTCAGATTCATATGAGTCATCCCTATACATTTAGACTTCAAAACCCCAGTGGAGGAAGGATCAAGTCATTCAGCTCGGTGCTTCCATGTGTTTGGGCTTGCAGGTGGTATGTACAAACTGTCTTCAACTCAATTCTATTTGAATTCTCTGCATGTTACTCTGTTAGCCTTTGTCATGCTGTTTTTAACAAGCTTTTTAATTTTTTTTTTTGAAAAGCCATCAAATTAAGGAAGAAAAGGTCAGTAATAGGAGATCTCCCATGGAGGAGTTGGTGGCAGCTGACACCTGTACCAGGTCCCTTGTGTCCTGCTGGCAGGAGCTGCCATTCAGCTGCTGTGGGATCAGCTTCATTTGCAGGTGGCATCAACTTTCATGAGTAGTAATAAAAGACAGAGTGAGAATTTTACATTCATTATTACTCAAGTCCCTTACTCTACATTTATTTTAAAATACAGTTCTGGTACTGATGAGTAATAATTTGCATTTTCAAACATATTATTTCAAAACATATCCAAGATGGCAAAAGGAGGTCTTGTTTGAGTTCCAGTGGGAGGTTGCTTAGGAGGTCCATGCATGGGTAGGGGGTCAGAAAAAAAGATTAATTTTAAAAATAATTTATAGAAATATATATATAATATATATATTTTTAGAAATATAAAAAGCCCTTCAACTTTTCAAATATTATACTAAGCACAACACAGTAGAGAAATGGATTGGATTGAGCTCTGTTCTATAAGATAATCAGTGTCTGTGCTGTTAGAGTATTGTGGGGTGTGTTTCCTGATCTTTTTTCCCCTCTACCAGATCAAGTTTTCCTTCAAAGTACTTTCTTACATGGCTGTTGCCACAAACATGATGTGAGTTTCTTCAGTGACTGACACTGGTTGTAGCTGATTTGGGAGTTAATGTTTAGACCATGCTTGAAAAGCCAAAGCTACAGTCTGAAAAAGGTTTTGACCTGGCTGAATCACTTGTTGCAAATGTGTTGTGTAGATTTGTGGGTATGAGCCATTGTAGGTGGACTCAGTGAAGAACTTTCAAAATAGGGTCCCCCAACTTAAATACTTCACTGTCCAGAGCGTGACTGTTACATAAATGTAGTGTATAAATTCCTTACATAGCTACAGCAGGCAGCTGGGGTGTAGCTGGTGAATGCAAATAGCTGAGTAGAGGCCTTGGACAGCACATACACATTTGCCTGTGGAGATCAATGTTAATTACAAAAACAGTTGTTTCCTCAAAAATTGTTTATCAGAGTTCTTGCATTTGAAAAGAGGGATGAATGTTCTGAAACAAGGCAGCTCTTTGGTTTCCGAGTAATACTCACAAACACAGAATTAGTGCTTTTTGTTGTTGTTGTTCTGCTTTGTTTGTTTTCAGATAATGTTGCAGCACAGAAAATCCTGGGTTGTAGGAAATGAAAAATCAGTAAACCTTCATTTAAATAACAGTTGACTTCAAAGAGCATCTTTAATTCTGGAGAAGTGGCTTTGGAACTAAAGCGAATTTGCTTTGAATTTACTTAGCTTGTATTCATACCTTCCTTTCTTCTGTTAGTTTGTAATTTCATTGATCTGTGTATGTATCAGCAGTGTAAATAAAGACATGGTATAACAAGGACAGAATTCATATGCTCAGCAGCATGGAAGGCCCTTTGACAAGTCTGTGCTTTACAAACACTGGTTTCACAAGATGAGGCCGGCGCTCTCCAAGTGACCTACATGAGCTGTTTACTCAGGCTCTCATAACACTGAAAATCAAATTGTGTTATCAGCTGAATGAACAGCAAAGTTTTACTGCCTTCGGCACTTACCAGTTGGGCTAATTTGCCTTAGTGAGCCAGTCATAGTTCTCAGTTAATTTCAAGATAATAAATTCAGACAGTAATTTTGATCTCAGCTACAAAATTACTTCTTTAAATGCGTAAGACTCCAAGATACAAAAGAAAAGTTATTCATACATCTTAAAGAAACCTAGAACACAAACTTTTAAAATTTAGTAGAAGAGTTTCTTGTCTTTGGAAGGATGAAGTGGCTGGATCTTGCATGTGCTGGCCTGATGGCTTTTGCCCAGTAGTACTTTCCATCAAAGCAGATCAATAATCCCTTTAACCAGTGAATGGAGTAACCAGCTGGTGGTACCTGCTTTCAGTGTTCTGTGTGAGTTCAGTGATCTCAGCCCAGGCCCTGCCCAGCTTGACAACATTTACTACAAAATGCATCAGCAATATTTAGGGACTTGGTGGCTGTTTTGGCTGTAGGGCTCCAGAGTGAATGAACATGGCTTGGAAATTAATGCCTTCTGTTCCCTCGGAAAAGGTCATTCCTTTTGGAGTAACTGTGCAGTGTGTGGATTATGCTGCTCCCTGGGTATCTCTGATAGCAGCCTGCTACTCCCAGCCAAGGCAGTCACTTCTCATCATCACTTTACAAGTTGTGCTTTTGGTGAGAAAAGCTTGATGTTTAATTGCATAGGCATAAGTGGGGTTTTGTTCCCTGTGGCCGAGACACAGTGGAATTGGAAGTTGTGCTTTGTGTGCTGTGCAGCACAGCTTTATGTCACTGTTCCTGGGCTCTTGATTTAGCAGATAACACCTGTCAGATTCATAGAGCAAAATGAGAATAAAAATTGGTGTTCTCTTTTGTGAGTTCCCTTCGCTAGAGGAAATCCAACGACTTTATTTCTTCAGATTTGCTGGTGCATTTACTGCACATAACAATAATTATCAGAGATAAAAACCTACTGTACTTTGACTCCCGTTGATAGTGAAGCTCATTACACCCCCATTATAATTATTACCCTCTCTATGTATACCTTGTTAAACACTTCAAAAGCTGGCATCCAGGGGATGCTGTTTTAGGAAACTATTTAAGTGATCAGGATGAATTATGTAAGACAGTAACAGTATGTTCCTTCTGCATCGCTTCAAATCTTACAGAATTTGGGGTGCATAATAATCAGATTTATACAAATAGTATTATTCTGTCTAACAATTCTCTGATACTTTCCCAGTATGCACTTGCATGACTAGTGCAAGTTTAACTCTGGGAGCAGTCCTGCTGAAGACAATATAGGAGTGCAAGCCATGGCCAACAAACAAATGGCATCTCTACCGGCCGTGCTTTAGTAAAAGTAGGTCCTGAAAAGTGCAGCAAGGCAAGGGGCAGCCAGCAGAGGGAGAAATGCAACTAATGGCTAATGAAGATAATTAAAAAAAAAGGTTGTTTCATCACTGAAGTTGTACCATTCATGACACAGACTCTCAGCTATTGGTATGTGACATCTTCAGCTATGGTGGGGGGATCAGATAATTCAAAAACAATTAACAGTATCAGAAATGTTGCCTTTCACAACTTGCACCTTTTCCTTTGGGCACTGTTCTGTTCCATGCAGGAGATAATTCAATGACAGGGCAAATGAGTTTATTTAATAGCAGAACAAGACTATGTTTGTTTGGAAGATGTAGCAAAAGTCTCTCCAGTTTAGGCACTGCCATTACCAATTCTCCTGCACTTGTATAAACCCAACAATTTGCACAGACATTTTACATGTCTGAGGGTGTTCTTTGAAAAGAATGGACTGCACAGTTAGTCCAGAGAACAGAACAAACTTGACAAATACATCAATGCAGGTCTTGTAAAACCAAACCCCTATTTAACTTGCCATGGTAGAACTGGTTCTGTAGAGGTAACTTAACCCAACTTTTTGAAGATAAAATTACTTGCTTGCACTGTTAATATGCATCAGAGCTGCTTTAAAAAAAGAAAAAAATATTTTTAAAAACCTCTTTTTCATTTTTCTGACCATGTTTGGACCAAATTTCAATGCATTCCATACTTTACTCCCTGTACTAGCAGTATATATATCCATAGTATCTTGTCTTCTGGCTGAACAGCTGTGACAGTAAAGCTTACCTGGGTGAGTAAAAGCAGCAGTGAGGAGCTCGGGTGTTTGCTTTGCATCCTAAATCTAATACTGAGATCAAGTTTCTTATACTGGAGATAAGCCTAGGTCTGTTTTGAAGTCAGCACTTCGGATTTTCTACAGTTTTGTTATTTGGATTGAGGTCTTATTTAGATTTGTCTTATAGTCTAATATCTGAAAATATCATGCATGAAATACCATGCACGAAAATCTAATCTGGAAATACCACACACTTGTGAGCACAGCTTCTGGTTATTTATGAAGTAACAGCTGTTTCAATGAAACATTTTACTTTCAATCACAATAAAAATAGTAATAGTTTGACTCAGTAGAAATTTTGAAAAGCATATTAAATATTTAAAGAAGGGTTTTTTGCTGGTAGCTAAGAGAAACATCCAGTGTGCATCATCTGTTGGTGATCACACAAGAACACTGCAGGGCATCCTCTTAAATCTGTAAACAAATACTCTGTCCCTCCTGCTCCTCCTGCATGTAGGACACCTGCTGATTTCATTGTAGTTCCAAGAGTAATTAAAATGTGGAGTGTAAAATGAAATATCTGTAGATCATCCTGATCTTTACAAATGTATTTAATATCAGAAAAACCACATTATTTTAAAGGAAAATAAAACTCCACAGAATAGTAAGGTGACCTTTGTATGCACATATGCATACTCTGATAAAGTAGCTGCTCATTTTCACTCATTCATTGCCTTTTTCCCTTTGGTTTCTTGTCAGGTTCTTTTACTGGTTTATGCTGCTCTCTGATTTAGTGGTAGAAATGGTAGAGGGAGAGAGACAGAAAGTTCCCCAGTCCTGGCTCTGGCATTGATCCAGCATCCTGGGATGTGCATGCCTGGGATTTGCTTTTATAGATACATTTTCCCTACCCTGGAGGAAAGTTTCTCACTTTCTGTGCAAATGAGTTGTGATGTGCAGTTTGTTTTAGACCTTTCTGGAAATGAGCCCAAGGCTTTGGGGGTCTTTGGTTGTCTTGACCCCCTCCTACTGAGTTGGCCTTTGGTTGACAGTCGATGGCCATTCTCAGCCTCATTCCTGCCCCTGTGCTGTGTTGTGTTCATCTCCAGGAGCAGAACGAGGATGTTTCTCCCCAGAAGTGCTGCCCTACCTCTGCATGGCCCCTTCTCCGGCACATCCTGTTCTCTCACAGCGTGTTCTTATCAACGGTCCTTGTTGGCTCCGTGGCTGTCGGGCCGTCGGTGTTTGGGATGTGCCCACCAGCCCCTGCTCCCCTGGCTGCCCCAAGGCTGTCCCTGCAGACAGGCACCAGCAGAGCCCTGGAGTTACAAGCAGATTCTTGGCACGGGTCTCCGGTGCCGCTGCCCTTCCAGAGGTGCCCGTGGAACCGGAGCAGCAGCGAGTTCTGTGGCTGGAATGTGGATGAGGCTTCCAGAGTAAACCTGCCCAAGGTCTGCTCTCTGCTCTCTTAGGAGTGGTTCTAAGACAAATCACCAAGCAGGTTTTGTGGTTTTAAATAATTCATTCATGAGTATTGGAGAAATGAATAGCTTTGTAATATCTGAGCGAGATCCAGCCACACTTTCTGTAAATATGGCAAAAAGTTTTCTTTTGGACAAAGTGCTGAGGGACTGGGGGGATATTTTAAAATGATCATACATTGTTAACTGTCTGCTTTTATGCCTTAATCTGTAAGAAGAAATGAAAATCTGAGAGGACTGGCATACTTTAGTCTACCAGTGCATTACAGCAAAATGAATTTACAAATAAGTAATTTTTATTTGAGAAATATAAGAATATTTTTACTTGAATTTGTTACCACGTTTGAAAAGCTGCAAGTGTGCACTGCTCTGGGTAATATGTTTTTAAAGAGAATTTTAGTAGACTTATATTTAACTGCTTGAAAATAGACTATTTTTGTTGAATATCTCAGAGCAATTTGATCTTAAAACACCTTGAGTTTGAATTCTTGTATTTTTGTCAGAGTGGCTTGACATTATAGCAAGTTTTGGGGGAAGTTTCAGTATTTCTCTGCTGAGTTTTGAGTATTGCTGCTTTTTATATGATTACCCACCATACAGTTAGATCTCTGAATCTTGAGGAAATATCCCTTTGTCAGTAGAACTGGAAATTGTGAGTTAAGGAGTTTGGTCTCAAGGTTTCCGTGAAAACTTATTCAAGTTACAAATGCTCTGTTTTTCTAATTTTCCATAAGTAGAACATGAATAAATGTAATTTAATTTTTTTATAGGGGTAGTCGTGGTTTAGTTCAGTTGTTTTGTATTTTAATTTCCTTTATAAAGTATTTTGAGAATTGCAGGTAAGCTTTTTTATAGAGGAACTGATATTTATTGGCAGGAATTTGTGTTGGATTTACTGTAGGTTGAAGCCACTTTGCCAGCTTTAAGAACAATTTCAACAGTATAAAAATACCTGCTCTAGGGAAAATTCATTATTTTATACTTGTGGTGTGCTATGTTGGACTAACCAGAAACCTGAAGGCTCAAAGTGCTGCTCGAGAAAGTCCAGCTTTTCATTTTGCAGGGAGCCTGTGCCCCTGCCAATGCCTGTGGTCAGGTTTCTGTGGGGTTTAGATGGTGAAAGATGAGTAGGAAAAATTTTATCTCCACTCCTGTATTGGACACCTAAAGCCAATATTGTTCTGTCTCACTAAGTTCTGTTAAACAAACCATCTGCAAAGATCAGGTTTATTTAGCCATCATTGAATTACTGCAGCTCCTGTAAAATACGAGGGTAAAGCCCACTAAAAGGTGATTTTGTAAATAGAGCCCATTCTGTCTGTATTGTATAAACAGACCTGGGTGTCACAGATTCATGGCTTTGTGTGCTGCCCTTGTCTCACTCCCAAAGTACACCAAATAAGGTCTCAAAACAGAGAGTGTTTAGCTTTCCAGGTGCTGAGTGAGATCACCAGCCAGGCAGATGAACTTTTTTTTGGTCTAAATCTTTCCTCATAGCAAAGCTTTTCTGAAAACTTAAAGCTGTCTGAAGCATTTGCTGTTATTTTCAGCCATTAGAGGATGTGCTATTGATTCCACTTCTTACCAATTCCTAAGGCCATAAATAGGAATTGATAATTTGGAAAGATGTGATTGTCTCCAGTACGAGAAGAGACAGTTCTGCTGATTAGGATATCTTTATATGGATTACAAGAAGTTACTCAAATTTATGTTTTAAAGTAACATCCTTGCTGATCATCACCAGCATTGTCTGTTGTGTTACTTGGTTTGCATAACTAGGATATTTTTAGAGGCATTTGTGGCATTGGCCCCTCTGAGATACAACATGAACTGTTAGTCTGCTTCTATTTCCACTGAAATAAAAATAATTAGAGGAAGTTTCTGGCATCCAGATTTTTAGATGAGCCTTCGTGCTCTACAATGAGGTAGAAATAAATGCCCTGGTAAAAAGTGGGGCATGTGTGTGACAAGTCAGCTGGTGTTTACAGGCTGGATTGGTGCACTTACATTCAATAACAGAATGCAACAAGTCTTGGAGGTGTATTTTAGAATTTGGAGTTGGGTGGTGAAGTTTTCTGGGTTGGGTCAGGGATTGGATAGTACAGCTGGTGTGTGGACACACCAATTGTCTGCTCATTGTTGGCATCACAGTTTGGATGTATGAAGTAAAGAATAAACCTCTCCTGGGTTTGAAAGATGTGGTGTGTCCCTTCTGCATTTATGTAATGTCTGTTGTGCCGGGGTAGAATCCATGCTGCTTGCAGGAGTGTAAAAGCTGGTTGTTTTCTGCAGTAATGAATTCAGCTTCAATTTTTGATCCCTTATGAAATAAAAAAGGGACAAAACTGTCATGTTTTTAATGTATTCAGGGAGTTATAATTGTTTAGATCTATTTTTAACATTTGTAAGTTTCCATACATTAACATAATTGAATTTATATTTTTTATTAAGTTTAAAACTTAATCTAATTTAATTCAGGTAGCAGAAGGTGTGTGGGTATGCTTTTTGTCCTGGGAATATGATGTGGGACTACCAAAATCAGATGATTTGCCTTTGGAAATGAGGATCTGTTAACACTCCACACTTTACTGTCAAGCACAAGAGCAAGTTTTGCAGTGTGATCACAAGCCAATTTTCAGTGCTGAGGGAGCAGAGCTGCAGCCTGGGGTGAGGAGGTGCCCAGGGTACCAGGGCAGCTTCACTGCCCTGCAGCTGCAGCCACTCTTTTCCAATGAGGAGGAGCAGAGCCTGCCACCCGCCCTGCCTGGGGCCCAGAGCACCTCTGGCACTGCAGGTGCAGCCCCAGCACAGGGGCCCAGGAGGGCCAGTGCACTCAGAGCCCTGTGGCAGGTCCCGTGTGGTCAGTAACATCTCCCTCAATGTGCAGCTTTCACAGGAGTGCAGAGAAAGGCATCATGAGATTCCAAAGACCCCTTTTGAAAGTTTAGCCCAGGTGCTTGATACCTCCTTGTTTTGAACAGAGATTGCATCAGCATAAATCTAATCTTTAAATACTCCAGAGGCTTGAGCAGCTCCGTGAATTTTTGGGGGTGTTTGGGGTTTTTTTCTGCAGACATGTACTTAGCTGCTGACACCACTGGTATTCAGTGAGACTTGTACATTCACACTTGTTAATATTCTATTTTTTACGGGTTAGTTCAGTTAAGTTAGACATCTTGCTTGTACTGCCTTGTAGCCTGTGGACACAAAAGAGCCAAGCTGAGAGCAGCAAGGCAGGCTCTGGTTGCCTTCTTTAGAAAGAAGGGAGAAGGTTTAGGCAGAAACTGGTAAATGAGCATCACAATGGCAAGTCTGCAAAAAACTTTCCTCCTTCCCTTCTCCTTTTGCCAAATCCTTAGTTTGAATGGATTCTCCTTTATTCACCAGTATCAGTGAGACACCAAATTCAGCTTCTCATACCACAGAGGTTCCACATTTTTGTTAAGATTTCCATAGCCTGTAAATGGTTATTGATTTAAGTGGAAGTTAAGGTGAGCCAAAAGTTCTCCTTAAATTCTCTTCCCCTGCATTGGGAACTGCCTCATGGAATGAGTCCCAGGCAGGATGTCGGGATTTCAGTGGAAACACCAGGCCTGGTGAAGGCATCACAAGGGAACAAGAAAGCAGCTCCATCAGAGCCACTGACACCAGGGGGTGGCTGCATCTCTGTAATTACAGGCATGGAATCAAGGATGGAACACGGTTCATGTGGGTTTGGCCTTTTGGAGTAGGATTTTTTCCAGAAGGTTAGTTAGTCATTGAACTGGACTCTAATTAAAAGCATGTATAAGAATAATCAGGGGAAAAACACTAAATAAAGAAAAGGAGATTTTATGTCTGGGAAGAAAACCAGATGAGAACAATGAGGAAAGCAGAAATTAAGTTGTGGTTTGTCTAACAAGCAAGGATGAGAGCCTGAGTGAGAATTCCCTCGGTTATCTCAGATCTTCATTTCACCTCAGTTACAAACACTCATTTTTGTTGGTTTCTGTGATGCAGTGGGAGCACTGCTGTAAGATTTGTTTCTCTGCTTCAACTTGCAATGTCAAAAAGGAGAAAAAGGTAACAAAAAGTCAACACAGTCTAAATAAACTGCTTTTTTGGGATCCAACTTTAGATACATATTGCTGTGACTATCATGGAAGACCAAGCAATTTTCAGGATTCAAGAAAAATTAAATTTAATGAATATACGTAAATTATTGTGTGAAGTTACCCATAGGATAACCTTCCAAATCAGTCACTTCAGCAGTTGTATTTGGTTTTCAAAGAAATAACTGTTCTGCCAGTGATTTACGTGTATTTTTTAAAAATGCATTTAAGATGTTACTTTGAACAACTTTGAAGAAATATTAGTTGTCTTAATTGGAAAGTGTATTTTAGTTTCTAAGCAAAAGGAAGTTAAAACTTCTGACCATTTCTAGACTGCCCACATAACCTTATTATGGCAACATTTGTTGTTTTTCTCCTGTTTCTCTATCACTTGTTGACTTGTATTGTCCTTTATTTAGTTTGCAAGTGATGTTGGAGCTAGAACATCTCTTTTGATCTATGATGTCTCTAACATACTTCTGGGCATAATTATAATCATAAAAATCTTTGAAACCTTTCTGCTTGATGTCTTGTTATCACTAAAGTTGAGATGTTTTATACTGCCACCATAAAAAAGAATTAAATAAAGTCTTTTTTTAGCCTTCAAACACTTAGAAAGTAATAAAAACAACTAAACAAGAGTGCAGTTTACGTCTTTGTAGCATACAAAAATATCTGTTTCATTGCAATATCTTAAATTCTCCCTTAATCTCTCAAACCCCTATGAATAAAGCATTGGATTACCAAGTAATACCCTTCATCACAAGGAATTAGGCACTTTGGCTTTAGGCTCCATCTAAACCGTTGCATTAGGAGAGATGTTACTGACGTCATGTTTTCCAGGGTCCAGTGACTCACATGGTGCCTTCCCTCGCCCTTTAAGATCTTGTTCAGATAAAATCTGTCTCTCATGACTCTCTTAATTCTCTCTTTTTGGGTGGCTTTGAGGCACTAGCATGCATAGGACTTTGTAGCAAAGAGCCAGTGAGTCTGTAGCAGCTTTGGCAAGTTGTGTGATTTTCTTCATCTAGAAGTTAAATAAATGAGGATAATCATTTACTTGGACGAACAGTGTGTTTGATTAGGACCTTGATGTGGTTGTCTTCTGTCTCCAATATGCAGAAATGTAAAGGACATCCAGCTACTGATTCTGTTCTCCCTTTTCTCCAACTATGATATTTTAGAACTTGCTGTGGTACCAGTTTTTACATTTCTGTATCATTAATTGTGGGGATTCTATTAGAATTTGTGGAATAAAATGGGTGGAATACATCTCTGTACTCAAATCCCTGTTGCCTCTCCAGCTCAGCAGGCTGGCAGTGAGGAATGCAGCTGGCACCTGCTCAAAAACTGTCCTGATTTTCAAAGGTACTCTCCCTTTTTAAGGCAGAGGAAGTGTAGGAGTCTCCAATGCGTCCTTGAACCATCATTCAGTCTTTAGTGTTTATAAAGAATTAAATTCTTGCTAAAAGTTGTTAAAACAAACCTCAGTCTGAACCAACTTGCTTTGTGACGTTTGCTGTGCAATCCTGCCCCATGAAAGGATTGGTGATTGCATTCATTTTTCTTCCTTTTCCCTAATGCCCAGGACAGTGTGTTGGATCTGCAGTAAGCATGAATTCCTTGGATATCGGATGCCCCCCTAATCTGGGTAATTGCTTTTGTGAAGCTATTTTAGTAGGGCATTTTATGCTTTGCTGGACAGCTGTTTATCTTGCAGATTATTGATACTGCAGTCCATAACAGAACTGGCAAGAGTTGTGTTGGATTGATTTTATTTTATTTTTTTAACTTTGGCACATCACTGAGCAGGCGTCGAACTGCTCTGTCTACAGAGCTGTCATTGATGTCATGATCCCTCAGGAGCTGGAACACCCTGTCATCACAGGCTTAAGAAAACACTTATCTATGGAAGGCCAAATTAGGCAAAATTTTATGGATCCATTGTGCTTCTGCATTTTTTCTGGTGTGTTATTTTAAACTAGTACGAGTCCAACTGACTGTATATTCTGCAGCACAAGTGCAGCTTTCAGCAGGAAGGTCGTCAGCCTGGAAGTTGGAATATGAGGGTTGCAGTTTGTCCTCACTTCACATGTCCCAAACACAATGTTCTGTTTACCCTTGGCACTGCTGTAAAGAAGAACCTTTCTGGTCTGCTGAGTGATTATGTAAATAGGGCTTTTATAAAGCATTTTAAGCATCCAGTAGAATGGAATAACTTCTTTACAGTTTTTTCTTTTATAACGGTAATTACATAATTCGGGTAGGTTTTAAGTTATTTTTTTCTATCTGATATGTAGATGCCAGAGTCTCTTTTGAGAATTTTTACTGAGAAGTCCTGAAAATCATTCAGGAAAACAAATCTGCTAGGCTTCCTTGTATTATCAACATCCCAAAATGCCTTTGGCAGTGAGTAAATGCCAAGCATTTGTTATTTGGAACTTGACTTGTCACTCATTTCTTTGAACTCAAACATGTTGCATAGGTTTGACAAAGTTATGCTTAGCTAACAATTGAAACAAAACAAAACAGTAATCCCTCCCTTGATCCAACCTTTCCAATTTCCATCCAAGTAGTACCACCAGAGGGAAATTACAGAGAAGGATGTCCCCCTTTACAAAGCACTGACTGCCTAGTGTTGGCAAAATATGCAGGGCACCAATGGCAGGAGGTGAGTTGTGGCAGGAAAACAGCTCCTGTTTCTTCTATCCTTCCCCCCTCCCAATTTTTATTATTAGTCAGGTTTTGGTGATCTTTTCCTAGTATCAGTGTGTATGTATTTATTAAGCATCATTTGATGTCTTGAAGATTCTCTTTAAGGTCTCTGAGATCGTTTCTTGCACACCCAAGGGTCAGGTCAGGGGTTAAAAGCAGCTCATTTTCTGACTCTTCCTTCCCTATTAGATTTGGGTACCAACTTCTCTGTTTTGCTTTTGAAGGTGTTTATAATTTTGTCCTCACACAACCTGACTTTTCTCATTCTGTTTTAAAATTTAATTTCTGTCTCTAGTCAGTTTTTGTTACAAGGCTCTGTCACTATCTTACTAGATTTTTCTTCTTTTTATAAGATCAGGCCCCTAAAATTTCGATGTCTTTAGTTAATCTTGACATTTACAAAATACCTCAGGCCAGAATTTCCCAAGACAACTTCTGAAAGACATGATCTGTCTTCAAAGGAAAGATGTGAAATTGTTTTTTGTATTTGATTAGCATTGTTTCCTTCGAAGCTGAAAATTGAAATTTAAAAAGAATAATGTAAATGATGATTCATTTATATTTTGCATAAGTATTCACTGTACACAGTAAGCCTTTAATTGTTGTAAGAAAATCTGAATCTGCTTTAAACTTCCAATAACGGTTACATGTGTTCTGTCTTTTGTTTCCACAGATTTCCCTTTTGCCTCTGGAGTGTTTCATTATGGCAGTCCCCAGTGAACAATGACATCCTTTGACAAATACAGATGCCAAAAAGCCAGACGAAAACAGTGGCCTTGTTTCATTTTTACTCCAACACAGTGAAATGGTGCTCTTAAAGTTTTGTTATTGACTCTCACTGGAAAAAAACCCAAAACTCCTGACTGGACCTTTTTTCCCCAGCCCTCTCCTGGTGTTCCTACGGCTGCTTGACACAGTGACATCATGTAGTAGGCCCTGAAGCGTTGTCATAATTGAGTTGCAATGGTTTTATACACTTCTCCATTTCCCAACAGCTTTCTGTCAGTTCTGCATTCCTTTTCCTGGGGCCTGATTTTCCCATGTTACTGGCTGGCAGACAGGCTCGTGGGCTCTTTTGTTCCAACCACCTATGAGAAACGGCAAAGAGCAGATGACCCTTGCTATTTCCATGCACTCTGCATCATCATTACCACTCCCATCTACCTGGCCCTGTTGGTAGCCTCTCTTCCTTTTGCCCTCATTGGCTTCCTGCTCTGGTCCCCGCTGCAGTCAGCCAGGAGGCCGTACATCTACTCCAGGCTGCAAGACAAGAGCCATGCCGGCGGGGCCGCCCTGCTCACCGAATGGAAGGCTGCAGGGAGCGGGAAAAGCTTCTGCTTTGGCAGTGCCAATGTTTGCCTGCTGCCTGACTCTCTGGCAAGATTTAACAATGTTTTCAACACACAGGCAAGGGCTAAAGAGATCGGCCGCAGGATCCGCAACGGGGCGAGCAGACCTCAGATCAAAATCTACATCGATTCTCCCACCAACACGTCCATCAGCGCGGCGAGTTTCAGCAGCCTGGTCTCCCCCCAGGGCGGAGACAACACCAGCCGGGCTGTTAATGCTGGCATCAAAAGGACAACATCAATGGAGTACAAGGGAGACAATTCTGGCTCAAACAACAGCGAGGATAGAGAAGATAAAGGTGGAAGTGGAGAGCCAAATGAGGGAGAAGAAAACACTTGCATTGTCCGTATAAATGGAGAGGACAATGGCCACATGTCAGACACAGAAACAGACACCGCCAATGGCCAGGCTCATGCCAGTGGCCCAGCAGAGCCCTCACTGGAAGGTGATGCAGAGATCTCAAAAACACCCAACCACAAACAGAAGGAAGGAGATTCTGGGAGTTTAGACAGCTACTCTGCCTCGCGGGAGTCCCTGGTGAAAGTCCGTGTTGGAGATGGCACAGTGGACCAGAGCACTGTCAACAACAAGCTCCTCTACAAAGCCTCAATCATGAAGAAAACTTCAGTGCGGAAAAAGAAACACACAGATGAGACCTTTGATCATGAGATCTCTGCTTTCTTCCCTGCCAACCTGGACTTTCTGTGTTTGCAGGAAGTGTTTGACAAAAGAGCTGCGGAGAAATTGAAAGAGCAGCTCCACCACTATTTTGAATACATTGTCTATGATGTTGGGGTCTACAGTTGCCACAGCTGCTGTAGCTTTAAGTTTGTGAACAGTGGTCTGCTTTTTGCCAGCCGCTATCCTGTCATGGATGCTGCCTATCACTGTTACCCCAATGGAAGAGGAATGGACTCCTTGGCTTCCAAGGGAGCCTTGTTTCTCAAGGTAAGAGCCTTTTTGAAGCCACAAATAGTAACTCCACCTATGTGAGAAGTTATAAAGTTATATTACTTTCTCATTCCTGTTACAGTTCAGAGAGGTTATATTCAGATTTAGATTTCCTGATATAACCTATATATGGGTCTTGTCGCCTTGTCGTATTAAAATGATGGATGTGCATGAAATAATGAGGGATTTTGGAGGTAGGACTCAAGTATAATTTCAAGAGTAAAAATTTGAAGTAGTTTTCATGTAATTTTAGTTTCTTTCTTGGCAGAAATATCTGTAAATAATACGCAAATTCTAAGCTTCATAACATGAGCACAGTGCAATGGGCATTACTGTTGGAAACAGCTTGTCCTTGTTGTGTGTTTGTCTGGCTATCAAAAGACAATCAAAAGTCTAAATGCCAGTATAATAAAACTGAAAAAATAGCAGTGAAATGTATGGCTATTCCTCTCTCTTGGTTGCAAAAGAATTAGTAAGGAGAGATATGAAGAGTAAATAAAAGAAGTGCCTGGGATGCTGAGGAGCACAGAGCTCTTTTGCTTTATTAACACAGTTTACTTACATTAACTAATGGTAGAGAGAGCAGGAAGCCTGGGGTTGTATGTCTGTAAATCATGAAAAACAGAAATAAAAGTCTGCATGCAGTGATTTGCTTTTCCAAGACTAGTGACTTGTTCGTGCTTAATTCTTGGGAGAATCTGGCTGTGCTCTTTCTAAACTGGTGAGCAGGCTCTTCTAATCTGTGGTTAATCAAGAACCAAAACTTTGTGCAGAGGTCCAAATCTGTAGACCCAAACCCAGACAGATCTGAAAATCTCCTAGAGTACTGGATTTCAGATTTTGTGATTTAGGCACAGTTTGGAATGGGTTTCACTATGTAAAACCTGAACTTTTTTCTATTGCTAACAAAGTACATCAAGTGCTCAAATTATATGTACTTTCTAGTCACAAGTCCTCAACAAAAGCCATTAATAGCCATAAAGAACATGGATTGTGAATAAGGATCAGTGTGGTGTTTTGTACCCCCTGTTTGTCATTTGTAAACAAAGCAAAAACTTTTAACATTGTGGCTTGTGTAACAAAAAAAACCCCAAAAGCAAATACTAGCTTTTGCATTCTGATAATAGTTCAGCATTTCATATACATTTGACATAAACAAAAGCTCAGCCATATCTGAACACAGGTTTCCAAAGTCAAGGGCTAAGCTTTCTCTGCCATACTCTGAAGTGTTTATAAACAGCAACAATTTTTTTTCTTTGATCTTAAAGTGCTGCAAGCCAAAAATTAACAAAGTTGTTGTGTGCTACTGGGGTCACAAGGACTACCCTTCAACATATGCATATATTGGGGATTAAGAGATTAAAACCAATCTGTTTTCAGCTGCCCACTGCTGAGTCATTGATTTGCCACCCTCCTAGGCAGGCAAATGTCTCCATTTCTCTTGCAGGAAATTAAGCCTCTTTTCAAAATTCCACTGGGATGATGAACTTAATTATGGATCTGAGTTGTTAAATAATGTTACAGTTGAGCAGGGAATAGAGACCAATTATTATGAAGATTCAAAGACTACTCCATTCTTTTAAATATAACAGAATTCTGTGCAGCCAAAAGACCATTTTTCCTCCTGTCTGTGTTTTTCTGACATACTGTGCTTCATACCTAAAGCATTTTTCATTCTGAGTTAAGTATGTCTTGATATGAAATGATTTTCTGTCTTAATTATACATTAAGTGATCATTGGTCATTTCTTTGACAACAACAATGAGGAAAAAAGCAGGAATAATCTATTTAATTTGATCTTTGAAATAAAGTAGGTTTGAAGGTTGTTTTTCTTGATGTAGTGCTTAATCAGCAACTCGGTGTGTGTGGACTCCAGAGACAAAAGCTACAGTAAGTAAAAGCCTGGTTTGTTTTTGAAGTCAATGAGAATTAATCCATTAACTTCAGAAGCCTTGAGGTCTTTCACTGGGGTAGCAGAAAAGGGTATCAGACTCTGGCTGGCAGGTGTCAGTCCAGCCAGCAATGGACACCTCATACCCCTGGTTTTAGGTGGTGCTTTTACTGTCTCTTATGGTATTTTGATACAAGTCAGTCCTACATTAGAATTTTTCTTAGTTTAGTTTCAAAGAAACTACGGCAGCCTTGCAGACCAAGAGTATCCTCATCCCTTCCCTTTCTGTAGCGGTGTGAAGTTGAGTCTCTCTGTGTTTTTAAGTTCCTGACTCTTGTGGAAAGCAGAGTGTTTCCATTTCTGAAGTACAAAAGACATCAACTGAGTTCTGTTTTGGAAAGATACTTAAGGAGACTGTTCCTCTGTCACAGCTTCTGTCTTGGAGTAAAGGAGCAATTGCTCTCTATGTTGATTAAAAACAAAAAGTTGTAAGCAGTGATTGAGGGGACACAACTTGCATGTTTTGACAATATGGATAAAGCCAGTCGATGTTTTCATTCACTGAGAGCATGGAGCCTTTGCTCAAACAATTTTGCATCTCAGGAAAGACCCAACATCTAAATTCAGAAGGATGTTCAGAGAAAGAAACTGCTTCTTGTTTAAGAAGTATTTGTTTCCTTACTATAAATGTAACTGTTAAGGATATAGATGGAAGGTCTCAGAACTAAATATTCAATAGAAATTGAAATATTTTGAAAAGGACAAAACTATTTTGGGGGACTCATGCCCAGGTAGAAGTGTTTTGCACATTTTTTGATTTTGGAATAGGTTCTGTTGCCAGAACTGACTCCAGTGAAGAGGAAAAGATTTTCATTGCCACCCTCTTCCCTGCCCTGTCTTCACTACCTAGGCTGTAAAGTTCAGGTAGAGATTTGGAAGGATTTGAGAGATTTGCTTAGTCATACAAAATTATTTTACCTGAGAGACTTACAGAGCTCTAGGATTATTATTAGTAGCTATAATAACAATCAGCTCTTACCTACTTGCTTTTCATTCCTACTTCTCAGAGTGCATAATGAAGAAAGGTCAATATCTGCTTAATAGAAGGAGAAACTAAAGCACATGAAGGTAAAGTGATTTGATTGTGGCTTAACACTTAGGGGGTCACAGCCATGAAATGAAGTAAGTTCCAGAGGCTTTTAGCCCTGTTTCATGCCATGTACAGGTGCCTGCAGAGCTGTGCACATGGAGTTTCCCAGCCTTGCTCTGCTCTCCCTGAGGGTGCTGCCACCAAAGGTGCCACTGCTGGTGTTTCCCTGACAGAGATCAGACTCATTTTTCCATCTGTGTAGGCTGACGCTTTCCAGGTCAGGGGGCAGACATGAGGATGACGTAGTTGGGGGTAGCTCTGGTGTAGAGTCCATTTTCTGCAAAACTAGAGGACTAATTTACATTTAGCACTTGGAACTCTTCAGACTCTGGCAGTGCTTCTGTCTCCAATCAGAGGGTCTCGCTGGGGTGTAAGAGGGACACAGTCACAGAAAGAATGGCATATTGTGAGGGGGGAAATGTCACTCACATCCAAGTGACAGTTTCATGTCTGAAGTGCTAAACCACTGTTCCTGGTTGCCACTAAAGCCTCGGAGGAGAAGTTAGCAAATACATAAATCAGCCAATCCATTTTCATACTTTGTCAGCCTGGGCCCTTGGGAGACCCTGCCGTGACTCTCCGTTCTAGCCTTGCATTTCACATTAATTTAAAATGCCGAAGAGAAGAGCCCTTGAGTCTCCTTTGGAGGGTTTGCAACTCCCATGTCTGTGCTGCTGCTCTGCTGCAGATGGAGGTGGGAATGGGCCTGGCACAGGAGCTGTGCTGGGGATTCCTCCCGAGAGCTGCCCTGGGCCCTCTGCCTGTGACAGGGGGCACATTGCAGTGGGCTCAGTTACTCTGCCGCTCTTGGTTTGGCACGTCTGTAACGGTAATTCACAGCGGGTTTGATGAATTTAAAGGGAGTTTTAAAATACACATTCTTTTCAGAAACTGGATGTTCGTTTTGCAGTCAAATCAAGTTTAAAAGGTATCAGTGAGTGCTGAGCAGAAATTGTGTAATGCATCACCTGTCTGTAGTTTACTGGAAGGTTTCAAGATTGCAACATCCATCTTTAGACAGAGGATTCAGTGTGGGAGCCTCAGTTACAGTGTCAGGGATGCTGTGGAAGTTTTAGACAGTAATACAAGGAGAGCAGAAAGAATCCTTAGCTTGACCTGATGAGTTTGTCTCCCAGGTGTATCAATCTAATGAAAACTCACTTCTGCTGACAAAATTTGCCTCTCTTATCCTTTAATTGTAGTAGCTGTAAATGTAATGTAAATCTAAGCTCTAAAAGACATGTAAAAGCACGCAGGGGTAGGGAGGTGAGTGAGAGAGGTGTCATTCTCCAAATGGCCATCAACTGAGGAGAGGTTTGGGAGGTTTTTTCCCTCTCAGTGAAACTGGGAGATACAGAAGCATTTTGAGTAGAAGGCTGTTCTTCATACCATTCTTAGTAGGAAATTTTTCTGCTTTTTGGCATCTGCCAAGAGAGCGAATTTTAGCACAAATAAGAGTTCTTGCTCAAAACACAGTATGTGAACATAAAGCAAAACTACAATCTGATGTGGGAAGTTAGAACAGTTAATAGTATTCTTCAAAATCAAAAGAAATCAAAAGGGAAAAAATGCCTTGTAGATTTTGCTAAATTTCTGGAAGAACTTGTGTTTAATTAATTCCTAAGGTTATTAACAGATTTACTTTTCAAATTCTCTGCAAATTAATGCTGTTCTCAGGGAGTACAGTAATTGTGCAGAGAACATGTTATTATTCATTGCTTAAAGGAAACCTAGCAACCTTTGCTTTGTGTGCAAAGCTCAACTTGTTTTCAAAAGAGCTGATATGGTGGTAACAGATGGCAGAAGGAGCAGCAGCTCTGATTGCAAAACTGCTTTGAAGCACATTTTTTACTGTTTTCTCCTCTTCAGGAGCCTGTTTTGTGTGAGAAAATGAGGGTTCCCTGAATTAACCTCTGTGATTCTCCTTTTCCATATTCCTGCTGCAGATCCATTTTGCTGTGGTGGCTGAAGCTGCCTTTGCTGTCCCAAAGCAGCTGAGTGTGCTGTGCTGGCAGGGAAGGGGCAGCATTTGCACAGGGGAGTTACACCCGAAGGGAGTGGCTGCTTTCTGACCCAGAAACAGAACCTGGAGAGTTTTCAGTGGATAGATTTTCTTGTCCTTGATCAGTTATCCCAAGATGTATACAAGAGATGTCTAGTGCTGCTTATGAGTTTGTTTAGATGACTCTAAAGCTGTGCCATTTAAGGCAGGAAGGGAACCTAAACATTTTCCACACTCTCAGTTTCTGCTGTAAAATGTTAATGTAGGAATTGGATGGAGTCCAATGAACTGCCTGAGACCTTTTAAAAAAGGAACAGAAAGACCCTAACGTGGCACTGCACCATGTTCCTTCACTCTCTTATAATTAATGTTATTAATCATGGTCTTTTTCTCCTTTATTAATGGGGACAAATAAAAAATGTTGTGCAGAATGAAATACAGATTTGAGAGAATGTGAGTCCTGGGTTTACCCTCTTCAGAAGAGGAAGAGCTCTAAATTTGTGGCACCAATTTACAGCTGCTTTCCCTCACATGAAGCTCAATGAAGCTTTGCCAGATAACAAATTCTCTGAGTTCACAGCACAGTGATTGTCACATGGCAGGTGGGGAAAAACAGCATTTGAAATAATCAAGTGCAAATGTAGCTAGAAAGAGTTACAGAGCACCACACAGATTTTTCAGCTGACCTCTGTAACATTTTAAATGACTTTAATTTAATATACTTAAATATTTATAATAGTAAATTAGTAATTTAACTAATGTATCTTCTATAGAAGCTGCTACATATTTCTGAAGGCCATAGATAGAGCTGTCAAAGGACTAAAAATAAACTATTTTTACACTATGTCTAAGCAAATGAAAATTGCATCTTTCTTGGGAGTTACGACTAATCTAAGTCATCTCTGTGGGGCAGGAATGTTTGAATTAGGAATGGGATTATCTGCCAATTCTCCTTGTATGTTCCTGTAACAGGAACGAGGCCTGGGGCACACAGGCTCACTGGCCATTCCAGGTGTTTCTTGATGTGTGCTTGTATTGGAAAATTGCTGGAATGGGTAAAAGTCCAGGAAGGCCTGATACTGTTTTGGAGATTACAGAAATGTTGCACTGGAAAGAAGGAAACCCTACTTCTTTCTTTTCTCTTGCTCAGTCTTTGCTCATTATAATTCCATCGGATCACATAATGCCATCCCTCAGCAGGGCCAGTGGGGAGGGGCAAACCCTGCGGCCAGCACAGCCTGGAGATCAACCCCAGAGGCTGAACCTGGAGGGTGTGTGGAAATACCACTCCTTGTGATTATACAGTGGCTCTATCCCCAGTAATTCAGTGGAATCTCAGGCTCCTGCATTTTTAGTTCAGCTTCCCTTGAACAATATTGGCCACATATGGAAGATGAATGTTCCTGTGGGAGTAAGAAACTCACACCGACTGTAAATTCTGTTCCTGTGCCCTGCTCTCACTCTCTGTCTGGGGTGTTTTACCTCCAACAACTCCAGGCCCCTGTGCAGATGATGTTCTTTCCAAATGCAGTGTTCATGCTTTTGTTTTTAGGGGGAGAGGTTTTCCCCCCAGAGCACGCCAGGAGTGCTTTCAGCCTGGTTAGTTTTATTTCGTAATATGAATGTAATTAGTTTGGTTCTTGTCATGACTGTGAATTTGTTTGCTGTAGAGCTCTGTACTTTGGAGACTTACCCTCTTCAGAGGAGGGTTGCTGGGAGCAGTATTACAAGTGACATTTATTTCAGTGACAAAATTGACACCTTCATGGTCACCTAAGCAGATGAAACGGATGGTTTCGCTCCTTCACCTCCCAAGATGTGATTAAACTATAATGGCTGGAGCTGGAGCAGGGCCAGGAGATGCCACAGCCCCAGGGAGTGTCAGTGTTGCAGTGGGATTATTTACCTTTCCTGGATTATTTACGATTCCCAGCTCCTGGTTCATTGGCTGAGTGTAGTCTGGGGGGTTACAGACTCTGGGGAGGTCTTTTTCTAGGAGTTTGCCAAAATTTTAGCTCTCTTCTGCCTTGCATACCAGGATTTGCTTTCCCTGGAGGAGGAGACAATGGCATATGCTTGGACTTGTGTGGAACCCTTCGTTTTGTAGGGTGCACATTCAAGAAACTGTCTACTTTATTTTGGATTTTTCTGAATGGCTCCTCCTGGCAATGAAAAGCTTTTAGAAAATATCACTAAAGGTTAAGTTGTCCTCATAACAAACCTTTTGGTTTTGTCTACATGTTTATTAGTCAGTATTTGAGACTCTAGTTTGATTTTTAATCAAGTGAGATGTCTCATCTATGGCATGGCCCAAATTTTTAATGACTAAAGCACATTTCTTTCCAAGCACCTGATGATTTCCTAACACAGCCATGACATGCTTGAAGGTGGTTTTGAATCTGGCATTGAAATACCCCAGGGCTGAGGTAGCATTTCCCTGGGTTCTGTTTAAATGTCTGTTGATACTTCTCTTGCCATCCAGGTGTGATAGAACTGTTTTGCACTTCTGGGACAGATGTGTGTAAACATAAACTGCTAGAGAGGAGGTATTTGTCAAGTTTGCAGTTTTGTATACTTACTATAGCATATGGTAAACATGAGATGTGCAAGGTTTTCCACTTAGCTCAGAAAATTCCCATGACAGCAAGCAGTGGGATTGAATTTAAAGTTACTTTCCTTGCTGTAGCTCTAAAAATTCAACTCTTGCTACTCATTAATTTTTTTTCTTGTCAGCAACAATCTTCCTGCCATAACCTTACTGGTTTGTTTTCTTTCTTGAGCAATTTACTACCCAATACCACTCTCAGTGGAGGACAAACCACTCCTGAGTCCTTACAGGACCGGGTTTTGGAAAACAATTCCAGGAATATACACAATTTTGCATAGCACAGGTCTCTCCAACAGCTTATACTATGCTATGGCATTGAGATGAAGTCTTTTAATAAAAAGTACTTGATGTCAAGTACTTTTGTGTGCTCAACACAATCAATACTTGGAAAATAAAAATTCGGAGCCATCCCTTTTGCACTTAATTATTTAATTTGCAGGCAGGAGACAAATGTAAATATGTAGCAGCAGAAACTGGCATTTTGGATTCCAAACACACCCTTAGTAGGCTTTCCCCATTAAGGGAAAGAACATCTCTCCCTTCTGTAATGAGCTTTTTCTGCCCCCCCTCCCAAAAGCAAACAAAGTACCGTGGTCAGTGGTGTAACAGGGTCTGAATCCACTCTCAGCTTCCCAGTGTTCAACTGGTTTGATTATTGCAAATGTAGTGAAGTTGGAATATATTTTGCATATTTCAGCATAATTTTGAAAAATGCTAATTTGTTTATGTGACAATTATATAACTAGGACACTTTATTAAACCACAAATAGGGTCTGTCTGTTATCATTTTACCTCCAGGTAATATTAGAATTTAACAGGACATTACATACACCTTCTTGTAATGATTATCCTATTTTAAAACATTGGGACTTTATATTTAGATAATACCTTCCTGTACATTTCCATAGACATATGATGATTTTTAGAAATGAGCATCTGAAGTAGTTCAGAACCCTGCAGAAGGGCAATCCAATGAACGTGTTACTGACACAGAACTACTAATGTAGGGCAGTTGAGGTGAACTTAAGTCAGGTTTATGGTGGACGAGCCACTCTGGCTTTTTTGTTTACATATATTTTCTTTGTAGATGTGGATTTAGAGGGTTCTTCTGTGTTAAGCAGCAAAAGTTATATTTGTGAGGTGCTGCCTTGGTTTGGTGGCAGCAGAACCTTCGTGCCAAGATCCACGTTGCAGCTGCACTGAAGGCTCAGCGCTGTCTCCCTGTGAGTGCCACGTCCAGTCACCACAATATAATATACCCTGGAAATGGAACAGTCTAAAAGTAGCTACAGCATTTGGCCACCCAAAAGAATGTTTTTATGCAGAATTACAGGGCTTGTAATATTCCAGAGGTCAAATAATTTTCGTGTCTGCACAACCCATGGCCCTTGTTCATTTGTGAAATACTAAATTAGACTGAATAAACAGATTTTTCTTCATATTTTATTTCAGATCATATTTAATACAGTAGTGCTTCTGCTTTAGCTGTGAACTGACTAAGAGGCTGCAAGGGTATTTATTTACTTTCCCAGTAGGTGCCACAAATATTTGCCTTCGTTATGATTATACACCAAATATACTCTGCTTGGTGGTTTCCATCAACACTGCCACTCAAAAGAAACCCCAAACCCCTGAAAGTCAAGAAAAGCTGGAGGAAACATGAAATCTGGGAGACAAGCTGCTCTGGATGCACTTTCCAAGGAAACTGTAATTACATTAATGCCTTCAGCTCTTGCTTTTGAGCTGTATTTTGTTCTCCTGAGCAGAGTGTTGCTGAGCCCTTCTGCCTTCCCTGCTGCTCCCGGGGCACCGAGCCCTGGGCTCTGTCCCTGCAGTGCCCTCACCCCTCCCATGGCACAGCCAGCCCTTGCCCTGGGCCGTTTCTTGGCACTCTTTGAGAGCAGAAGTTCGCAGTCCGTTTCAGTGCAGCTCTGTGTCACGGGCAGCCCGGGGGATACGTATTTATTTATGATTAATGGAAATCAGTGTGAGCCTATGCACAAATTGGCTGATGAGCACAAGGCCTTGTCAGGCTCTCCACTGAGGCTGCACAGGGAAGTCTAAAGCCAATTTGAGTTGACTTCTTTTTCTCAACTGACCGTAATTTAAGTTTGGATGTTCAGCTTTTAGGCTTAAATCTTTTATGCTTTTTAGACAGAGATGCTGAAATGATTCCATGTGCTGTAGTCAATAAGGGGATTAGAAGCAGCCCATTCCCACTCGAAGGCAGGGCACTTTCCATGCAGTTTTCCTCTCGGTGTGGGCACGGTGGATGGCACTGAAAGGCATGTGACAGCCACACTTGTCCTCTGCAGCAGGAGCTGCTGCACATTCCTAAACTGAGGGAGGCTTTTTATAGTTTTCAGCATTGAAGAGAAATCTTAATTTTGAATTACTATGTTTGGAAAATATGGCTCATACACCTTTACTGTCCTAGATAGCAGAGAAAATAAACTGTTTCCCACTTTTCTATTGGAATGGTGTATGTTGCATAAAAAAGCTGGAGAGAATGCTCCTTATGATTCCCCTGTGACAGTGAGACATTAGAGAGGAAGCCTGAGGGAGGAGGGAAGAGTCTGCTTAGTGAAGCTCCTGCAGCAGCCCCTGACAGCCACCCAGCACATCAGCCCATCCTCAGGGATTGCTGCAATCCCTGGAGTTTGGGAGAACCTCCTCAGGTAGAGGTACAAGCCCCAGTGATTGCCTGTATTCTCCTTGTTTTCCTCTGCTTTCACCCTCCCTGAAGCAGGTCAGCTGAATGGGAACAGCAATAAGAGCACCATCAATATCTATTTAGAAAACTGTCTAAAAAAGGACTGAACAGACTGAGGACAGAATAATGCCAGTTGTTTATTACATACTCCCCTGGCTGGCACAAACCCTCAAAGTTAACAAGGCATTGTTGAGTACAAATGACTTCTAAATTCACTTACTGCAAAGCTGACTTTCCAGTTATAAAATGAATCAGGTGGTTCTTGGATAGCTGAAAAACAAGAAAACAAACCAAGCTTACAAAGCTGTGTCTGTATGAAATGGAGCTCTGCTCGTTATTTAGAGGTGTCAGATAAAATTTGAGCCCAGCCTTGTGAAGGAGAGTCATCTCTGGTGGTGTTGTCTGAGCCCTGGGTACAACTTTCCTCTGTGGGCATTTTTCTATCTATGCAGTACTGCCACATAAACTGTCAACAAGAAAATCATACCCTCCAACTGTCTGCTTTCCAAAATCCCAAACTTGATCCTCCTACCATTGGGAATTTTGATTTGCAGCTGTGTAAGTCCTCAACTGTCAAAACCCTCAGTAAAGCTGAAAACCTAAGCCAGAACTTTATTTTAATTTGCTTGTGTGTCCACCTGCAAATACATTTTTAAAAGATTGTAACATATGATACAGATGAGGAATTGTGCTCCGTTCTGGCTTCCCTGGAAGCGCTGCCTCTTCTGTGCCCAAGAGCAGGAGCCCACGTTGTGTTTCATCTGCTTGACAGGCATGGGGGCTGCTGGTGGGAGCTGGGGGATGGAAACACTGCTGGGAAATACCAAAAGTCCCCAATACCTTTGTAGAAGAATGTAAAAAATCCATTCCAATCCAAAACCTGCTGCAGAATGGAGAAAACATGGTCAAAAATCAATATTTATTTCATGTGTCATCCTTTTCCCTAGACTTCCTTGGAGCTTTTTTCCCTCTGCATTCTGGTTGTACATTGATACCAAGCCAGCATTAGTTTTATATGGCACTTGAGTGGTGGGCCTGAATCTTGCATGTGAACAAGGGCTGGGATGCAAAAGGGTGACAAGAAAAGGGGACAGGGAACCAGTGGCACTGCAAACAACTAGACAAAGTCAAATTTTTGCACATGTTGCACATCAAAATAAAAACCTTGAACATGGTAATCAGGCAAGTGTCACTGTGCTGTCACCAAGCCCCAGTAACACCTGTAAGCCCCAGTGTGTCTCCGGTGGGTTTGTGTGTACATGTGTTTCCAAAATGGAGCTGGCTGGAAAGAGCGCTGGCAAATGCTGGCAGGGTTGGAAGCAGAGTTCTGTGAGCTCTTCCATTAATCACCTTTTTATTTCCTCCCTTCCAGGTGCAAGTGGGAAGTACACCTCAGGACCAAAGAATTGTGGGATACATTTCCTGCACTCACTTGCAAGCTATTGCAGGTACTGTCCTAATATGTGTATCTCAGTTTTTCACTGTTTTTAGGCCTGGGGGGTATTTTTGTGCAAAAGGAGCGAGCATTGCTCCTCCTGTGCTCCTGACAAAGTGCAGGGAGTGTTGCAAAGAAGGGTAGACAAGTGTCCCCAGCCCTTTTCAGTTTCAGTCTCGAAGTCGTTAAGTACTGTAGGACACAAAAAATATCCCTAAGAGTTCTTCTTCTCTTTGCTCCCTCTTAACCAAATACTGTTGTTTTAGAAATACGTTACTGTCATTGTTATTCAATAGCATCTCACTGTGACTTTCAGCATATCAACCAAAATTTCTTTGTACATAACGAGGGGATAATCAGAAGATACAAGTTGGGACAGTTATTTGTGATGGAAAAAGCCAAAATTCTCTGGTTTTCGACCTGCACACTTAATACATAAATGGCTAGCAAGTTAATACACTTGTTGGAAAATTCTCTTGGCCATGTTTAAAAGCAGTTCCTTACTTAGAGTAGGAGTAGTAATAAAAGCCAAATTATAAACCTTTACTTTGAGTATGATCAGAATTTAATTTGGCTGGAGGGTGGGTATCTTTGATTTTACTTACTGTGACTGGTTCTTGTGCTCCTGGATGCTGGAGAGAGGGCACAGAGAGCCCTCCAGGCTGCCTGAGCTCAGCCTGGGCTGCAGACCAGGGCAGGACAGCCCTGCATTGTCAGTGGGGGAACTCCCAGCCTGTGCTGGGCATGTCTGGGTTAATCCCCCCAACCAGGCAGCCAGTGCTGCTGCTCTGGCACTGCCCCAGTTAGAGGGACCTGGGAGCAGCACTGCCAGTCCCTCAAGTACATTAGAGACTGGATAGTTCTAAAAAAGACTAATGAATTTTTCAGCTACTTTTTAACAATGTAACATCCTTCTCTGCTTTTCTATTTTTAACTTATGGTAATGTGCTGTGAGATTGCTCTTGTGGAGCTGAGATTTGTTGTTGCTCTAGTTTAGTTTTCAGTTCTTTGGTTTTTGTTTCTAGTTTTCAGTCCTGTTTCTTTTTACTACCTAGTGTTGTATTCTCAGTTAGTCCTTGATAACCACATTGTGAAATCCCTAAAATATTGAAGAGGAAGAGGCAGGAGGGAAGAAGAATGGGGAAGTAATGTTCCATTTTCAGTCAGCCTAAAACCTCTTCAAGGGTGAAACACAACCTTTCATTTCTCTGCTTCACTTTTCGAGGTTTGTCTGGTTCAAACTACATTCAAACAGAGCAGACAGTGATTTAAGAGTCTGTCTTTAGATATATTGTATTTGTTTCTCTAATGAAATAGAAAACTAACATTCATTAAGTTTGGCAGAGCTGTCCTTTCTGGTTTGCATCATCTGATTCATAACATTTCGCACATTTAAAAAATTATCCAAAAACCCCAGTTCAGCAATGTAAGGATGTGTAAGTTATAAAAACAAGCACTGTTTAAAAGGTCAGCCCTTTAAATCATCTCCTCATACATGGCTGAGTGCAACCTGCTTTCCCTTCTGGGCTGCAGAGACTTACACTTGACAGTTCTTATGTGAGTATAAAATGAAATGCTCCAACTGCTTATCAGGGACCAGCTACTAATGCTTTTTTCAGGAGATGTGGTGGCTCAGCTCTGTCCTGAACAAGTACTGCTTTTTTTCAGACCTGACCCTCAGCTTTTCCAAGAAACTTTAGATTCAGGTGTATCTTTCCCCCCTCAGTCCTGTGCCTGGCATGGGTTGCTGCTGTGAAGCAGCTCTTCCTTTCCACTGTGGAAGTAGCTGCACTTCAGTGACAAATGAAGGGATCCTTTAATGAGACTTGATGTAATTATTTTCCAAGGGCTGTTAAGTTTACATGGTTTTTTATGTCTTTTGATTAGTCAGTGATTAATGTTCTGGACAGGTTTTGCTGCCTTGAATCCACCCACATCCCAAGTCCCATTGAGTCATGCCTTTGAGACAGCCCAACAAGCCATCAACGCAGAGTGTTGGCTACGCCAGCCCCAGTCCAAATGCTGGAGCATGCTGGGTGCTATCCCATAACCTTGTTCACATCCCTGTTCTGTGTTTAGTGTGAGTGTGGCCACTACAGTCCAGCTTCTGGCAGCCCACCCTTCTCTAACACCCGTTTCAGGTTCTCATCCTGCACACAGCTGGAGCAGAGCTCAGCTCAGCACGGAGAAAGCTCTCAGTGTTTAAAACTGTGGCAGTGCAATCAGGAGTAACTCCAGTGTTAAGCATCCTTTGGCAGTGATTCCACACATGTTTCTGGAATGTCCACTCCAGGGCAGCCTGGCCTTGCTCCCTCCTCTCAGTTGTGCTGCCCTGGCCCTCGTGGCTCTGCTGCACTGGACTGGGGACCTGACATAGCTGAAAAGGAACACAGCAGAACAAAAAGTGATTTATTCCTTTGGGGGTTTTTTAGATGGTTTGTTCTTATTTTGGTTTGTCTCCTCAGCCTACCCTGGATTCTGTATGTTACAAGTGCAGGGGTCTGCACACAGTCAGGTGTGACACAGCCTGTCTAAACTGAAGCCTTTGGTTTGTGACTTGGAAACAATTTTTTTCATTGGTTTAGGCTTTACATCCTACAGTTTACGAGATTTTTTTGCTCATCTTTCCCAGGTTCCCTGCCAACATATCCCATATCACTTACCAGTGCCTCCACTAGATCTTCTAATTTCCTCTGACTAGGCCTGTAACAGCTTTATCCTGCCATCACAGTGCTCCTTCTAACGTCTTCAGAGTAGGACAGAACAGTCTCCCTCAGTGTACAGTACCTACCAAACTAAAGCCAGAGTTGCACTTAAGCATTTTAAAAGTGAATGGAAAGGGCAAGTATGATTATTCTGCAACTAACAAAGGAGAAGTATTTATTTATGCTGGCTGAGGTTTCCCACATTGCCCTTTCATCCTTCCACAAAATGTGAAGCTGATGGAAACTCTCGGAGAATTTGGAAATGCTGCAGGAAGCAGTCACAAGACAATTATGTGCATTCTTCTGGGCCAGTTACTGAGGAAAAGAGTGCACAGCAATTGGGACAAGTCTGTATTCTCTGGTTAATCCCTGGTGGCAGTCAGTCAGATCAGTGATTCTGTCTGAATATTTAAAAAGTTGAACATAACTGTTGGGAGTCCCTACCTGATTCTCTTCTGTTAATATTTACTGATGCTGTTTCATTTCAGTAGCAGTTTCTGAAATGTCTGTTCCCCTGATTGTCTGGATGTGGCTTTGGCTTCTCTTTTCCTTTGGTGTCTGGTTAGTTCACTTGTCTTCAGCTCCAAAGCTGTTGATGGTTGGGAGCTGCTGAGAGTCTGAATAGTAACTCTTGCATACGGATACAGCCGACCCTGCTGAGCAGCTGCAGGGAGAGGGTAACACTGACCGCGGAAAACACGTCACGTTAGAGGGATCCCATCTTGTGTCATGGGAACGTCCCTGATTTCACTGCAGCCACTCCCGACAGGACCCTGAAGTGCAATTGCTTCTATGACCTCTAGTGGGGATAGTCAGGGATGCCAGACTGTCCCAAGTTCTAAAGAGACATGAAAGTCACCTGTTTCTGGAGCTCTGCTGTGTTTCTGTGGAGCCCTCAGGTTATGAGCTGCTGCTGCAAAGGCTCAGCATCCCCAGAGAGAGGGATGTGTGTCACTGTGTGGTTAATGCCTTTTCAGTAACAGCAATGCACGGTGATTATCAGACACACCATCCTCCTAAAATGTTTTTGCCTCCCTGTCCTCTTGTTTTTCTCAAATTTTCTGTTTTGGAGAATTTTACCTTTGTGTGTTTCAGTTAAGTGGCTTTGCTACATTCTTCAGGCTCATCTGTGGCAGGTTCCTGCCTGAGTTCCATGCCCTTGTGGTAATGGCCACATTATTTTATTACTTGTCTTGGCAAAGCCATGATGGATAATTCACAGCAAATGAGTCAAAAAACCCTTCACTGTTCAGGCATGTAAGGCTGTCTTAGAAAATTAAGCAATTTATGTAACTGGGACTTGGTGAGGAACAAGGTGTTACTGCATCCTTGTTAACAAGCACCATGCTTAAAAGTTGTGTTATGAGGAAACAACAGTAGGCCTGAGGAGAGGAACTTGATGAAGTTGAATGAGCTTCACCAGGAAGGAGAGAGCTGGGACAGCTTCAGGAGAAGGCAGCTCTTGTCCAAGTGTGTGCATACCTGCTGGGAGGGTCTAAGAAAGAGGGGGCAGCCTCTCCCTGGTGGGGCCCAGGGATGGGGTGAGAGGATGTGGGCACAAACTGAAACACCATTTAAACAAAGGAAAATGTTTTTTATTGCAAGGATGACTAAGTAGTGGAACAGGCTACCCAGGGGTTATGGTGTCTCCAAAACCTGACTGGACATGGTCCTGAGAAACCTGCTGCGGGTGACCCCCACCTGAGCAGAAGGGTTGGACTGGATGGTCTCCAGAGGTCCCTTTCATATGCTCATCCTTTCTCTGACTCTGTAATTCTCCTGTATCTTTAGTTAAGCAGAGTGTGTGTGTTAGTCACGCACACCTTTTGTGGTGTCCCCTGCCCCGGGCTGGATTTGTTCCACCCGACCTATTTCCTGTGCTTTGTGCAGCTCCGTCTGCACTGCAGGGGCTTCCTTGTGCTGTCAGAGCAAAGGGGTTTCCCGGGAATGCACTGCTCTGGATTTGTGTCAGGCTCTGGGATTAGGGTACAGTGTGAGCCTGAGGTGCAAGTAACTAGAAATTGTAGGTCAGGGAATAGATGTGGGAAGTGTTTGTATCTGCTTTGACATTCCAGCCCAGCTGGTAAAGATTTGCTGGGAATAGCACAAGCGGAAGAAAAAAAATCAGATTATTTGCTGTTGGAATTACCAGCCTGAAGAGATGAGTCAGTTTAAGAACCTACTTAAAACTCTTTTTTGCTCATGTTGTTTTCAATATTTCTTTTAATTATGTAGCATTGTATCGTGCTTGGTTGGAAGTTTCTGGTTCTGTTTCTATTTAACTGTTGTTTTAATACCTTTCCCCCACCCCTGCTCTGAGATGTTCTGGGAAACCCAAGCCTTCCCAGGGTTCCCGTGGTAGGAAAGTGAAGCCCCAATGAATGGCAGGAGTTTGCCTGTGCTGATGCAGTGCCAGTGTGGTGCAGAGTTCACATTTTAAAAGTCTAAAGAGTGCCAGTGCCAGCTGCAGTTTAGATGAGTGATTAATAATTGTGAGGATGGAGATTCAAATATTCCCCATCTCCATCATGGCCACTGAAAGCAGCTCCAGACATATGTAACTGGTGTTTTAATTGGATTTTACACCATTTTAATCGCTGGCACAAAGTAGAAATTACATTAAAATAAAATTCTACTCAGAATAAGGAATTTTGGGTTTGCTGCTTTTCCTTCCAGTTGTGGTATTTGAAAACATCTTTTATTTTGAAGAAAAGTAAAATTGTTCTGGCTTGATACATCTTTTCAAGTCTGAAACAAGCAAAATTATAACTATAATATTAAATATAGGCATGGTGAAAACAAAAAAAAAGGAAAGACAATATGGTAAAGAATTATTTCCAGAATGTGTCTCTTTCTGCTCCTTTCCCCACATCAAGCTTTTGCTGTCATCATTTTAAGAGAGAGATAGTAATAATTTTTTATTAGGCTCCATGTCACCTCATGTGCTTCTAATTAAGTGTGGTTAGTTGCTGTAATTAAAGAGCTGTTTTGTGTGTCAGATGGTTTCACAAACAAAAACCATCTGACAACCAATAAATCTCAGCCTTTTCATGTCACTCCTATAAAACAGGGCACATCCTGGTGGCAACTGGTGAAAGGAATCTGGTTCTGGATTTCTGAATTCCTGCCTGCCTAAATCTGTATCCAACATGTACCTTTAAAAGTATGAAACTGTGCTTCCAGTTTAGGCATTCTCACTTGAACATAAACAAACCCCTTCCTTGGATGGACTACTACAGTATGAATAAGATGAATTTACTGTTGATGTATATTTACTATTTACACTTGAAAGTTAAACTTTTCATTTTTAAAAATCAGAAAGTGAAGCAAGAGCAAGTGATTTGCCCCAGAACACACTGTCTAGTTTGTCTGAAGTAGGATTTTAGCTGTGAATTCCTGATTGTAAGTGTAATGCATGAGCTCCTCCTCTGGCTGGAAACATCCCTGCTTTGGCTGGTTGTCGGAGCACAGGTCACTTGTCTTCTCATTTCTTCAGACATGCCTGGTATGGTTGGTTCCAGAAGGAGATATTTAAATTATCAAAAAGTGTGGTTCCTACTGAACTTTCTAACAGGTGAAGCACTATGAGTGCACTATCAGCCACACCATTTCTTACCTTGCACCCTTTTCCTCAGGATGTACCATTGCAAAAGGAGGCCTTACTCCTTGTTTTGGTTATTTGTGTGTTTGTTTGCTACAGGAGACACTACTGTTCGATGTGAGCAACTGGATATGCTTCAAGATTGGCTGTCTGAATTTAGAAAATCTACCTCCTCCTCCAGTACAGCCAATCCAGAGGAGCTGGTGGCTTTTGATGTGATCTGTGGAGATCTCAACTTTGATAACTGCTCCTCTGGTAAGACAAGGTTTGCCTTTTCCTGGGGTGTCTGCCTGTTCTGAAAGGAATAGGAATGTTCTTGATCCCTGTGGGTTCTAGCAGTATATTGACTGGCTTTTGCAAGGAAAAACTTAATTGCTACAGACACTTCTGAAATAGGTACGAGCTCTAAGTGTGAGTTACTCTCTTTGGCCCCTCCTGTGAGCTCTGTGGAGTTACTAAGCACAAAGAGCAATACTTTGTGACTGATGGTAGCAATAATGAGGACAGATCCTGTGGTTCAGCTTTACTGGAACTAGGTAGATACTTACTGGCATACAATTTTAATTACTAATGAGAGACATGTATGTTATGGGATTTTTGTGGAGAAAAAGTAGTAAAGTAGTAAGAAAATGCAGTTAGAAATACATTTGTCATGTGGATGCACGACATGGAGACTGATGCTGCAGAGAGATCTCACCATTGCTGAATCAGTGGGGGAAAACATTAACTGGTCCTATGCAGTTTTAGGCATTTTTATTCTAAGAAGTTTTGTTGGTTTTTTTTTTAATTGGATGCTGAGGGTACTAGAAAAAGAACTCCACAACATCATAATTAATGGTTGGTGAGCAACAACTGTACCAAAGACCATTTTATGAAATGAAAAACAAGCATTGTCTGATCTAAAAAAACCCCACTGTTATCTCTAATCTCATTACTTGTATCAGACACTTGAAATGGAGGATTTTAGCAAAGTTGTAGAAACATTTAATTGAGTGTTAAAGATCATCAACCCAAATTTCAGCTCCTCTGTCTCTCATTTCCTGTTTGTACCCAAGTAAATTAGTCACAAGTGCAGGACCCAAAGTAAGCTCAGGATGGTCTGAGAAGGTGCTGGCAAGTGCTCTGGTGGGTACAGGAATCTGTTCTGCACAGTGCAGGTGATCAGAAGTGCAATGGCTTCAGGAGGCTGCAGTTGGACAAACACATAAAACACCACGGCAGGGGTGGCAGTGAGAGTTGGAGGGGCCGCAGGGAGGGCGGTGGTCAGAACAGCTCTGCAGCTGCCCCAGCTGCTGCCCACACAGGCCAGAGGCACCAGGGCAGTGCTGGCAGGGGCAGACAGGAGCTGGAGGATACAAACCTGCTGTGATTTCACCATTCCACTTGCAATGCTGTTGGATGGATGGAGTGGCCTGGAGGCAAAGGTGTCCATCGAGGAAATGAAGGAGCCGCTGCATAAGCAATGGGAGAGTGCCCAGGCAGGTCAGAGCTGCGAGTGAATGGGGCTGTGCAGCAGGAGAGGCAGCAGTGAAGCTCTGAGGCACAGCATATGGGCAGCTCTCTCTGCCTGAGAGGTTCTGGCACCAGACCCAAGGTCTTGCACAAGAAGCACAGAGTATAATCAGTGCAATTCTGAGCTGTCTTTTTAAATAAGTAGTAAAAACAACTAATTGCCTTTGCAAATAATAGTTGTAAACATTGCAACTACTGCTAAAGAGGATTGAAAAGCAAGTTATAGAAATTCATTTTATTTTGCTATCTCTACCACTTACTTACATTGGCCTCCCCTTTAAAATGCACTCAGCCTGGAAACTGAAATTAAGCTGGCTATTTATTTTTTTATTTTTAGATTGCTTTCTTTCCTTCTGTGCTAAGCAAGATGAATGCAGTGTTTCAAGTTCTCTCCTCCATTTTTACATTACTCATTGTTTTAGGGACATTTGTTAGCATTATAAGTTGATTGAACTTCTTAAGTTTTTTAAAGCAATAATCAGCTTCCTGTAATTCTCTTTATGATTTTCTGTATCCTTTCCCACTCCACAGATTGATACAGCAGCTAATTAATGCTTCAGTGAATACCAAGCTTCTATTCTTAGTTGTATTGACAGTACAGTTTTCAAAGATTTTCAGGTCTATGACTGACCTTATGCTTATGACAAATTTTCTGCAACTCAGTTTTCCTCTCCAGCTTTACAGAACATTATGGCAACATTCATACAGAGAATTCACACTGAGTGGGAATGTTATTAGACAGTTACTTACTGTCATGTTGCTGTGGACTGACTTGTGTAAAAGTCTATTATGTTTTTAAACCTTTTAGCATAAGATAAAAAGCCTTCCAATCAGATGGATAAAGTTTTATATCATCAGCTGGGACTTGTCACAGTGCCACAGTTGCAAATTAATAATTTTTAATCTATCTTGGTTTTCAGGGAAATTCTGTAGACATATGATACAACAAGGGAAAACCTGGACAATCAAAAAATTGCAAAGATTTCATCTTTTACTTTTCCATAAACATTAAACAAACCAATTGGCTGTTCAGACAGAAAGAAAAACTATCTGCATTGGGCACCTGGCACAATCTGGGGAGGGTCAATCCTCCAATCCTCTGCCACAGCTCCAACATTCTGTGACAAATTAGTTTTAGAATCTCCCTGCAGTTATGAGGATGTTCTCAAGATTGAGAGCCAGCTGGAAAGATGTAAGGAGGCAGCTGAGCTGGTGTGGAGGCAGCAGCAGCAGGACAGTCAGCACAGCACAGCACTGCTCTACTCACCTCTGCCTTTGCCTCCTGCTTAACAGGGAGAGGTCAGCAGCTCCTTCTCCTGGCTAGAGCAGCATTTTACACAAGGAGATTTGATGGGAATCCTGGTGTGTGAGCTGCATTCTGTCCAGAGACACAGCTCACAGTTCCAAGTTGTTTCTGACTTTATTTTCCCTCTTCATGTGTGCTTATGTACTCTGAGACAGTGACAAATATGTGACAGCAGCAGCTCTAAACTCAGGTGAATATTCTGGTGATCCCAAGAGAGACCCTTCAACTGTTGCTAAGAAGTTCTAAGCTTGTAAAAGAAAGGAAGGAAGGAAGGAAGGAAGCTCCTGAGCTGTTGCCAGTTTCTTTGCCATTTAACAAAGCAGAATTTTAGCAGCTGGCATTTTCAAGTTCCAGTTGTGCTTGTTTCCAAGGTATAATGATGACAGTGTTAAGCAGCATGCACAGAACTAGGCCATGCTTGTTTCTGCAGCATCTGAAGTGCTGTGTTTATGGTTTTGTGGGATATCTTACTGAAGGATCCTAGGACCTTGATGTGCTTTATGTTTTAAATTCAAGAAGCACATAACAATTAGGGATAAGTTAATTTGAAGTTGATAGGTCATGCTGATTACATTTAGAATGGCTTTAATGCTGTAGATAACATCCCAAGCAAATTATCAATTGACTGTCCTTTACCTTTTCTGTTGTAGCCTGGAAAACAGTCAGTGGGTTTTTATTCTGAATCAAGTAAAGTGTAAGGTTTTATCTTCAGACTTACTGAGATGTGTAATTATGCCCACAAACAGCCATTTCCATTGCTGTTGGGAAGCCAGTCCAGTTCTCCTTTGGGTGATCTCTTTCAACAAGAGTTTTGAACCTATGTAAGCAATGCTATGGCAATGGCAAAGGGAGGAAATACACTGGAAAACTTCAGTTGAGAGCTAAAAACTACCAAAAATGTCTTTCATAGAAAAGACTTTGTAGGAAGGCCCTGTTAATAGCAAGCATTTGTGGGAATGTGTGACCAAGGCAAGATACTGTGCAATGAAGCTACTACTGAGCTGATTCAAATCACACCTTTGTATTTATACTGAGGAGAAATGAGGACTTGCAGTGCCTCTGGTGGCAGAACACGCAGTTGTGCACAGGCTCACAACTGGTGGCTGATGTCCCTTTTCTTGGGCTTGTTCTTTCCCTGCAGAGGACAAGCTGGAGCAGCAGCACTCTCTGTTTACACACTACAAAGACCCCTGTCGAGTTGGTCCTGGGGAGGACAAGCCGTGGGCAATCGGTAAGACCTTCCCAGCTCTCAGTGAGTGAACTCTTCCCTGGCTGTCACCCACACAACTGCTCTGAACAGCAGGTAGTTCAGCTGACTACAGCAAGAATCTGATGGAGAACAAATATTTATATTTTATAAACCTTAACATACCTTGTTGAATTATAATTAAGAACCAAAGATCTCAAACTTCAGTCCACATTCTGGAACTCATATCTCAAGCTACCTGAATGCCTTCCCCCACCTATTCTACTTTTAAAATTATCTCTAGATAACTTGTGAGAGGAGGAAGCCCAAGTACTGTTTCTGTGTGCCTGCAGTGTAAGCCTGCAGCTTCTGATCAGAACATTCTGTGTGGTGTTGCATAAATATTGTCAGAGGAGATGTAGCAAAGCAAATCAAAACCACTATGAACTAGTAGGTTTGTAGAAGATTTCATGGGACTCTGAGCAATTAATTCCTGTGGAACTCAGTTGAACTTGCTGAAGTTTTAGATCAGAAATTAATACTTTCTCTAGAGGAGCAGCAATAATTGTGAAGATTCTAAAAATAAGTGGAAATGTTTAATAATGGGGCTTTACCTGTGGTAGCAGAAAAACAAATCTGAGACATTGGGGCTGAGAAAGTGGAAGGGTGGAGACCTTGTGAAAGGTGGCAGGCAGCAGGGAGCCTGGAGAGTGGAGAAGTGAACACAAGCAGCTCTCAGTCAGAGCAGTCCCCTCTGTCCCACACAGATCCTCCCTCACACCCCTGTGCCTCCAGAGGCTTCCCGAGAGGCACAGCACAGGAGGAATGCTGGGACACTCACACCTCCCTTTCTGTTTGCAGGTACCTTGCTGGATCCTGAAGGATTATATGATGAAGAAGTGTGCACCCCAGATAACCTACAGAAGTATGCAATTCCTAATATTTCCATATGTTTTACACAGTTTTGTAAAAAGGGAGTTCATTGCTTGCTGTTTAACATTTCACAAATGGGGTGGTATCTTATGGACTTGAAAACAAAACAAACAACAAACTTTACCCAGGGGGGGTTGGGGAAGAGGAAAAAAAGAAGTAAAAGTGGCTGCTTCTCTAAGTCAGATAGGGTTGGCTTCAGTGGCTGAAGAGATGGGAGCAGCTGCAGCCTCTGTCTGTGTGTCCCTAGAGCTGGTCCTGCTGGGACGGGCCAAGGGACAGGAAACTCCAAGCACTGCCAGAAAGGGGTTGTGAACAGCTTGTCTGAAAGTCCTTCTGCAGGCAGCCAGTTCTGTGGGCACAGCACTGTAAAGCACAGCAACAAAGGGAAATGTACTTTTCCTCAAATAAAAGGCCCCTAAAGTTTAAAACACTACCCCAAGCCAACAACTACTTACATTACCCATTCTAAAAAGCTTGCAGAATTCAATACCCCTGGAAACACTAGCCCACAAATACAGAGAGGAATTGAATAGCACATCAGACATAACTAGCAAAATGGCTTAATACCTTTCAATAATTACTAGAGCAGCATTACTTTCAAGGAGTGTTTGATATGGAGAAACAGGTGTCTTTGGTTTGAGCTAGTGGAGTAATGAGAAATACAGAAAAACCTTAATTTGCCAAAGCCTTATGATAAATTTCTTGAATACCTGGACTGGTTTTTAAATAATATGCCTGTGGAGAGAAATTAATAAGCTTTGAACATTTTAGAGCAGCACTTAATGAACATGGCAACCCTTTTTGCACCTCCTCTGCCTTGAAGGTGAATTTACTGGACTAAATACATTATCCTCATGACTACCTATAAAAGATGTTCTAGCTGTTCATTACCAAAATATACTATGGAAGTGAAGTTATTTGAATTAGCAACTCTGCCCAGATGTTTCTCTTGACACACACAATGGAAATGGTACATTATAGGCAGTTAATGCTGGTATTTTTACTTGACACTGCATGCAATAGATGGACACTTGGTTGAATGGATTAGGGGAGGCCACCCCCTGCAACTTTCTTTGCATCAGTTCTGAACAAAGAAATAGAATTCTAGACATCCGGTCCGGGTTTAGTTTATATCCAAAAAAAAAGATTTTTTTACAGTAAGTCCCACTTTGCACAGTGGAGAACTTGCAAAATTTCCAAACATTTCTATTCACGTGTTGAAAACATAAATTTGGAACATGTGAGAAGGATTTCTGGAATGCAAAAATGAGGTAATTTGGCCCTATGATCAAGTTTGCAAATGCAAATCTTTATGTGGGTGTAACATTCCCTTTTATAGTTCCAAGAGCAGGCTTGGAGCTTTTAAAAAGAAACCACCAAAAGCAACACAACCTAAAAAACCCCACAAAATGAAACAAAAAGAAACAAACAAAACCCAAACAATCCCTGTGTTTCAAGAGGCCTTTTCAGCCAATGTGTCACTAAATTATTTCTGGGGTATTGTAGTTTATTCCCTGAAGAGTTACTTGTATTCAGCAGTTATGTTTCACCAACAAATACATGACTGATTAGATACAGAGTCACCAAATGATCAATAATGATTTAAGAATATTAATTCTGCAACCTCTGTGTATGTACAGCACCTCAGGATGTGATAACTGGAAAATATTCCTGAGTGATGGGAACAGAATATATATAAGACTTTTCCCTGCTAAGTGTGGCTTTCAGTTTTCTGCAATGTGTTATGATTCTTTTGCACAGATGAAAAAACCCTCTGTGAGACCAAAATTTCCACTGGCTTTTTATGGAGCTCTGCAGGGAAAGAGGGATCTGCATGGGCACATTATGGAGATGTGCTCATGTATTAGAGCAGCCATCGTTTCCAGGAGAGGGGGAGAGAGCCCGTCCTCCTGTCTCTGCAAGGGACTGGTAAACAGGATAATTGCCAAGAAATTCAGGGAAATTTAAAGCAATTAATGGAATCTGGGCTTTAAAGACATTTAAATGTTAAATAGCACAGTAGCTGTGGGGCACTGTCTAGTTAACAAATATTGTTCATATACACAGCAAACCAGGATGCTGCTGGAAATTGATCTATTCTCAAATTTTTCAATGATAAACCCTGATCAAGCTTTACAGACATTTAAATTGGCAATGTAAGCTATCCAGAGAATTATTTCTTCATCAGCACTCTTCTCTAGTTTATAAATAAAATTAAGTAGTCCACATTACTAAAATAATTAGGCCATAAAAGCAGCAGAACAACTCGTTCTTCAATATCTCTTTCATGTTAAGCACAGCATACGTAAAGCATCAGACTAGAACAACATACTTGGTACAAATAATGAGCAAGTCATTTATAATTATAGAACAATTAATTAGATAGATGTAACAATCTGGGCCCTGCCACAGTGCTGGAAACCACACAAGCTTCTGCTCAGAAAGGCTTCATGAAATGCACACAAATAATCCCATCTCACAAAGATGATTGTCAAGCAAAGCACTGGAATAAGCCCATTTTCATCTTGACCCCTGAACAGTCAGGCCTGTGAGAGCACATTACAGCTCAGGTAAGAAACAAGATTTAAATGCAATTTTTTCCAGTCTCCACTGCTGGCCAGGGACTCAGAGTTCTTGGCCAAAGGCTGCAGCACCAGTGAGAAAAGTCTTCCTTAGCTCAGGTGGATGTGGCCAGAATGAGAGATGGTTCCTTGAGCTTTATGATGAGGGAGTTTTGCTTTGTAGCTCCCTTGCCTTTGCTGCTCCTGGTGCTCCTTTGCTCAGTGCCCTGGGCACCATTGCTTAGCACCACACACCCCCAGAGCTGCACAACAGGGCCTACAAACTCACACTCTGGAGTTATTTGGGACTGAAACCCTTTCAGGTTAAAGCACCAATTCATTTTTATTCTCCTTATTCTCCCTTTCTTTGTATCCCATGAATCAAAACGATTGTTCTGACAAAATTCAGGTTTCATTGTGCAACTCAGTCATAATTAATTATGCTCACTTAACTTGTTAGTGTTTAACTGTTAGCACAGCAGAGCCAGATGTCCATTTCTTGTGTCTATTTCCTGTAGAGACAAACAGCAAACCACTGTGCACAGAGCAGTACAAGTTTTAGTCAGCAGCAGATGCTGCACATTTACAATTTGCTTCCTTCATATATTTGAAATTAACATTTCCCTTCTGTGAGCAGTTGTGCAGGTTAAGTGAATACCCAGCATTCACAGACTTTTAAAAAGACATAATTGAAGCTAAAACAAATTCATCTTTTAAATTAATGCAAATAAGATTTTTTTGCAGTAGTACTGCAGGGCTAATCAGCAGTTTCTTCTACTTTGTTACTTAATTATCTTTGCCAAATATAAATACAATTTTTGAAAGAGGTCAGTCCCATCAAAGAACTTGCTTCCTTGAACCTAGAAAAACAATCTAAGGAAGTGAAATAATTTGAAATAGCTCTTTGTAGAATCAGCTTGCAAATGGGGTGCAGAGAGTAAGCTAATTTAATGTGAGTTATTATTAAAACCAAGTAAAACATAAAAGGAAGCTTATTTTCAGAAACTGATTACAATAAACTCTAAGAACCTTCAATACCTCACTAAGTCCAAAGGAGGTTAAGAAAAGTTCTGATTAAATACTGTGTGATCAGAATCTTGTCATTGTTACCTTCTGAAGGCACATTAAGTTCCTCATGTATGTATCAATTGACCCAAACTTACAGATCATAACACTACTGAGACCTAATCCCCTGTAGCCAGTGCTCTTCTGCCACCATTCAGGTCCTTGCAAAAAACCCCAAATTTGACAACGAGACCATTTGAATCTCACACATCAAAACATATCACGAGAGTCTGGTGTTTGTCCCTCGTTCTTCCTTCATCCTGTACTCTCACATGCGTGCACTGAAAAATTCCCAAACCCAACCCCTTAAAACCCATCCAAGTCAAGTCTCAAAAGCTGGGAGATCAAAAATATCTTTTTTCCAAGGTGAAATTAAAGGCTTTGTACCTGCTAGGACCCAAGTTCATGGCTCAGTGTTTCTCCTGCGACAGTTGATGTTGCTTAATGGTGTAATCAACTCTTACAAGGGAAACCACAGAACCCTGAGCTCAGGTTTTGGCAGGTAAGTAAAGGAAAGTGATTTTTAAGGAGGTGGTTTGTGTTTTAAGCCAGATAGCAAAACCACAGCCTGCCCTGTCCCTCTGCATACACAGCCATGCCCCACAGCTCTGGCTGTGGTTGGCATCACCTGCAGGTACTTTGTGTTACACACAGTTGTGTTTGTCCCCTCAGTGCTCCTTTGGTAGAGCTTTTAAATAGAATACAAGAAGGTAAACCAGTTTTCCTTTGAAATCCAACACAAGAGCAAAACACAGAAAAGCACAGCACAGGAACATAGGATTACCATAAAATAGTGTCAGGGTTCTCTTGTCCAAAGCTGCATTCAAAGCTGGAGGGAGTTGCTCAGGGCCTTAACAGTCTTCTGTATAAAACCTACTGTTAAGGTTTAAGCACCCAAACTAAAAATTTTAGTGGGAGAGCTGCATCTTATTTGCCTGATGAGAGGTACCTCGAAAACCAGTTCTCAGTTTTAGTGCTTCTGTCCATGGTGTCGGGGCCAGGTGAGGTCCTTGCAGGATGGGGCAGTGCTCACACACCTGCTGAGGGAGTCCATGTCTGTGGAGGGTGTGATGTGTCACACACAAATCAAACAAATTAGGCTGTCATTTCTAGTGAACTCCTGGAGTCCAAGACAGACACAGTAACCTGATGATGAACCTCGCCCATAACCAACTACCACATGCCCAAACATGCTCCTGAAAACCATTCCTCATCTCTGTCTGTAAAGCTGGTTGTCATCATTTCAGAAGGAGTTTTTCTGAGATCAGAATGGAGAGGTTTGTATCAAAGTACTCAGGTTTGTACTAAAGTAACCCAGGAAGCAGTTTCTTCCTCTGCCAGTTTCAGCAACAGTGGAAGTCAGTGGAGGGGCTGTGGGTTGGCTTGTGCTACTGATGGCAGGCAGGCAAGGGCTCCCTCAGTGTTCTCCTGGCTACAAAGGAGCTCCACCAGTACAGCCCCAGTGATGCCAAGCCTGCCATGAGGTTCTAAGAGCACTGTCAGCAGTTAGTACAGCCTCATACTGGAAAACACTTGGAAGAAGATGTACTCTACAAGTTTAACAGTCCTTTTGGACTGGGATTACCCTTACTGGGGATTTGGACAGAATCCAGGGTAATGCATGAATGGACAGAGTGAGCAAACATTTAAAGCACTTGTTTTCGTTTTTTTAACGAAACAGGGTGCTGGAGAGTGAAGAAGGAAGGAAAGGATACTTAGTCTATCCCACCAGCAAGAACCACAGTTCCAGCCAAAAGGGGAGGAAGGCATCACTGAAGGGAAACGGGAGGAGGATTGACTATATGCTCTATACAGAAGAAGGTCTCTACCTGGAATGGAAAGTGGTGAGTTTTGGACTTGTTAAAAGAAGCTGTAACTCAGCAAACTTGCTGACACTGCTGAATGGCACTGCAGTCTGTTTTACTTGGATTCAAATTCATACTCCAAGAAGGACCTGCTGCTTTGCTATTTTCCACTTTGGCATGCAAGTACTGAGTTTGTAAACCTACATAACCAAGTTAAGCTGAATTCAAAGCTTTCAGCAGCAACAGTGGTAGATGTGCTGCTCTTCAAAAACAACCAACCAATGAACCTAACTTCCACTCATTAAACTTTTGCCAGACTAAGTGTTTTCTCTGATGCTTTTCTCATCCTGCACTCTGACATTTTTCAAGTGTCTTTTATGCCTATGAAAACCTATCTGAGTTACAGCTCTGTGATATGCAGGCAGAAGCTGATGAGAGCTACCCAGAATGAGAACTTGCAGGGTGCAGACTTTGCCTTGTCCAGAATTCCATGATGAAAATGAGAAGCTCCTTCACACCTATTTACCACTGCAGCTGCTGTAGAAGAGCAGGCAATAGAGCAGTTCAGCACAGCCTAGTGCAGGATCCCTCAGTCTCTGCTCTGTCTGCATGTGCTCTATGGACACTGCAGTTTAGCAGGTAAATTCTTTTAAGGCTTCCTGTTCCAGAAGCACAAATGCCCATGGCACATCTCTGTGGTAAATCCATCTTACCATCATTAAATTATGCCAGAACAAAGACTGGAATTCAGAGACAGAAGGAGCAGGATTCCTGATCACCTTACATTCCCACCCAAGTTGAACACCTCAACCTAATGAGGACAGGTTTCCTTTTTAGCTGCATGCCCCACCCAGGATTGTAGAGGCAGCCCCTCCTCACAGGTGAGGGCCTCCCTACACACTTGAATAAATCTGTCTGGAACAACACAGATGTTACTTAAATGGAAAGAAAAGGTACCACAGATTTAATCCAGACTAGTCCAGCTGGGTGTCCTGTCAGTGGGTCACCTCATCCACTGCACCCCACTGGCTGTGTGGCAGACAGTTCACCTCGAGCCCAGCCAAGCCAGACTGGTCCTACACCTCTGCTAATAAACTAAGGTGGTTCAGAGAGGCTGAGTCCTGGTGTGTGGTGTAACAGAAAAGTTTTTCAATTCCTTTTCTTACTTTTGTTTTCTTTCTGCAGGAAGTGGAAGAGTTCAGCTTTATTACCCAATTAGCAGGCTTGACAGACCACCTACCAGTAGCAATGCGTCTTATGGTGTCTACAGGAGAAGATGATCCTTAAAACTGACCAGCTTTGAGAATTAGAAGAGGGAAACAATGATATTTTAAAAATATCAGAGGATAAGAGCGAACTATCCTGGTGCCACGTTAGGAAAGATGACCAGACCTGACCTGGGCTACTCCCAGAATGTACCAATAATGTGGATTTAAAAAGGGAAGAAATGGAAGGGGTTGTGGCCAAAAGCCACTGTCACAAGTTGCTCAGGCAACAGGGCAGGCCTGTACTACAATGCTTTCACTGTGGACCGAATGGAACCAAGATGGAAGTCCTAATTCCTTCTGAACCAGTGCCATTCTTACTAAAACATGTTTTTATACTAATATATAGCACAATTTAGTTTGTAATTAGTCTGTGAGTTAGTGCTGCTCAATGGTTTTTTGCATCATTTCTTTGTATAACTAAGAAGCTGCAGCTTTCTCTCTTTCTTTAGCCTTTGCAGTCGTAGTAGCTGTGCTTGCAGCAGCCGCATGCGCCGCACTGCATGGCCTGGCACCCCCGGCACGCGGGGACAGCGGCACGGAAGGGAGTGCCAACATCAGACACCACCCAAAGCAAGGCATTCTGGGACTGGCAAACCCTTCTGTCGTTACACATAGACCTAAAAACAAACAACAGCTCTCTTCAATTTGCAGACCAATATCTTCCTGTCTGATTTAAGGATGCTTAAAAGATTTGGAATTAAGACTTTAAGAACACAGTTCTACCCTTATTTCAACTGTGTTCCCACTGAAATTACGAAGTGCTTGGTCTGAATGATGACTCCAGAATCAGGCCTTCAGCTTTCTAAATGCAACTTATTCCCTTAAGAAGAAATATAGTTTCCCTGTAATGTCTTTTGTTTTTTTCCCATGTGTGGGACAGTTCTGAATTATGATATGGGATATGTATGTTACAGTAGAGTGAATAGATTCCTGTAGTACCATTGGTAACACCAGAGCCAACATTCTGCCTTAGCTAGAAAGGGTAAGTGGGAAATGAATTGTAAAATGCATGCTTGATATAGAGTAAACATAAACGTAAGTGACATTTGGGGGGAAAAAAGTGTAGAACAGTGTATGATTGATAAGGCAGAATAACCTAGCCCTTTTCTAAAGGAATCAGTACACTTAAAGGGGAAGTTTAACATGGCCAGCGAGAGAGTAGAGAAAAGAGCTGTGACTCTTGGCCTTAGGTAACTGCTTCCCAGGAGGAGAGGCTTTTTCTATGTCTGTGAGACACAATTCTCATTTTGTTACGCACTTACAGACTTGAATAGAGACTTGCCATCTGATTTATGTGTTCTTTCCACTTACAGCTCTTCAAATGTGGGGTTACCCTCTGCCATCTCCCCGTGAGCTGACCTACCCAGCCTCTGTAACCTTAACAAAAATAATGAATAACTGAGAATCAGGTCCATAATGAGACTTGGCATTTTTTTAAGGATTTAATTTCAGGGGGTTTGTGTTGTTGGGAGAACAATGAAACCCCTTCTGTTTTAACCATTACTTAGTTTCTTCTGCCTATTTCCTGTTCAAGTTAAGTGTAATTTCCTCTTACATTATATATTCCCTGTGTTAAATGAGCTAATCCAATGTTAGACTTACTCCATTAAGTAACCTGTTTTAGTTATGCTGGCCACAAACTCCTGAAGATGTTCTTGTTTTGGTTTAGTGTACACCTGCTAGGAATCAGCTTGAGCTAAACCTGAATAGATTTAAATTAGAAATCTCAGTCTGCACAGTCTCTGGTACTGGCTTAGTTAGCTATGGTAAACAACAGAACTTTCACTTAGATCAGCCTGACCTTGCAAACAGAGAAACTCTTAATAGTCATGAGAGTACAGCTCTAACAGTATTGGCTAATTCCAAGTAGGTAGTAAGGCCACTGCTCACACTCCACTGCACCTGGACTTGACATATTTTATGCCTCATTTTCCAGTCCCGGGCTCCCTTCAGCAGAGACTGCCTCTTAAAAGTGTACTGTGCCAAACCGGGGGTGGTCTGCAAGTGTAACCCATGGGGACTCAAACATGGAACCAGACTCAGTTCCCCTTTTTGATAAAATTAGGAATTCAAGTTTACAGCATCAGAGACTTTAGTGTACTACCCCAGTGCACCACCAGTTTCCCACTTTGTATGTTTGTCTTTATACAGAGGGTGCACATATGTGCAATGTGTTTTTCTGGTTTCTTACTGCTCCACCCAATTCAGAAAAACTTGTACCCAAACTAATGCTTTTTAATCCTATTTTCTACCTTACCTGTATTTTATTAACCTTTTTTAAGAAACCCAAACAGTATCAGTAGCAATGTGTGTGCTGTCCAGCAGCCATTTCTTGGTAGTAAGACTAACTACAAGGTATGGTATTTTTAATAGTTTTCCTAACGATGTAAATTACAATTTGATATCAGTGTCACCAAGTATCAGTTGCAGGAGCTGAATTTGACACTGTGTGGGATATAAACATAAAACTACTGCCAAACAATATTACCTTCTTTACAGTAAAACTAACGTGGTCTAAATTACTTTAAAATTCATTCTGAGGGTTTGTGCTGAATAAAAATGAGACACTTTTGTCAACTTTTTGAGACATGTTGAGAACTGTTTTTCTCAAATCTGAAGTAAACTGTTTTAGATTTTGATGTTTCCTAGTTTCTCAGTGCTCAAGAACTGCCCAGTTGTAAAATGTTCTCTTACACAATACACATGCATTTAACCAGTCTGGGTAGTTCTTTCTAATTTGCTGTCTTAGGGATCTAACTTTGCAAGAGAGTGATGCTGGGAGGTACAGCATTGTGGCACCACTGTACAGATGCTCCTTGTTTTTTCATGTTGCTCCTGTGCCTTTCCATGTTTGCAGGGGCCAGGGAGTGTCTGTACAGGTGAGCTGGAATGAACAAGCTCTCCCTTCCAGGACTGACCTCCCAGAGAACAATGAGTTTTGCCTACACCACTACAAGCACCACAGTTCCACAGAGGATCCAGAGAGTCACTCAGACAATGCCTGTGCTGGCATGATATCAATCATCACAAGCCTTAGAGAGATACTGTATAATAGAATATTTGCATCTAGAAGAAAAGCCATTTCTCCCTTGTAAACTTCATCTGCAGCTCAACAAAAAAGGTTGCAAGAAAGGATCTTTCTTACCTGCAGCAACA
>JAOXXN010000162.1:9204028-9226216 GCA_026770055.1 Myrmophylax atrothorax | reverse complement strand
CAGGCATGGGGGGTGGGGGCACGGGGGCTGCAGGAGGGACGGGGGGGCACGGGGCATGGGTTTTAAGCAAGGCAAGGCTCAGTAAGAAGCAAAGTCAAGAGGGTCACTTAAGGGACCATCATCTAAATTCCATTAACAGAATGAAACTACTCGATTTGGAGTCCAAAGACTGTTTTAACCGCTCAAAAGAGAACACACCACTGAAGACACGGTAAGAGACAGCTGTACAAGTAGGCAGCTGAGGCTGTGTCATGAGGTGTGATTAAACTGCTGTGATTGTTTGCTGTTAAAATGGGGGTGAGGAGGAAAATGTTTTAAAACAAACCAGAGATGACTAGACTTTAACATAAAGAACCCTTCTCCTGAGTTTTTAGTCTTGCATGTACAGATTACAACAGAATTAACATTAAATTTAACTCAAAACTGAGCTCTGCAACTTGTATTTTCCTTTTGTCCTTCATTGCCCTCTCCCTTCTTACTCAAGGGCATAGAATGCTAAGGTACAAATGCCAGACATAAAATAGGTATCTTTAAAGGGGGGCAAAACCCACAGAAACTCATGACATATGGTTTGCCTTTTTGTAGGTCAGCATGACTTGAAAAACAGCTCTTTAGACTTAGTTTGTTATTTTTAAAGACACACCTAGGAAAAAAATAAAGTTTACATCAAATTAGACCTAAAAGCAACTAGATCTAAACTAAAAACAACCAGACCTAAAAGCAGAGATCTCAGCAGGAGCTGAGTGATGCTTAAACAAACAAGCAAATTTAGCCTTTTGTTTTGCACCTCTAAGGAAAGAGGCTGAGCATGGTCAAAACATTGTTTCTTCTCCATAAGCTTCCCACTGAAAGGCTACAGGATTAAGGCTCCACTCAAAGAATACAGGCAAGGAGAAGCATTATGGAGAACTCTTAAACAGCATCAGCTCAGGAGGTAAGAGACCTCAAACACCACTGCTGTTTTAAAACAGCAGGAACATGAGCATTCAATACTAAAGCCACTGCCTTGGTCCTTGGTACAATGTCCCAGTATAGGGACAGGATACACACACAGCAAAACAGCCAGCAAAATTACACGGTGTGAGTATTCTTTCCACCCCAGTTCATTCCCAGTGTGTGTGCTTGGTTCCCTCAGTCTCGAAGTCACACAGACACACACACAACACAGGAACTTCTGTTTCTCAGGTCCCACTATTGCTTACAAAACACAGCTGGCCTCTCCTCCAGCCCCTCTGCCCCACTGAGGACTGGCAGCAGTGCTGGCACACAACCCAGTGTGCTGGGATGTGCAGACAGGGCAGGCCAGGGCCGAGGAGAACACCTCTGTCCTGCCCTGAGGCTCAGCCCCTCCAGAACCCCCGAGGGAAGAGGCACCAGGGTTGAGAGACTCGTGGGCATCCCTGGAGAAGGGCTGCCTGTCCCGAGAAGCCGCAGAGCAGCTGGTTTATTACAAATCCTAGATACACCCCCAGCCCTTTCCAGCCAACACAAGGGTATGTCATCCTGTCTCATCAGCCCTGTGGTATAAGTGACTTTGCTGCTGTCTGTAAGGCAGCATGGGATTATACATGTAGACCTGCTGCTCAGTCACTTCAACCATTCCTAGAAACACTGCAGCTGAGAAGAAATGTGATGTTTTCAAGTGCCGCAGTGAAGGTTGTTTCTCCCTCCCTCCCTCCCTCCCACCCCATTCATTGCTGCAGCTTGATTTATTTGCTGATTGTCAGGGGGCTGAGTAATTGGTTTCTTAGATACCCTAACATGAAGCAAGCAGTTGCTTTATGCAAGACAGATGCAGCAGGATCCATCATCACCCTGGAGAAGCAGGGGTAACCTGCAGCACCCCCTCTTTCTCCCAGAGCATGAGTACAACACTACACCTACGGAAGAGAGTGATGTGCAAGGCAAGGCAGAGGCTGTGGAAAATGACAGGAGTGACAGAGAAACGCTTTAACAAACATGCTGCTGCAGTATCTTATGCAGCTGCACTTCAGCAAAACCCTGAGGAAGCACCAGAGGTTACGTGGCCAGTCTTGTGTAACTTAAGGCTGCGATACCCTGGGACTGTGCCCACACCACTGTGAAGAGCCCATCAGACCTGCAATTGCTTGGCTTTCCCTTTGCATACAGGAAGATAATCAGCTCTCATTCTTTCATTAGTGCCCCTGTCCACATAAAGAGGCATCTTCAGGGCTCTCAAATCCTAGACAGAATCCTGCTGGGGGGGAAAAAAGAAGTAGGTCATCTTCATGACAGCCTTTGAAAACAAAATCAAAGCTCTATAGCTTTGTAAATATATGTATCTGTATTAAAAATACAATTTATATATAATACATAAAGACACTGTACATGCATGTCAAAAAATGCATGGTTTTAATTACTGAGGTATCCAAGGATTCACTGCCTCTGAGCCTTTATCTGCTGTATCTCGGTCAAACCTTGTAAGGCTGCATTTGAAATCACACTCTGCTAAGAAAACAAATGATTAAAGCAGAGCTAGCGAGTCAGGGGATTAGTCTATTCTGCATGGCCTTGAGCAAGACATTTTTAGCTCTGAGGCCCTAATCTTATAGTGAGCCTGGGGCAGATGAAACACTTGAACACCACAAAAAGCACCCTTTGGTTTTTTTATCATTTGAAAAATGGACATGACAACAAATACCTCTCAGAGAAGCATCTTAATCACTAATCTGCATTAAATGCTTGGAAATGTGAAGTATTACAATGATTAAGTACAAAACCAAATAACATTTAGCAATGCCATCAGAGTCAATAAGGCAGAATGACAACACATGCATCCATTGTATTCAGCTCACAATCACCCCTGGAAAAATCCAACACTAGGAAGCTGTAATAGTCTCTTTCCCTCCTAACAACGAGCTGTAACTACAAATAGAATACAAAAGATGAGTGACTAAATGAATTAGTCCTGAACTGCATCCTCTATCTTGTTCAATGCAGGAAGCCCACACAGAGCAGTTTCAAAGGGACTAATGAAGGAGAAAAGCAAGCTCCAGGATCTGAGTCCTTGAATTGCCCAGCCTTCACACAAAGGGTACCAGTTCTGCAAATAAAGAGGCAAATCCTGCAGCTGCCATGACTTAAAAAACATCCTTTAAAATGCAAGACTTGTCCTTCGTTAGGACCACGACAGCTTCACTGTCCTCAGATTACTATTCATTCTATGTATTCAGCAGGAGACACAGTTTTGGTGCCCGCCTGAACAGTAGGTGCAAGTCTGGATTAGTTTTAGTAGTTGTCACTTTTTGTACTAGTTTTCCACTTCCATGCATGTATGCACAGTGTATCTCATCACACCAAAAGCATTTATTTGCACATAGGATGAGACAGCTGCATTGCAAGTCTCTGCATTTTCCTCATTTGTAAGGTGCTACAAATTTGGAAGTGGGCTCTCAGCACCCTCTTGTGGATCTGTGCTGTGCCAACCACTACATATTAGTAAAATTTCATTGCAATTCAGAGCTATAGAACAGTTACTTTTTCAGCAAAACTGAAACTGGGAAGCTCAATGTGAATGGCAAACACTTGGTAGTTTACTATTATTTTTAATACCTGACCAAAAGCCCATGTCTTTAGTGCAAGCACCTCTTGTGCCACATCAAAAAAGCTGCCAAACTCTATTGCAATATATGAACTGCAGCACTATTAGTTCAGTGGTGGCAGGGGATCCTGTATCTATTAGAACATGCATCCATGCCTGCAGGCCTAGATCAAAGCTGTTGTCATTTAGAAAAAAAACTGCCTGTGGTGGCAGCACAGAATAAGTTCCGTCCAAGAGAAAATAGGATTCTTGCCCTGCTCATTAAGATGCCCATAGCCCGAAGCTCTTCCAACTCAGCACATCATTGCAATGCTCCTGTCAGGCCTGGGAACAAATGGGAGGCTGGGGGAACAAATGGGAGGCTGGATGCTGCCACTGGGTAGGTGTGTTTTATTGATGAAGTGGCTTTCCTTCCCCAAGTGTGTGTTTGCAGTAAAAAGCCCTGGGGAAGAGGACAGATACAGAAGTAATCTGTTATTCTGTTTTTGCATATATGTGTAAGAAATGGCCAGTATTCCCCTGTAAGTAGCTGTTTTCCACACAATTTACAGATCAAGTTAAGTTCAATCTGAAGAATTCACAGAAGTCAAGGAAGACTGACACATTCAATAAATAATCCTAATCATACACACATGTGGTAAGGGTTTGCCTCAACACAAGAGCTTCCAGCACGTTTTAACCAAACCCTGAAAACAGTTTCAGTGCCTGTCTAAATGCACAAGCCTGACCAGCAAGCATTAGCAATGCAGGCAATGCTCACAGTGAACTAAAACAGGCACAAGGTTTCCTGAGCACATCCATCACATTTTGTTCCTCTAAGGAAACCACAGGTGCTCAGCATTCCATCTTTCCAGCTTTTTCTTTTTGGATAGCAGCAGTACAATTTCTGCTCCAGGTATACTGAAATTTATGATGTTTTTTTCTCACATGCACATAGTACAACTCCATGAATTGCCCCAGCTCAGGCTTGAACACAGCTCTGCAGATGTGCTGCTACTACATCTGGCCTGTGTCCCTCCCTTTGACCACACCCACCTCCGAGAACCTCAACAGTCCAAAGCCTCACAATACAAAGAGGGTTTAACAAGGATGCCTCTCAGTCACCATGCCTTGTGCCCACAGAACTTCAAGATATATAATGTTGGTAACAAAATACAAATTCCCATCAATGCAGATTACTTCCCTCTGGCATTGTAGCAAATCTGTTTTATTTTTTTCTTAGGAAGTACAATTCAGGCACATACATACACAGTTATCTTTGAGAAGGTTAATACTACCCCATAAAACACTGTAAATTTTGTTGTGGATTTGTTCTACCTTACTTTAATTTCTTTCAAAAATATAAATCCTAATATATTGCTGTCTGTTAGTTCTGTGTTCCCTTTGGAACACTACTCTTCTGTTGGATCCAGAATCACCTGTGCAGTTAAATGCACTTTCAGAATCTATTCCTACTGCAAAACAAGAGCAGCAGCTCGTGCTTTCTGTGTCAGGCCAGACACAGGAGCTACAGGGCAGTCAGGAGAACAGAATCTGACAATGCAAGCCTTTTTCAGGCTTGCACAATTGTGCCTGTGCCTTTTTAAGGAAAATGAAGGGCCAAGCCTTTACTATTTTAAAGGCTTGGTCATATTACTGTTCCCTTGACCATTGTACTGCTTATGTTCCCAATATAAAAGAAACAGCTTTGTGCCACCATACTCTCTATGGGCTAGGCATAGTGTATCAAAATTAAAACACATGTTTAATGAACAGCAACCTACAGGTTCCAGCAAAGTCTGTAAGAAATGACAGACTGGAGTTAAGCATCTTAAAAGTACAGTTCTGAAAAGTGAAATTCACTTTTCTTAGTATGTGCTGCAGGGTTTGTTTGTCAGGAAAACGGCTCTGAAAAAATGAGGAGTATTTCAGATGCCTTGTGGATCTCTAAATATGAGCACTCCATTAGGAAAAGAAAAAGGAAAAATTTCTACTCACAAGATGCATCATGGTGACCAGGAAAGCAAAGCAGGGTAGGCTCCTGCTCCCTCATGGCTTCTTTATGGTATTTCTTTCACTTGGCTAAAGCTGCTGCTCAGAGGAAACAGGAGTAGCTTTGGTAAGCAGTTATCCCTGTTGCTGGCTGACATAACTTAGGACAGGCAGTACATTGATTTTCTATTTCCCTTAATAGGTCACACATACAAAACAGATACACCAGTTGATTATTCACCTAAAGCAGAATTAATTTCACACAATACAATTTCTGCCAATGTGATTTGGAGTGCAACTACGAAAATCTCAGTTGAGGACATGCTATTGCAGAGCAGCCTACAACTCAGCTAAACTGGCAGAATATATTTTGGCCTCTGATGGAATAAAGCTACATTTTTGATCATATAATGCATATCTCATACATCCTTAAAATTTGCACGGTTTTCAGAGTACAACTCTTTTTCCTTTGTTTCTCCTCAGAATACCATCAATTTGGCATTTCCAATTACCTTGAATATGTACATTTTCTAATTGCCAGTTACAGCTTTCCAGATTTTGGTCACGGCTTGGCAAATGACCCTCCAGAAATGCAGCATCTCAAGAGTTGAGCAGAACATCACTGCATCACACCTTAATTCACTGACCATTTCAGCTTAGCACGAGCCACAGCTTGGACAAGTCCGTGAGCAGCTGTTTCCCTCTCCCCATTAAGTGCACTAATATACATATGTAGGCTTGGAATTCCTTTTTGTGCACTTCAAAGATTATTTCCCATTGTACAGTGACAAGAGCAAACCTTGAAACAGATTTGTTTAACTCACTTTTCTCTGATGTCAGTGTGAGGCTTTGTGTCCTCATCTACTGCTATGCCAAGCAATAACCAGCAAGTCACCTGTCTTTCAGCTCCATGGCATTATGCAAAACACTAGAACAAACAATTACAAGAATGTATATATATGTATATAAATCCTGTCAAAAATACCTGTCCCTAAGAAACAGCTCCTTTCTACCTCACCAACTACATATTTTGAAAACAAATCCAAAAAATGTTAAAAGCATGTTTCAGAACAGTTCATTCTCTGAGCACAGTAAAAAAAAATCCCTCTGTTGTACAAAAAAAATACCATATAAGTTTATTATAATTTAGGAACTCAAGCAAAAGTAAAGTATTTCATAATAGCTTAAAATCCATGGCAATCTCTCCTGTCTTTGTGTCGAAATTTATAGCGTAAGTGACAGCCCCAGGGTCTGACAGAGTTTCTGATTCAATAACAGAACTGAAGAAATACACAGCTTGCTTGCAGTGGGGATTCCATTCACAGTTTCCCTACAGGAGAGAGTTAAAAGTGAAAGCAGTCAAATCTCTATGATATTATTACTATACAGTAACAATGCAGCAAGAGTTCCTGTTTCCAGCTGAGTACACAACAGTCACCAGTGACCATTTACGTTGCCACTCACTCCCCTACAGGAATCCACAACTTGAAATACCACATGCTACACTGCACAATGAAGTCAGAGAGGAAAAAATAGATTTGGTCAAAGAGTATTTAGATAGAATAACAAAAATACTTACTCCTTCCCTCCAAATTTCAACTTTTGTTAACCTAAAGAAAGGTATTTGTATGAATAAACTACTTTAAACTAGCATCATATTTAAACTCTGGATTTTATTCCAAACTATGGAGCATTTGGATCCCATTTTAAGGTATATCTCCTGCTCCCTGCAAAAACATGAACAGACTGGTTCTGCCTGTGCAGAACTCAAACAGTGTAAATAAAGAGCACTATGTAACCCAAGCACAGCCAACAGGGACTCATTTTTTGGCACTGTAATCCTACAGACTTTGACATAATAAAATAGATTGAAGAGGTACCTTTTCATTTGAAATTTGCATCAGTCCTGTACTAATGGAGACATCTGCATCAAGATGATATTCCATCCACAGAACTGCTCCATGGCTCCTTCCTTTCCTGGGGAGGATAAAGCCTGTTACTTTATACAACACTGACACTGCACTAGTGTGCAAGTGAGAGCTGGAAAACCATCAACAACTTCCCTCCTTGAAAAAAGTTGAACAATTGAGTGATTTGGTAACTGGGCAGCAACTTTTAAAATATTTGCAGATTTGGAATCTAAAAAGGCAAGGAAGATGAGAATATGCCATAACTCTATCAGCTCAAGCACAGTCATTTAACCAGCACTGAACAACATGGCCTAAGTTACATGGCATATTCAGAGAGCACTTCCATTAGAGACCCCAGTTTCTGCTGTTTCTGAAATCTGAGGAAATATTTACCACAGATACCACATCACTTCGTGCCTGCTCCAAAAGGAGCAGAGGTCCTGCCAGTGTGCTGCCTGCAAATACAACTGCAAAGGCAGAGACCCCACACAGACAGTTCTGGATTTTTGTGAAACCTTGAATTTTGTTTCACAATGAGAAACATACAATTACAGCAGTGTTACATAAGATCTAGATGGGTAAAAAGAACTCCAAAAAACATTTCCCCTATTTTTTAATTCTTAACAGCATTTTAAGCTTGAACAGAATTGAGGACAATTTGTAGTTATATTACAGTGAAAAGTATCTCAGAAGATGTTGCAAATATCAAAATTGCCCAAATTATAGTGAGAAGGAAGATGATCATACATTTTAACATCTATTAACACAGTGATGTAAAGCTATTTAACACAGTAATTTATTAAACACAACAGTCTGAAAAGCTAAACATGAGCTTTTTCTGCTAGAACTCAGCAACAGGGAACAAAAAGAAAGACTAAAAACATCCAGGCAATGTTTTATTTTCTCTAAACCATATATTAATCTATTTAAATTTTAAACAATAGTAACAGCTAGAAAACCATTTTAGAAATACTTATGATCTAATCTAATAATGTCTAATATTATTATCATAGCCACAGGAAATTTGTGTCAGAGCAACTTCCAAACTTTACGTTGCACTATTAAAAACTGTCAAGTATGTTCCCATCAGTTAACTGTAACACACAAAGAACTTGAATATGAGGTAAAAAAGTGGATGATGACAAGAATATTTATTGCAATGAGAAAACTGACCGTAAGAGATTTACAGAACCCTCTGTGCTGAGACTGTGTTGTGGTACAGTCTTTCTGAAGTCAAATGTCAAAACTTCCAGGGGGTCAGAGAGTGACTTGCAAGGATATTCCCACAGAGGGTGAGGTTCTGCTTCCTTGGATTCCCTGAAGTCCAGAGAATCCTGAAGAAAGAAAGGAATAAAATTAGCTGAGAACAATCAAAAGGCAAACAGTCCATGTTTCCAATTTAATTACATGTCCTGAACCCAGAGTGTTTAAGCAATAAAGCTGCAAGAGGACAGGACTGCACTCCCCAGGCACAAGGGAAAAAATGCCCTACGCGCATGAAACCCGTGACAACAGCCCTCAGCAGTGGCACAGAAACAGGCACTTGCAAAATACAATGCAGTTAAATTTTCTTCTCCTTCAAGATGAATTCTACCCTTCAACTGCCTGTACTCCTCCACAACGACTGGAATGGTCATCCAAATGGCTAACTCAAATATGGATATTGACAATACAGCCCTAGAAATCGATACAAATAAATCCCACCCTTCCTATTTCTCAGGAGTCAACAAACCTTTTTCTCTTCCAAAAGTATGTCCAAGTAAGGGCAGTAGGATCCATCTATGAACAACTCCCAGATCATTTGATGTCAAGCTCAGAACAAAATTTTGAGAACAGCATTTTCTTTTCGAATGAACAGAAATATTTTCAAAACAGGGCAAAGCATTGAAGGCCTTGACAAATAAGAAGTTAACACACAATCCCAAAACCCAGGAAAGTTACTGTTTTGCAAGAACTAAACAGTCACCACATTTATGAAAAACTGAAACAACAATGTTCTGCCTAACATGTAAGTTTTCCAGCAATCATTAAATGCTTTATTAAGCCAAGGTGAGTTTTTCTTTTGCTGAGACTTGTGCCAAAACTATTTTCAGTCTTACTTTAATCATATCATCCATAGTCTGGACATCAAAACCTTCACAGATGCCACATGGACTCCGGATTCTCCATAAGTCCTATAAATGAAAACAGGATTTGGTTTGGCTTTATTGAAGGAAACACAAAATCTTGAAATAATTTTAGCTGTAGAGCAGACATTTGACAGCAAGGCAGACAAAGACTCTTGACTATCTATGCATTCCTAAACCATTACAACTACTGCAAGAATCAGAAGACAGTGTAATCCTGGGAAAACATTTTTTAAACCTCTCATTGACTTTAGCAACCCACTGGACAGACAATGATTTCGTTCAACTCTTCCCTCTTCTCAGACCACATTAATGGTCTCTTAATAGAACAAAAACATTCACTAGCTATGGATATGTACATTTAATACCTGTTCATTGCTGGACTTAATCTCAAATGGTCCTGCTTTACATGCTGGCAGCAGGACTACCACATATGTAAATAAATGCTGTTATAATTTATGCCTGAACACAGCATGACCTGGATTACTCTGCATGGTTATACCTTATAGAACTATCAAAGCTTCAGTCACCACTCTGCACTCTTCAGCTTCCTCACCCAGAACATGAACAGAATAATGCTTGCTTCCTTACAAAATGCTGTGAATGCTTGAGAAGTAAATCCTCCAGATAAGAAAGCATGGAATTAAAATTAACTGCTTATTTCAATCTGATTACTCTTGATTAGTCTTAAACATCTGCTTCCTATTAAAAGATTCAGATTTACATTATTTACTCAGGATATATTTAAATTCTCTACATTTTTGGAGAAAACTGAAAGGTATGTAAAAACCTGCATCACAGTTGATTAGACCCAGATGGAACAAGAACAAACATACTTTCATATGCACAAAGCAAAAGCAGAACAAGGTTAGAGAGCATTTGAATAAGGAAAGAAGGCTCAGACACAAAAATTACACAGCTGGTGAGCCAGAGGGAAGAAAAATGACAAAAAAGACCTTGCATTTTTAGCAGATAAACTGAAGGTTATGTTTATGTGAAAAGTCATTAATTACAAGGCCTTTTTTATTTAGGTATGTATATTCAGACTACAGTTTCCTCACTTAAGCTACTGGACTTTGCATACTAATGATGAAAGTACTTATTTAATTTCCATTGTCATTGTAGGTAAACACAATTTTCAGTTACAAAGTCCTTAACAGCTGACAAAAGAAGTTTATACCTCTGTACAATTTCTGGAATATGACTTTTTGAAGTATTTTTAAATTCAGAGCTGTGCACAGTCTCAGAGCAGTTAAAAAGAAAAGAACATGCACTTAGAAATCCTGCCAACAATCTTATCAAGCAACATTTCAAATCCTGTTAACTTGCAGAACATCTAATTTTATAAATAACCATGATCATCACATGCTTCAGCAATCTCTAATCTAAAGAAATATTTTAAAACATTCAGCTCTTCCATTTTAAATGGCAAAATTACTTGAAAAGAGATGGCTGAAACAGCAAAACTCACCTTCAAGATATCAAATATTCTTTTCTCAGGAGGTAAATACGAAACATATTGGACAGTATTAAAACACAAGACACTCATCATTAAAAAGTCCTGGAAAATTACTCCATTTTAGGTGGATTTGTCTAAATATCAAATGGATACTTTTAGACAGTCTCACCTGGAACTCCACAATCATCATGTGCAAAGAAGCAGCCTGAGGCAGGACAGTGACGTTGCTGCTGAGGTGACTGGTCACAGCTGTCCTGGCATACCAGAAATACAGATTATGCCACGGCAACAAACTTGTACTGAAAAATGGCTCTCCCACAAGAACAGAAACCTTGGCAAAGGAAGGAGGAGATAAAAAGCAGTTTAAGAACAACTCAGTAACACAGGCTGTTTAAATCTTCCAATAGCTACCAACACATCAAGTAAAATCTTCTAGACAAAAACTTCTACTGCTCCCTAAGGATTTAATTCCTGTATACTGCACATACAGCACACCTGACACATTTCTGTGGGTTTAGTTAGCACATTTTGAAATTAATTTTCCTGCAACAAAGTTTGAGAGAAAATACTACATTTTTTGGTTGGTAGGCTTTGTAATAAGTCACAGAATTTTTAATTCAGTGATGGTAGGACTTCCAAATAGATTGCCATCTTCTTGAGGGGCTTTGGAAAGACGAGCTCCAGCCTTGTAGCACATACACTGCAATTAAACCACCTAAACCAGCCTTAACAACTGGTGCAATTATGCAGCCAGGGAAAGTGATATCCCTTCAAAAACAAAGCAATAGCCCTCCCACAGTCTTTAGCCTCCTTTAGTTTCAGTAGCACATGATGTGAACCATCTATTCATTTCATTTTATAGAACCAGGATATAATGGGATTCATGGTGGTTACAATGGTACAGCAGGAAAGCAAAAATAATTTTTATCTTCTGCTCCCCACCACCCCCCTAAAATTCAGTGTATCAGACAACTGTGACATACCTTTTCATCTCTGAAATGAGAAGGCTTCAGCAACTCAGGACGTGCTTCTATTACTTTAATTTTATCTTCAAGGTGATTTGCTTTAAAAAGCTGAAACCAAAAAGTAGCACACTGCCTTTAGCAAAAGTCACAGTTGAGACTCAAGCACATACAAAAAATAATTTTATTGAAAATTAAAATAAAAACCCCAATATCCAAGAGAAATTTCTCTAAAACTGCCCGCCATAACTCATCAGGTTCATACAAGTCTGCTTTTGAAGGACACACACACTTAGAGCCAACATGCCACACCTGTTGAACTAAAGCACATGCCCTCCATATTCTCTTAATTAAGTATACAAAAAGGTAGGTAACACAAAAGTGTCCTCACATTCTTCCATTTCTATTTTGAAGCATACAGGAAGGACAGTCAAGAAAGATAAGAATCACTTCAACTATGAAGACGCTGCTTATTTGGCCTCGGTCTGAGACCAGGGGTGGGTCCTCATTTGCCGACTGTTCCTGTTTTGTACTCCTAAGCCAGCTAAGAGAGTGTCAATAAAGAGCCACAGCCAAATGAGGACTTCAGGAAGCTGTTTCCAGTCACTTTTTAGACCCCAGCTGCCTCTCCTGAACAGCCTCCACTTCACTGGCAGAGCCTTTCGTGCCCTTCCCCAAGGCAGCAGCTGAAACACCACTTGCAGTGCAGAGCCACTGCCTGCTGTCTCCTCAGAGCAAACAGCAACTCAAATACATTCATTAGACTCATTTAAGTTCTAAGCAACTGATGCAAGAACAATCAATCAAAGGCATCAACTGTGGCCTTATTAACACCAAGGGTTCATTTACTGCTTTAACAGAAAAGGGAATACTCACTTTTTCCATGACAGAACAAGACAAACCAGAGTTTTCTATTGCAAACACCTAATGAAAACACACACCAGTTAGTCAAACTAGCTTTATGGTTTTTAATTAAAATAATATGTAACTGAACAATGCAGGAACACTTTGATGCCCTAGTGAGCACAGTTCATAAAACCATGCATCTATTCCATAGCCCACTGTCATGGACTTTTTAAATAACAGAACACCCCCAATAACTGCAGGCTAAATAATGCTGTTTTCACAGCCATACAAGAAAAAAAAACCACCAACAGAATGCAAATATTTATTTTCCATTTTTAAGATGTTCAGAGCATATTAACATTTGCTCTAGGCACATATTTACTCCTGAACAAATGCAAGCACATTGCCAGTGTGCTAAATCAACCTCCAGTCGTGCTCACTCCTTGTAAGCACTGCTGAACATGACCTGACTGTATCTGCTGGAAAGTGCTCAGAAGCCTTTTGCAGTAAGAAAAAAATAGATTTTATTCATAACTGGTGAATAGCTAGGCAATATGCTGCATTCCTCAGGATTATATTACATTACACATTTCCAGATATTCAGTCCAACTGTAACAGATTTGAGGAGCCCCAGGACAGAATACATCAAGTCAGATACATACACATAAGTGAGACAGCCAGGCAGCTCTCAGCTCTCATTTACACACACACTCAGTACAATAATGAGCTGGAAATGAACTGTGAGAGAAAATGCCAAGCTACATTGCAAAGATCTGCAGAGCAGGATGAAGTACTGTACCTGCTTTGCTCCAAGACAGTGAACCAGCACAGGCAGCAGACTGCCATCACTTATACAAAGGCAAACAGTATTGGCGTTCACAACCTACAGAAAATAAAGAGTCACTGTTATTCCTATTCCAGATGAAAGTTTTCCCCACTTTACACACTTCCATGTAAAACAAGGGTAAAAAATGCTCATGTAATCCCTTTGGCTTAGGTCTGAAAAGGTTTGCACAAAAATGCATTGAGTGTCTTTATTCAGCTCCCAATACTACTACTATCAAACACACAGAGCTGCTATAAATTCCTATGTAAGGCTAAATGGCTGTTTACAATTTAAAAATGCAATACTGAAGTTTTCATGACAACAGTATATCTGCTGATGGAAAAAAATATACTTGGTGAGTAAAATTCTTTGCAGGGGACAAACAAATTCCATGAACAATTGCTGCAAATAAAACAATATCTGCATCCATCACAGAAGCCAAAAAACCTACAGGCAACACACTCACTTTCCTCAAGGCCTTGATGTATTGGTGTGTTCGATTCTGGTCATTCAATTCCCCAAAGCGTGGTCTGTTCCAAAGCAGGTGAGCATGACACCTACAAACAGGACTCTCAACACCAACATCTGCTTTATTCTCCTCCTCTCTGTAAAAAATTTCGATGAAGGATTAACTACAGCAGCAGTAGCCTGTTTTTGCCAACAGGTACATTTATGCCCTTTGACCAGTGTGTATAATACTGCATATGGACTCTGCTGTTGCCTTTTAAAAGCTAACAGTTCTCCAGAAACATTTTTGTAACTTTGCATTTCTAAACGAAGAGAAGCCAAAAGAACCAATTTTCACCTTTTTTAAAAGATAAAACCAAGAAAGTCCCCCACTTACTCACTGTCACAGGTTTTTAGGCTTTGTTCTTTTGGCAAAAAGTTTCTTGTTTGGATTCCTAAGTAAAAAAGGCATAGCAAATACAGACATTTTATAGCCAGCACTGATTTTTAAAAATGTTAGCTGCTATTGTCATCACAACCAACATGATTAAACTCTTCTTAACCTGAGCAAAAGGCAGTAATCTCAAAAAGACAGTGCTGACTAAGAAAACAGAAAACGGAGACAGAATGGCAATTATTTCACTTCTTTACCCACATCCCAGCTCAGCTGAGCTATATTTTAGGATTTCCAAGAATCCAGTTTTTGTTTCTCTGTCACAGAACACCCCCAGGTACAAGGCAGGAGCTTGCAGTTCAGCTGTGGGGTTTATGCATAGCGTGTATTCTGCACCTGTGCACTGCCCATGAGGCAACCTCTGACGATCCTCTAGTCTTTTGGTTCTTACCTTCCTCCAACAAAAACAGATGTTCTAAGGGCAGCAAATACTCAAGCATGGAGTAAAATACCAGCCTTTTTCACACACAGAATCCCTACCTGGCTTTCTGCAGCTTATACCACACAGAGTACTCATCACGACAGGCAGTCAGGCACACCTTCTCCCCCTGGAGAACTGGCTCCTCATTTGGAAGAAAATACACACACTGCATCCAGTGATCTCTCCACTGAAAAGGGGGGATACACAAAACCTCAGGAACTCATTCGTAAGGGGAAGTAAACAAATAGCAGGAAAACAATTAGGAAGAATGGGCACAAGCTTGAAGCACCGAGACATGATTAATTGAAAGAATCTTGTTCATGTTACCAAGGCTGAATAAAGACCAGTATCAGATATTGAATCAAGGTACTCCATATAGATTTCTTACCACAAAATAAGCCTGAGAGCACTGGCTTGCTCACTAGCTAAGTTTCTATTTCAACCAAAAGAAACACAGACCCAAAATTGCTTTGCATTCATTCAGGCTGTTTCACTTCTACAGTTCACTTATGTCAGAAACCTCTCTCAAACTGCTGACAGGGACCTGTGTTTGGAGCCTCATGCACCAAATGTCACTCAGTGTCACTCTGATGACAGCACAACTAATTAGTGCCTCAAAAAGCTGTTTTATGCACTGCAAATATTCCAGGCTGATTGGTCATTCTAAACTGACTGAATGCCCTGAAGTTTGATAGTTTCAAATTTTGTTCTCAAACATGGTAAGTGCCAACAATCATTTTTTAACTTCCTTTTGACTGCTCATCCTACTAGTAAATACATTCACACAAAACCACAGGAATCTGATTTAATAAGGATTGCCTGTTTCTCTAATTATCCAGTATCAAGCCAGCATTTTACTACACTAGTCTTTTTTTTTTAATCAGAGTACAAATATATTACCATAAACACTTTGGAAATTTAACAGAACTACATGGAAGCAAACCACAGACTCGTACTTGGACCAGGGACAGAGACAAGTTAAAGAAAAATATATGAAAATCTTTGTTTTATTTCTTGAAAGTAAAAGAAATAACAGTATCTGGAAGACAGCTTCAGTTTTAAACCTTTACATAAAGGATTATTCTTAAAATTTAACAATAAATAAAACCTAAAATGGGTACATACTATGGTTAACATGTCTACAATTCACTTATTTGTCATCTTCCAATACATTAAACATTAGCAAAACTCCTACACAATTTAAGGGAGAGCTGCTTGAAACACCCAGTAAGGCCTTAACTCAAAATATTTGCTCATAGTCATCTGACAAGAGTATGTGAAGGTTCAGTATTTTACCTGCAAAGCAGCAGTGGGTTTTACCCAGTAGGGAGCCATTGTGCACTTTATCATCCCAGAGGGGTCCATGTCAATCTCCCACCAGGAAAGCACAATCTGTGCCTTGCCAGACTGAACAGGCTCCAGCTGTACTCTGTAGCAGGTAGAAGCACTTTGTACTGGCTTACTGAAGTCCACACTGCAGAGAAGCGTAAGAATTGTAAAAAGACACAGTTCATCATTCTTCAGAAATTCTCACCAGCTTCCTAAGCTGAACACACAACTTATATGAAAGGTGTAACAGGACAGCTTGGTTTTGAACAAAACAATGTCTACCCTACCTGAACATTGTCACCACATCACTAAGGGCAGTGAAATCACTTGAGGGCATCTGGTTCAGCTGGATATCACAAACAGAAGGAACACCTGGGCAGTTCTCCATTTCTGAAGGGGGAACAATAATTTTTTCACCATCTTCTGTTTCAACATGAATGGGAAACAGTTTGTTCCAGGCCCACATTCTTTTGGATTCCACTAACTGGACATACACTGTTGCCCTGTGAGGCACTGCTTCACATCCTTCCTGAGGGTTTAAAACAAAGAGTAAATACATTCAACCAGTTTGACCTATTAACATGAATGAGAATTGAATCAACTGAAATGCAAACTTATTTAAAGAAAAGTTGGACTATGAGTTTTGAATTCTTAAACACAAGTAATTTTGGAGACTTCTGTAACATCAGAGCAATTTGTCTCTCTGAAATACAATCCATGTATCTATCCTGTTCCATGTGGTTCAGCAAGGCCAGATTACTTTTTTAACCATACAACATTATCAGTTTACCAGCCTCAGTTAAACTTGCATTTCCATTTTTATTCTGAAATAAGAGATCTATTTTGAGCTTCTCAAGACAGAAAACTAGGAGGCTCTCATCAATAAAAGAGAGCTGGTGATTGCAATGAGAAAATAAGAAAAATAATGGCTCAAATATTTATGCAACAACAACTTTGTATCCATGTTTAAAGAGTACAAAATATACACGTTGTCCTAAAAATCCCACTATGAACAAGAGCTAACCAAGCAGTCCAAGAACAGAGTTTTTACAAAAAAAAAATTGCAATTTAGCGTTATTTATGAAGAGCAGTACAAAATTAAGGAGTGCTATAGTCTTTGTATGCAAACTCAAGAAAGGAAATTAGAATAAAGTTTTGCCATCCACATTTTAATAAAGGAAAATATTAGAAACAGTAAAAGAGGAAGCCTTAAAATTATATCTATAGATTATATGTCCAAAAAAGATACTGGATTACAGTGTTTAAAATATTTCCACAGGCAAAAAGCATATGGAGTAGTAAGAGCATGACTACCCTACCAAACACAAAGCAATGCCTGGGAGGTGAAGCCCATCAAATTTAAAAGCAGAATTTAATTTTTTTAAAACACCTTGGAACAAGGATTATTAAGCAGAGCTTCAAACCAGAACTGAAAGACGTTTGTTAACCAGCAAGTTGCTGGTTCCAACACAAAGCATCTGGGTGTAATTTCAGAGCCTGTGACTTACAATATGAACTGAAATAGCTTTATTCTAGGAATGAGCCTAGCAAATTATTCACTGAATAATAAACACTGCTGATGGTGTATTTACCAAGGGATGCAGAAGTTCAGTTATAATCTCTACCTCACTCTGAAAAAAGACAGAAGAATTTCTCTAGGGACAGACATGATAGACTATCATTTTCTATTTTCTTACCTGTACAAGGTGTTTGTGTGCATGCTCATAGGTTGGTAAAGCTCCTTCTCCTATCAGCTCTGTATCAAATAATTCTGTTACCAGGATGTTTGCACGACATTCCATATCTCCATCTAAAAGATACAAATTGATCTTGTAATATTAACAGCCTTTGTATAAGTCTGTCAAGAAAATGTTATCCTAAGAACACACATAATTAAAAAACTTATTCCTGCTAGAGAATCTGCTGAAGACAGCCAGTTGTTTTCCTTTTGAAGTCTACTATGAAATACAAATGACTACTGAAATATTACTAGAACAATTCCTTTTGAAGTAAATTTCCAGTAATACTGTCTAGAGTGTAAAGAATCATAGAATGCTTGAGGTTGAAAAAGATCTTTAGGATCACCAAGTCCAACCACCAAACCAGCCCCACCACCATGTTCCCCATTAAACCATGTCCCCAGGTGCCACATCCACCTGTTTTCTGAACATTTCCAGGGATGGTGACTCCACCCCTCCCCTGGGCAGTCTGTTCGACACTTTACAACCTTTTACATAAATTGTTTTCCCTAATATCGACTCTAAATGTCCCCTGGCACAATTCGAGGTCATTTCCTCTCATCCTGTCACTTCCTGCCTGGCAGAAGAGACCAACCCTCACCTGCTACAACCTCCTCTCAGGTAGGTCACCCCTGAGCCTCCTATTCTCCAGGCTAAACAACTCCAGCTCCCTCAGCTGCTCCTCAACAGACCTGTGCTCCACCCCCTTCACAAGGATTAGCTTGTTTTGATTAAAACCACATGGAGAATAACACCTGTTCCTTCATGGTTTTCAGGTACTTGCCAAATTTTTTAAGCCTAGCCTATTTATCTCACCTGGGCCAACTGTGACTTCAGTGGAGTGCTTGCTGATTACCTTGATCTTGTCAGCAAAACCATTTTTCTCCACTATCTTTACAGCAGCCTTAGCCATGGGCTTGAAAACCTGTGAACAGCAAGAGTAACAAAATGGTACACTAACATGAGCTTTCAAAAATGACAGGACACCAGCACAAAATGCAATATATTTAGTTCTGAAACAACTTAGCAGCTTCTGTATCTTCTCCTATGTTCGATGTCCACCACCATGAAACAAGACAGGGAACCTCACTTGAAAAATTCATAGAGCTCCAATGTCACTGTTACCAACTGAGTATCAGCTGTCCTCAAAAGCTACTCCAATTTAACTTTTTAAAGGCAAGAATACACATTGTTTTAGCATTCACGTTAAACAAACTTGTTTCTTTTGAAAAATATACATATGCATCCAGAGAAGCCCCAAGAGACTTACATGTGCTCAAGGTATTATGTTAACAAATAAATGAACCCACAACAATCAGCACTGAAGCAGTAACTGAATATGCCAAAAATCTGCTTTTACTAACAGCATAAATGTGAAAATAAAGGGTTTAATGTTCATATTCAGTTTTTAAACTCAAAAATTTTAAATATTCCATCCAGTCACACAATTTGACTACTTAAGATAAGACACTTGTGACCACCTTGGAAAGCAGCACAAACATCTCTGGTGCCTTTCTGTGTCTACATGAAAGAGGACTGAGCCTGAAAAATGACCATCAGATAAAATCCTAGATTAAAAACCAACACAGATGTCTACTTGGATAAAAATCCCACAGTACTTTTTCAACTAGACCCTACAGACAAGTGGATCTTCTCTTTGTTTCTTCAAATGTATCAAAAAAACCCTAAACTGGCCAAAATGTTCCTGTTAGTACCCTTAATGTGTAATGACTGTTAATGACCATGAGGAGGTTTCTTAACTGCCAATAAAAAAAGGAGATGTTCTATCTAATCACAGAGAGATGGAAAAGTCATTCCATGAAACAGCCTATGGGAATGTGGTCCATGTTATGATAAAGTGGCCTGAGAACCCATGTCCAAGAGTTGAAACTTAGGAAGATCAGAAATATGGTGAGCAAATATTCCCATTTTTAAAAAACATGGTCAAGTTCTATATTGCACTTGAATTTGACAAAAGGTAGAGAAAATGAAATACTAGAAAACACGATTCAGAAATTTTAACTTGTACATTTACAGGAACTGTCCTAAAGATCAAAAATTTACTATACCTTTTCAACTGTGTTCTTGTAAGGCCTAGGTGGTTTTGACACATAAAAGGCTCAAGCTTGCACTTCAGAAGCCACCATACAAAGTAATGAATGCATCCACTCCACTGATTGTGCAGACAGAACTGCACTGAAGCTTGAAAAAGCAGCTGTGAACACACACAGAATATATGCAACCCCTAAGAAATGCTCACCTCAATTGCATAGCAGAAATCTGCCCCAGCTGAAGCTGCCATCATAGACAGGAGTCCTGTGCCAGTCCCTATGTCCAGAACTATTGCTTTCTCACCTCTTTCTTTCACTCTGCTCACTGCAGCACGAATACCTTGGTAGTACTTCACATTCTGGGGAGAAGAAAAACCTTGTATTCATTTACACTTCCAATATTTTTGCAGAAGTCTTACATTCTCCAGTGACACCTTCATAAGCAGAAAAGGGCCTACAGGCATCCTTTATGCCACACAGTCACACCAAAGGCATCTTCAGCACAAACAAGTGTATCCAGTGGGATCAGGCCATTTAAAGCACATCTATTTTTATCACGATATTCACACTGTCATTGGTCAATCAGCTGTCCATACCATGTATAACTTCCAAATGTGCTGTATTTTCTGGAGCAAATACTAACAAAATTTTCCCCTGTAGCACCATTTTAATAGTCATAAAGTGCCTCTGACAGTACAGGAGCTAAAGTTTCTTGGATTTAGGTTCCTCTCTTCATCTGCTGAAAAACGTTCATGTCTGGGAAGCAACATTGTAAATAGTGGGATTTGGTTACATGCCATTAAATGGGGCTATAAACACACCAGCATCAACAACAGGAAAAAACCAAATGCTGTCATCTGTCAGCTACAGGGTACATACTGAAATATATGCTTATATTGTCTGTATAAGACATTCCTTTCCAAATGATTTATCAAGCCTTTCCTAAGACTACATTACCTTTGAACATAATACATTTGGAAAGTCTGCTGGATCTGTTTCTGAACAATTCTAGTTAACACTTTTCACATACAGAATTCCAGTAATGTTTTTTTAATTACCCAGGCACAACTTGATGCCTCTACACCACTTATTAAATGCCTGATCCCACTGACATGCTTTAATTCAATATAAATTCAAGACTCACTGTGGAGGCACCATAAATGTATTTCAAAAGATTATCGATGGAATGATTGACTAAAGGGCTAGAGCAGAATGAACATTCAAACTATTCACTCCAGACTTCATCATACCTGTAAGCACAGTAAAAATACTACTGAAAAATAAAGATAGTTTTTATAGGAGTGTAAGTAAAGTCTAAGAAGCCTGGGTTCACTTTTAGAGCCTTTGAAATTTCATCTAATGAGCTCTCTGACAAAAATGTCAAACACAGAACAGCAAAATCAGCCACTGAATGTAAATATACTCTGCAGTAAACAACAGAACACAACAATCATCTGTAAGAAGGCATCTGTTGATCTAAGAGCAGGTCTGATATCTTAACAGGTACAAAAATGTGATCATTTAATCTTTCAGAGAAACCTGTACAATCACGCAGTGACAGCTATTCAAGAGGAAGGAAACGGCTCTTTTCTTACCCTTCCAAAGGTTTGTGCCTCTATACTTACTCTGTCTTTATCATGAAGCATATCTGCATAGCGCGACCTGCAATAAGAAAATTCCAGTCAAAACACTCCCCACTGCAAAGCACAACAAAACTGCAGGATCTTGGAGAGCCTCCCTTGTTTTCTAAGGCAACTGGTCCCCAGGACCCATAAATGACATGCTCTTTGAGGATCCACACTGTTTCCCAGATCTAAGGATTGATGTCATTTCAGTGATGTGCCATCAGCACATACATGAGCTAATGAATTGCTGGCACATCCTCCCTCCCCTCAGCAACGCCCCAAGACACAGACCAGTGGACAAACTGTGAAGTAACAGCTGGGACAGATGTACAGTCATACACAGCAATACAGATCAATGAAAGACAGACTAGTAATGGTCTACCACTGTTGCTTAATCAAGTATTTCTTGGTCATCATTTCTTCATGAGTTGCACTACTTAAAAATACCCCAAAATCTAAT
>JAOXXN010000162.1:9158552-9176790 GCA_026770055.1 Myrmophylax atrothorax | reverse complement strand
GCGGGAGCCGCGTTACCTCCAGTTCCGCCGGTGCCGTCTCGGGATGCTGTAGCCTGTGGGGCCGCACATGTGATGGCGGGCGGCCGCTTCGTCTCGCCCCGCCCTCCCGGCGCTCTCCCTCCAGAAGGCCCGCGCTACCGGCGAACACCGGCCGCGCCCTTCCTCGGGGGCGGGAAGGAGCAGAGCCTTAGTGCTGAGGGCGCCAAAACGTTTAAATATTGAGACAGTCTAAAAATCTTACTCATTTTCCTAGCCCGGCCCGCAGCCCCCGGGCCTTGGGGACACGGAGCCCCGGTGGGACCCTCGGGAACGGCGCGGCACGAAGTTAAACCCGCACCAGTCACCCCCGAGAGATCCTTTGTCTCGAGACCGAGGAGCCCAAGAGCATCGACACGGTGAAATGTGGTGATATTTTGATTTACCACTGTATGGGTAGTAAGCACCAGTCGTAGTTTTAATGGTAATTAAAATGCTACCATGTTAGTGTGTTTGAGCTACGCCCAAAGTCTGGATTCGTTAAAATAACATCTCCCAGAATCATCATTAAAAATGGCCCATGGTGTCTGAAAATAATAGTGAGCAATTTGCCGTTCTGCAGATTTACTTGGGCTAAGGGAAATCAAGGTTTTCTTGTCTTCCTGTAGCAGGTTAATAGTTTTTCCAAGTCTAAGACAGCGAACACCAGGCCACAGCCCCCTCTTAGTGTTCTTTTATTGCCCTTTTTGCTGTTGCCTGCGAGGCAAAGAGGTGGTCACTGTCTGGAAAGATAACAGGGTGTGATAGTCTTTTTCTTGCTCTAAACAATCTCATTGTGCCTGCACCAGTCCAACATTACTCATCTACAGTCTCAGATAAATTGGAGGTGGAGTTTTTCAAGAGGGTACAAACCTTAGGGGCAAATAAAAATTAAAAGGCTGTAAAAGAAAAGGGAAAGGCAAATTACGCACTGTAATATCCATAAACTTATCCAGTAAATGCCATTCTGGAGTCCAATTCTATTGCCACAAGGTTTACAATTCTAATTTCCATTCTACTTCCTCTCTCAAAGCTTGTGTGTTTTTCCTTCATTGTCACAGGCAATCAGGCTGCTGGGGACTGGTGCCCTCCGTATCTCCAGATATTCCTTACATTGTGTTCGGACAACAATGAATTAAGAAAGTTTTTTGGGTTGTTTTGTTTTGTTTTGCTTTGCTGGAAGTTGGCTTTTTAAGTGCCCATATGCAAGAGAATTAAATTAGACTTATTTTCTAAACCAGACAGCACCATACCAAACAAACAGTCATTTGCAGATCATAGTCTGAAGAGCCTGATCATCTCAGCTCTTTAATTATCTTTGTCTGAACTCTTTGTTTGGCTTTTGTCAAACACAAACTACACTACATCTATTACCTCCTAAAACTACTGACAGTATTGCAAAGCAGCAAGCAGAACCAGTCTGTTGCCTTCTGGGAGCTGAACAGCCCTGATAGGCGACTTCTTTGTTTTTAAGCCACTTATACAGCACTGACAGAAAAAAAACGTAAAGACATTCCGAGAGTATAACTCGAATTCCTACAATATGAAGCTGTTTGCTGTTATAAAGGTAATATGAACCAGAAAGCAGTCATTAGATGGTAGCAGTGTTAAGTCATTGCTACAAATATTGCTAGAGCTCTGTGCTCTGTGCTACTCTAACAGTGTCTTTCAAGTAGATGGGTATCTGCAAGAGTCTCACCCATTAATCAAAAAGCGGATTGAGTGTGAATCTAAAAGATGCAGCTGATTTCAGTTCTTGCGAGACTGCCTTTTAAGCTCTCTCATAATTGAATCTGCTGAAGACAACATTCACTCCTCAAAAAAAATGTGCCCATAAAAAGTGAGCTAATTATAAAATTGCCTTTAGGGATAAGAAATAGATGAGAACTGAAAAGGCATGGGAAACAAGTTATTAGGCATATTCTGGAAGTATAGAGGATACTATTTTATTTTAGAACCTCGGAAAATATTTATTGGAAAAAGTACATATTTGGTGATTTCAAAATAGAAGTTTACCTTCTGAATTCTGAAAACTTAGAACACTGTAGAGTTTGGTGTGAGAGATCCAAGTTAGGACAGCATTATATGGGTAGATGATGCTGCTAAAATGTTTGCAAGTAACGAGAAGCAAACTTCAGAATAATCATCCAAATAGATATTTTTGTCCATTTTGGCAAGGTTCGTACTTTATAAATTGTTTCTTCAATTTCACTATGATAGCCAAATGTAAGTCTGGACTCCTTACTTTATTTCTTCTCTTGTTACAGTTTACATGAACTGTATGGCTTATCCCTGGTGCTCCATAAATGGCCACTGGTAAGTGATGTTTATACAGGAGTGTGTATTCTTCAAGAACTAGCAGAGGAAAAAAAACTAAAAAAGACTTTGTTTCCACTAGGATTTTATCTGATACTAATTTAATCAAGTTAAGATCTTATCTCCTTTATCTAGTAAGAACAAAGTCAAACTGGGCTTTGCCCTATCTGCTCCTTTTTGTCTGACTAATATTGCCACTTAGATACATCTAAGAAAATGTAATTCAACTCAAAAAACTTTAAGAACAAAAAGATTAAATACATCTAAACAAACCAAATTGAACTTGCATCAGATTACAAGAAACCAAATCCATATGATAGTCACTAAATGGTTTTAGAGCATGACAAACCCAAGGTAAAAATTGCTGTCAAAGTGAATCTGAAACATTAAACATCAGCTTTGTACTTGTTCCCAAGTTCATTCTGATGTGCAGTGGGAGTTTAAGCATATCCTTTACTGCGTAAGTCCCCCAAGAATGTGTTGCTTATGCACTTAATTCATGAAAGAATGAGCATGTACTGAGCTCCTTAAAGGTCAGCACTGAAAGTGTGTTGGGTATATGTAAATAGTGTTCATTGCCCCATGGAACGCGTGCTATTGACTGTAATGGAGATGTTGTTCCCAGCCATGTGTTTGATGGTTTATAATGGTTCCTTTTGCAGTTTTACCAGAGTGAGTCCTGGGACCACTTTCAGGCTTCTTTTGAAATGTACATTCTGTGGACACAAAGTTATTCATAGGGATCATAAAATTATTTGGGACAGTAAATGTGTGGCTTTAGCCAGATTCCAGGAAATAAAATTTTTATAAGTACTTAAAAGCAGAGATTATTTTTTGTAGTTTTTCAGCTTTCATTATCTCAAATAACAGTGTCAACCATGTATTCTGTATCCTTTCAGGAGCACAACAGAAACAGTTTAAAAAAAGTGTGAGTGCCCTTGTTTCATGTCTTTGGTTAAAGCTGAGTGACTTTGTTTACAAACACAACTCACTGATCCTTTGCCTCTTCTTTTTACTTTCCTCTTTCCATCATAAAAATTTCTGCTCTAGGTGGTTTAGGTAGAGTAAGTGTTACAAATGAGAGTGACTACAAGCACCAAAGTGCTAAGCAATTAAAGGGAAAGGTCTAAAATTAGGCTTCTAAATTTATCTTCTCCTGATCCTAACTGTATGTCTCCTCCCACTCCAATGGCTTTCAGCACATTACCGGCTTTGGCACTTGCCTGGCTGTCTCTGTGAGGCAATTCTGCTCACTAAGCTGGCAGACAACAATCCTTTTGTGACACTTAGCTTTTTACTGTCATAATCACAGAAGTACTAATGTGGAGTAAGCAAGGAGCAGAGAGAAAAAGAAAAGAGGGAGGTAGTGGAAAATATCTCTTTAAGGAACATAAAATGTGGGATGTCTCTATCTTGTCCAACTGCACTTATTTAAATACTCCGAAGGTTGAAATCAATCCTTCTTTTCTGGAAAACTGAGCTTCTCTATGGATGTTCTATGTTTGTATCATAAAAAAAGATTTAAGATCCCATCTTGAAGTTTTATTTTTCCTATTGTTTCTGTTGCCTTTCAGGTACCTTTTCACTGACTCATCCCCTCTCTCCAAAATTTATTATTTGTTTCTACATATCTTTGCTGCATCTGATTCTAAGCTGGTTTTGTTCAGTGCTGCCCATGCTGCAGAGCAAAAGGGGGAATAGATATCTTCTAAAACATGGACAAGTTTTCAAACATTATCAGTAAAACTTGGCTAGGAGAGCAAGGAAACAACAGAAAATAAATCCACATCTTCACATAAACATGAAAGATCTCTAGTATTTTTTCAGAACTGTCTTGATTAATACCACAAACTTTGTATTTTCATTTTAAATTTCTTTTGCTCATGTAATCTCCTCTATTACAAGTAGAATGTGCAATACATCAAGTTTTGCCATGTCAGTTTTGGGGGTTTATTTGGAAAAAATAATCCTTTGTACATGGTTTGACTTGATGTTTTAGACAACTAAATCATTCATCTTTGAGGCTCTACCCTTTGATTGTACAAATTGTCTTATCTATGTTGAATTAACTTCATGAGAATCTGGCTATTTATTAATGACAGCGAGTGAATCACTGGCTTCATTTCCTTGGGAAACAATGTTGGAGTTAGACTAATTTTTCACCAAGACCCATAATGCTGCAGGGACTTTTAGAGATAATGGTCTTTGTTCCCGTCTATTTTGAAGGCTATTAAAAGTTATTATGTATAAAAACAAACTAAGGAGGATTTCTGGATGTAAAAATAGCTTATTAAGAATAAATACTTTTTTCTTGTTTCAGGTCCCAAATTAGTATATGGCCACTATGAATGAAGAATATGAAATCCTTAGTTATACTGTTTGTAACCCAGTTTGATACATTTAAGTAAATTTCTTCTGCATGAGACAGCTTGAAGACATCTGTTGCTTTTGGCGTTTGTTTTATGTTATATAACTCTGGCCTGCTAATACAACTGCTCAGACTTTCTTTAAAACAGCAAAGATCCTTCTGTTACAGATTTCCCTATATTCTTGTCAGTCTGGTTTTTTATATACTTGTTGTACCTGCCTTTGTGTCTCAGATCAAGAGCAGGAGTTTAGAAGATTCTGATAATCCTCAGCAGTGGTTGCACTGATACCCTGTTTGGAAGCAGCTGGTTACTGGAGGCTGAAGCCAATGTAATCACTGTGTTTGTGTTATCATGCTGAGTCCAAACTTTGCCATTTAAACTCAACCAGATGTTCCTTAGCAGAGCTACTTTGAATCCAGCATGTTACAGTGCAGCCCCATCAGTGCTGATCCCACTCTTGCATCTTTGCTTTTACTGCACTCCTGTTCCTTTTCTCTTAATTACTGATTTACCCTGAAATGTTTGTACAATGCAAATAAACTTGTACTTTTAATAAAAGGGCTCCCTACCATATTATTTAGAGAACTTATAATAGCACAATACTTTACAGTGGTGGGAACAATTATTGGGTGAGCAGAGAATAAGGACAGCCTTTATTCCCCACATTTTCTGATTTCTGCAGGATTGTGTAGTTGGATCCAAATTTAGGTTGTCTTTAAAAGTAAATTTTTGCAAAACATAATCCCAAAGACCCTTCTGCGTAGATGCCACACAACGTGTGCAAATCAAATATGATGCATTTTGCCTCTAATGGGAACAGACTCATGTGTGTGAGGAAAGAGTAACAAAGAAGTTCTGATTCTGGAGTTTGTATAGCATAGGCATACCTTGTCAAATAAAGAAAACCATGTTTTCCACAAATACAAGATCAGAACACCCTTGAAGTTTTTGCTGAGTTCTTGCCCAAGACTGCATGTTCCATGAGTAAGAATTTTAGATTGTCTCAATATTTAAAAGTACACCCTAAAAATTGAGATGTAAAGTCTCTTAATGCTAAGAGAGTCTTTAAGGTCAGGGAAATAGTGTTTTATCAAAACACAGGGGGTTTATTGCCAGTCCATTTGCCTTTGCAGTAAATAGGATATCTATTAATGGATTTAGTCTTTTGTCTGCCAGCACAGTTGCTCCAGTGTCTAATCCATTCTTTGCTAATATTAGAAGGTATTCAGCCCTAAAATTAAAGTTGTGGTTGGCTTTGCTAACTTTTCAGAAATGATTTGTGAGTATTTTGCTCATTTGTTCCACACTTGGCTCTTGATTACTTGGTGCGTCCAGTGTCCCACAGAGCAAATTGTAGTGGACTAATTAAGAACTACCAAGAGTTTCCCAAGTTATGCAAGATCCTCACAACTATGAAAAGCCTTTTCAGCCTCCCAGTCACACACTGTGAAGTGCTATGAATCAAACTTTTGAAAGCACTCAAAGCTGTGCTATGGACAGTTACAGGTATATTTTAGTTCGAGAAGAAAGTATTAACTGCTGATTTTTTTAGTATTGTTTTTTCTTATTTTGAATCCCACAAGCTGCCAGCATTCTGAATACCAGTAACAGATTTAATGAGACATGATCACTTATGCAGTGTTGGTGACGTTTTTGTCTTTACTTTTACGTGAATCTGGAAGAGTAAGTGACGTGAGGGCAGCCAGCACTTGGGCTTCTGTGTCAGAGCTCAGGCAGGATGATGAAGGAAACTGAACCTCATGGTTACATGTGTCATATTACTGCTGGTGGAGGTCAGGGAGTTATTTTTACCTCAGTGTTACTAGTATGGGAAAATGTGGAAGACCTCAGCTTATGTTGAAACTACAGGAGATGACCAGGTTAATTGTTAAGATGGGTCATCAGTGTCATCTCATGCAACAGATAGTTGGAGTCCTGCAAGTGTCCTCGCCCCACACTCCAGTCAGTTCATCACGTAGGTTGCTCGGTGTCACACCACATGAACAACTCCCTGTTTGTCCTTATTGCAAAGGACAAACTTTATTGCTGAAGGGTTCTATCACTGGGGAAACTGTTATTTTTGATTATTCCATGCCAGAGGAACGTTTGTTGTCATTAACTATAAGGTTTTGTCATTAAAACAAACCCCAAAGATTTATATTAGGTGGCGGCACTAAATCAGGAGACAGCTGCATTGCCTGTTGTTGGAATTAAATCAGTATATACCATACAGTAAAATTACAGCTGTGAAATCCTTATAATTATCTTTTATTCTGTTCTTTAAAAGGGCTTCCTTTGTCCAAGAAAATACATCTGTGATTAAATAGCCAGCTGTAAAAACAAACAAGAAAAATCCTTTGTACATGCCCAAGCATATCTTAAAGTAACTGCACCTTTCCCTCTGCAGCTGTCACTATGCACAACTAAGTGGTATAATTAATTGGTACTGTTGTAAGCAGGAGAGGTGTGGCCCTGGGCCAGGTGCACCTTCTCTTGCTACTGAAGATGAACGTAGGGAACCCTGAACAAGAAATGACAGCTTTTACTGATGGGGTCTAATTTGGGTGAAGAAGCTGAGTTACCATCAGATTTAAATCAAAATAAATAGTCTCAGACCAGCTAAGAACATTGTGGACTTGGCAGTTTTAGGTTTACAGTTGGACTCAATGATCTTAAAGGTCTTATCCAATCTAAATGCTTCTCTGATTCTAAGAATGAGTTAAATTGCTATATTGATATACTAGTAAATGGAATAGAAGAAAGAATTTCTACTAAACACTTAAAATAAATAAAATTCAGCAGCTGAGGCATTCAAACCCCAACATATATCATATGGAAAATGAAATTTTAGGTTTGAAATAATATAAAACAGCATACAAATATTTCTTCTCTTGTACATATTATGAATTCTCTATCTAAATGGGAGATTTCTGGAAACAAGTAAATCTGCATCATATGATTGATTTCAGTGGAGAGGAAAGGTTTAGCCAGACATACCAGACTACATTTGAACCAGCTCTGCAGGAGTCAGAGCAGAAGGGAGGAGAGAGGAGTAATGACTTGTTTTGCAGAAAGCCTTCCTGAGTTGAAATATTTCTTTGGCTGTAAATCTTTTTGTCTCACACAGGGTTTAATAAAACCTATCTGAGGCATGCAGTCTGTCAGAAAAACAATCATGTTTCTGTGTGAGGTCATACCAATTCAGCACAAGTAACAACCTATTTTTTGTCCTATTATTTTGTTTGCATTTTAACATTGCATGTCATAAGGGTTGTGGGTTTTTTTTTATTTTTTTTTTATATTTCTGCAGTTTCATGCAAAAAGAGGAAGGGAAGTACCTGAAAGCGAAGAAAATCCTATTTAAATATTGAAAAAGGGGACAGGAGAAAGTTCAAGGTAATAAATAATCCTGAAATAGTTAATTTTTTTACATGAAAAAATATGTATTTCAATGGCTCTCTCAGCAAACATTTAGTGGATTGACAGAGATCTTGTTTGATAAAGATTGCTTTTTAATAAAAATGGAAAAGATTTTCATTGAATTTCAGAGAAGATGACCAACCATGGTCTGCAGAGAACCAAAAATGTGGGAGAGCCTGCTTTTCCTTTTAGAATTCACAGAAACGCTGTAAAGGGTGGAATAATCTCCAGGGCTCTTCAATTCAAATTATCTCTATTCCATTGTCCTGGTAGGTGACTTGCTAGCAGGCACATGACTTCAAATGTAGGTGTTAATGAAATAAATAGTGATTGCATTAGAGCCAGTTATAAATATTCATGTTGTGTAACTCCCAGCAAAAACACATTAATTTCTGCCTTGATTCACTTTAAACGTTTGTAGTGTGCATAAATATACTGAGCAGGCTGAGGTGTTGTTTGTACTGATTTTGTCAACTAAAGAACTCTTGATGAAGTAAAAAAAACTTTCCATGAATGTTGCTCATTTCTCTAGTTCTGGGGATGGAGCCTGTCTTCATAATGGCCTTTAAATCCTTTTAAGCACCAGCTTGAAATCTCCTCCAGAATCACCATAAGAACAGACCAGGTGCTCTCTTTCCTCACTGCATGTTCACTACCTGCACTCCACTCTGTGCTGTGCCCTTCATCTCCTGGTTGCTAGACCAAACACACAATTTTATCAACTTGTCCTTAGTTTCCTCACTGCTTATCAGCCTTCCTCTCTCCTCTGGGTTCTCCTCAGTCCATGGTTGGAGCTGAATGCTGTTTTCCAGCTAAGCCATTGCCTGTATGCAATGGGGAACAATGTTTACTTCAGCACCTTGCACATACACAGCACCTCACTGTGTTTTCCTCCCAGTTTTCAGTTCTTTTGTGACAGGACACTATCACAGCACATGTAGTGGAATAAAGACAATTTTGTTGAGAACATATTTTGAAGCTGTTCCAAGGTCAACAGTCTCATACAGTCAGGCATTTTTTATCTTCCAGGTGTATTCCTTAGTCACTTCTCTCACTTTTTTTCCCCCTTGGTAACATTCTAATGAGCTGACAAAAAGCTTTGAGCCCTTTTTGGTGAAAGGACAAGAAATACAATGTTGGTAGTAATTCTGTTAACTAATATGATGCTTTTTTCTTGAAATCCAAGGAAAGGACTTACTGTGCAGACTCTTCCAGAGCACAGCCACATTATTTCTGAAAGGGTGAAATTCAGCTGTTCTTTCTTCTTGTATTAGTATTGCTTTTGGTATGTGGAAGGTTCAAGTACAACAATTGGAAATAGGTATTAAAATACTTTGGAATGTTGTCACATTTCAAGGGGTGAAAAAGTTTTTATTCTAAATCACTGCCATTTAATTCATCCTGGTTGAAGGAGTCCACAGTTTCTTCAACTGATGCATGTCTTCTGAGAAAGAATAGGTTAACCTTAAAGCCCAGTGAAAATGGCAGTTTGAGGCTACAGATTTCTGTAACTCTTGCTTTGGATTTATTCTCAGCAAAGAGTAGTAAAGGCAGGAAATAAGAAAGTACTGCTCTCAAATTTCTGTCCTATCAGTACAAAAGCTGGCAATAGTCTGTCTGAGCTTCTTGTCTACCATATTTTTGTCATGCTGGGGTTAAGTAAAATGACTGCAATTAATATGTTCTTGCAGCTATGCTGACTTTAATGTAACACAAATAACTCATTAAATATGTTCTTTCCAGACCTTGTCAGGTAGTTTAATTTATGGTGGACTTACCTTCAAAACCCAGGAGTTTTGTTTAACTCAGCTGACATACCAGCTGTCAAGTCAACCATGTGCTCAGCTAAGGGAATGTAGTACCAGCCAAGCAAGGAAGGAATTACTTCCCTTGAAAAGCAAAAATCAAACTATGGTAAGGCCTTTCGAGCACCGGGAAAGTGTTTTGCAAAGAGGAGGGCAGGAAAAGAATGAAAGAGAATATTGTGCAAGGCAAGATTTCTTGAGGCATAAAACCCCACAGCAGTCTGAGAGACAATGTATATTATTGGAGGAGATAATAGTTAATAGCTGTATAGCACTGTAATCAATAAATAGCAATAAAGAAACCTTAATTCTCTGTGCCTGCCTTGATGTCCTTCCCTAACACAGGATTTGTGCATGCACTCAGCCTTCCTTGCAAACCTTCACATCAACAGCTCCAGTAAATAAACCTCAGCAAGCATGAAAAATATTTACAAGGTTATGTAGAATTCAGACTTGCAACAATAAAACAAGAACCCTTGAGGTTTAGTATGTTTTCACTAGTGCTTTATGTTTTGGCTACATTTTAAACTACCTATGTGGTGTAAAACTCTGTGTACGTTAGCAGTCCATTAATGCATTTTTTGAAATTTTCTAGATTAGTATTTTATGAATATGCACTTTTTATCTTCCCCTGATGTTCTCTGGAACTATTTAGCAGGCACTGGCAACTTTTGAGTGGTATTTATAGCTTTGTTTGTCTTGCTCTCTCCTGGAAGGACTAATCTCTTAAACATTTCATTCCAGTACCTCAGATTAATTTTCCACAAATCAACCTCAAACAAATTCTAGTGCAGACATTCTTACATTGCAGTAAGTATCCCAGCTCAGATAAAAGTGTTGTGTAGATAGGACAAAGGGCAAGGGACAGTCATCTATTTGCAAATCAGCAAAAGAGCTACAACCAGCGTCAGGAAGAAAAATACATTACAAGAAGTCAGGAAAATAACCATCTGCCTACTCCATTTACTGTTCCTTTAATAAGTTTAAACAGCTTCATAAAATTTGAATATGACCTGTAGTTATTAACATCTATTAATTCTAGTTTTGTCTCTTATAAGTAACTGCAACAGAGAGCTTCACTAATCAGTTTCTATGATCAGTCCTGAAGTGACTTTGTTATTCCCTTTGCCATTTTCTAGTTACCCACGTTTTTATATTTCCTTCCTGGAACTCCATTTGTTCTTCACATTCAAGCCTTGTTTCGTCCCATAGGTACAAAAGAATAGTTTGATTCCTCTATCTTTACTCCTGCTCAGTGTCATTCATTCTACATTGTTTTGTAATATCCAGGTAACTGCAGATCACAGAGGCAAGGACAATAGAAATCTTAGCTAATGAACCAGCTTGGGCACAAGCAGAATACCATAAGCTTTAAGCAGTTGGATATTCCACAACAGGGATCAACATAAGGCATTGTTACGCAGCCAGCACCTAAAGAGAGCATATATTTTTGGTGAGACAAAATGATGCTGGTTTCAGGTCACTGTACTCTAGTTTTGCGTCAATTTTTTTTATATCAACAGCAGTTTCATTTCAACAAAGTACCATACTGATAACCTGTGCTCCCACTGTTTTGATGCCAGTTCTGCACTTTAACATACAAGACTGGGCTTAGGTCTGGCATCAGGTTGTATTCTAATGTAGGCAGCTGTTCCTAGAAAAGAGCTGTTTATGTGTCAAAAACATAATGACAAAAATTCAGCATAGCCTGCCAGCCAGCACATCTCCCAGGAATATAAAGTATCCAGTGCAATGACTGAATGGAGTGGTATTGAAATCTGGTAATTAAGTTTCAACAGTATTGCCAGTTTCTCTTTTAAAAACCTGTAAGTACTTCCTACAGGTGAAAGTTTACTTGTTCTACTCTGAGTATTTTATGCTTTCTAAAGATGCAAAACACCATGGCAGCAGTTCTTTTCCTTGCATCCATTTTTTAGCACAGACTGTTGAAAATTCCCACTCAAAGCATAGATTGAAAAAAATTCAACTGTGAAATAGATATTTAGCTCCTTTAATAAGCAAATAATAATCCTGATAGACATTGCTTTTAATTGTAACAATATTTTATCTCAAGGCAGTCTCAAAGTTTAATTAAGTTACGTAAAAGAAAATTATGTTTATGCTTTCAGCAGTTTTATAGCTGGAAATTTTGATGTAACAAATTTCCTATCTCTTAAGTGTGCCTAGGCAATACATCATTACTGTATCTAAAATTGCAATCTGCCAAACTACTGAATTCAGTGAGAACTTTGAAGCTGCAGAAAGAATAAAAGCAACACAGAGAAACAGAGTAACATGGTTTTGCATTTGAAATACTTGTAGATTGTATAGCAAGTTCTCATGTTAATACTGTGCCATGCAGCTTGAAGAAATCCCACTGGGCCCTCAAAAAACCAGCATCTTATATCATCATTTTCATTATAGTTACAGTAATCGTATTATTTTCCTTTACAATTTTGCTGATTTTGGCTGGGGTAGAGTTAATTTTCTTCACAGTAGCTACTATGGGGCTGTGTTTTGGATTTATGCCTAAGAGTGTTGATAATTCAGGGATGTTTCTGGTTTTGCTAAGCAGAGTTTACACAGTCAAGGCCTTTTCTGCCCTTCACCCCACCCCTCCCGGGAGGACACTGGGGGTGCACAAAGGGTCGGGAGGGGACACAGTTGGACAGCTGATCCCAGCTGGCCACAGGGGTACTCAGACCATCTGGCATCATGTTCAGCTAGGGAAGAAGGAGGAAGGAGGGGACATTCAGAGTGATGGCATTTGTCTTCTTAAGTAACCACTATGTGGGATGGAGCCCTGCTTTCCTGGAGGTGGCTGAATACCTGCCTGACGATGGGAAGTGGTGAATGAATTCCTTGTTTTGCTTTACTAGTGTGCAGCTTTTCTTTACCTGTTAAATTGTATCTCAATCTACGAGTTTTCTGGTTTACTGTTCCATGATGCTTAGTTGCCTGGCGGGGTTAAACCACAACAGTTTTTGGCACCCAGTACGAGGCTTGAAGAGTTCAAGGTGACAACAGATTTAATTGGAATGTGCTAGATCAAATTTATAGCTTGCCATGGGGCTTGTTGACCTTCTTTAGATTAGTGCCCATTAGTGGCTAGCTTTTTCTTTCACTGCTTGCTGTACCACTTATCATCTTACTCTACTGTGCCTGGGAACATTTTGATGAGAGCAGTGTTCCAGTGCTGCTGTACTGGACAATCTGGAACTGCACTTTGAACTCAGTCAAAGGGTCCATGACCTGTGGATGAGTCCGCGCAGCAGCAGGATGCTCCAAAGCATCTGTCTCCATGGATAAGTCCAGAAGAAGGCAAGAAAGCCTGCAGGTATTCCCAGGCGGCCTCCCATCTGAGTTCAGCTGTGACAGAACCACCATTTCAAAACAATGGATGTAAGGTAGTAAGTTTTTCCATTTAATGAGTACTCTAATTCCCACCTCTCCGAAGTACTGCTGTAAGTGCTGCATTTTCAGAGCATTTTCTCCTCATGTTGTTCATTATCCTTAATTTGAAGGATTAACTAACAGCCATTCTTCCACAGAGTGACTTCCAAAAAGTCATGATTAATTTTCCTCCCTTCTAAGAATTCAAGGAAACATGTCATCAGACTTGAACTACATATGCTCTGGCATACATTGCACTTCTCCAGTCTCTGAGGTCCAAATTAGAATTTGTTATACCAGTCTTGGCAATTTCTGCTGGCAGTGGTTGACTTGACCTTTTAATCCAGCTAGCTTTTTCCACTAGAGGACTAAAATCATGGGCTGTAGGAAGGATTGACTTCAGTCAATGAGTTATGAGAAATGAATCATTATTATGAACCATTGCCATTAGAAATTACTAGTGCTCAGATGAATATAACAGACTGCAAAAAGTAAGTCACAACAGCCTGTTTATCTTAGAAGGACAGTCTGGGCAGTAAATGACTCGTCCTAGAGGACTAGATTTGAGCACTGAAAGTACAGTCACTACAACTTGTGCTGCCCTCTCTCCGAGGCAAAGGCACGTGTCCAGCAGTGCCCGAGTGCGCCCCATCACTGTGGGGTAAGAGGTGATGGTTTCATAATCCATTCGGGACAAGGTTTGCTGTGAGCGAAGGACATCGAGGATGTGGTTGAGGCGTCCTTCTGTCATGCACTTCAGTATGGCCTGTCTCTGGCAGATGAGTATTTGACAGAAGTTCCCTTTGCAGCAAGGACCTGGAAACAAAAAGTGAAAAGGAAGTGAAAGGGTAAAAAGGAAACAAAATGAAATAAACTAAATGCTATTTTTTTTTCAGAAGTTTTTAGCAAGTGATTTTGTAATTTTATTACAGTCTTTTCAGAACTGTTCTCAGCCTCACTGTGACCCTGGAAAAGAATGTTCTGGACAATGACCCTGGAGCCAATGTTCTCAGTGGTCAGTGCCTGAAATTCTGAGAGCAGAGGAGTAGCTATACACAAATAGACTCATGAGACATTTGTTTCAAGTTAGGAGCAGCTATTACAGTAAATACCTGAAAATCTGTACAAAATTTAGAAATATTTGTGTCCTCCAAATTTTAAACAATTTATTCACTAAGATCTGGCCAAGGCAGATATTGCCACTTCAAACTGGAAATGGTGCCTTACCTGTTACTGCTTGTCCAAGCTGCAGGGGTTGTGGTCTGTGCTTAAGAGCCAGTGGTGGGGCAGGATCCTGACTGCTTTGTCTGTCTTCAGTTGAAGCAGATAAAGGAATCGCCCAAAAGGAGTTTGGTTTTCTACTCTCAGAGCCTGAGGGATCTAGAAAAGGTTAAGATGAGCAAGATTAGACCCTTGAATTGAACAAGAATAAGGCATTATACATTTGTCACCCACTGCAGAAGACTGGAACTGAAGACCGAGTTGAGAGTGCTTACTTACTACCTGCTATTCTTTGGTCTGTGTTACTACATGTATCTGACTTTTCCAAACTGTAAGAATTTTTTATTGAAGTTATGGTACGTTTTGTTCTGTCCATAAGTCTGACAGCTATTGATCAGAACTAAAGTGTTTGGAAACACAGATGTTGCTACAAGTGGTTGATTTCCTATATCTCAACTTTTGTAACCAAAGGCATGAAAAGTACAGAAAGTCTCCTCTTGACATGAGTTCATAATGATAAATGATAGGACAAATCCTCACTAGAAAGATAAAGGAAGTTATTTACACAGGAATGGTAATTGTCAGGAATCATTCAGACATTCCTGGCAACACAGTCTTTTTAAAAAATATCTCCTTCTCTTAGCAAATTACAAAAAAAGCAGTTATTCCTGGTGGCACAAAGCAGTGTGATTCCCAGGACTTGTTCTGTCAAAAGCAACAGACAATGTTTGATGTGTGAGGGAAAGGCAGCTCTACATTTACAGGTCAGTATTCTTAAAAAAAAAATTAAAATTAGCAAACCCAGCTTTTGGTCTATACATTTAACCAAAAAACATTGTGGTGAGCTCATGCTTTGGATGGTACCAGTAGAGGGCACAGCTCTACCCTGAGAAGAGACAATTTTACAATTTTTTTTAATGGAAAATATAATTTCTATATGGAGCAACTAGTAGTATTTATCCTTTTCATATAACAGCTGGAGCTGAATATAATTCAAGATAGACACCTTTTCTTGTTGTTGCATTCTGTGGGACAGTATTTGACAGACCCATCTCAAGAATATTATCTCTTCCTGTATTATTTCCACTGCTATCAAGTAGACCAGTCAATGAACTTGGCACTACAGAAGGAATTTTCTTGCTGATTAAGCGGTTGTTTTTCTGTGGACAGGTGACCTGAAAGAGATCAAAATAGAGAAAATTTATCTTCTTGGAAACTTTTGTTCCAAAATCTTTTTTAAACAGTAGAGGTTCAAAACAAATCTTCAGTGGAAGAAGTTGTTTTTGCAAGAGCAACATCAGAGTCAGCTGCTTTGAACAAGGTGAAACAGTGGGGTTTGTTGTTTACCTGGATGGAGTTATCCTGGGTAGGGACATTTTGCCCCTGTGTTTGCATTATGCATTGTCAGGGCTGCCAGGAGAAAGAAGCAGCTCATGAAGTACTTTAAGACTCCCATGCCATGGACTCACCTCTGAATTGCAGATGCCTGTTTGCAACGTGTATGTTTCTGAACCTTTGCATGCATCAAGCGCTCTCTCCTGGAAGGAAAAAAGCACAGGAACTCCAGTAAGTATAGACATGGTTTGTTCAATTCAGAGTTGTCAGGAGCAAGAGTTTATACTGACAATATATATTATACTCTATGGTACATTCATATATAGTAACAGTGCATTGCACAGAGCAATTTTACATTTTAATACACGTAGGTGGGCATAAGAATCTGACACAAAAGTCTAGCCTGTGACTGTTTCTGGTGTTTCAAGTTTATTTTAAAACCCAGTTTTGAATCATGCATGGAAAGGTGAAAATAAGCCTATATTGAGAGAGATTGGGCTAGCAATGACATGTGTTCCTTTAAGCACCCAAAGAGCATGGCCATCCTGTGTTTAGTATGCCAAGCTGTCTGCAATAAGGATGTCTCAATACTTGTAACTTTTTTCCGGTTTCTACAGCCACAGCAGTTTTGTTAAAGTATTTTTTAGTTTTTATACTTCAACAGTTGTGAATCAATGAATTTTCGAGAGACTTCAGTATCATTTTCACAGTAATTTTGAACTTATCAGTTCAGTTGTTTGAACAATATATATTGCCCTTCACTAATTTAGCAAATAAAAAACAAAACCTTGCCCAAGGGAGATGGAAGCATTAGATCATGGAATATTTGGCAGTACAATCTTAAATAAACTTCAACAGTAGTAAAAATGGCTTTGACTATAACTATGCCAGCTATTAAAACATTGATCAAGTCTGTTCCATAATTCCAGAATGTGATTGCAACATGTAGAAATAATCCAGCACACAACACACATCGGCACAGCAATGAAACCAGGGACAGGGCTTGGGTTGTGTAAGTGCAGGTGGAGTCAGAGCACTTGCTCAAGGGCTGGAGCATGTGTCACTGGTTTCCCCACTGTGATTATCTTAGTTACCCAGATAGGATACAGCTCTATTTGTGGCAGCCACATTTGTGCCAGATTTCCCATGGCACTGTAGACATATATGGAGTGAGCTGTGTCGGTCAACTGTTGGCTGTTCTCAGTCCATTCCTGTGGTATCAGAGAACCTTCTGAGACCACAGGACAAGCAGTGCCTTGTGCCTTAAAGCGTGTCAGTGAAGTGTGCAGAACAGTCCTGATAGTGGTACTGCTACAACAGGTACAAATGCTGTCCAGGTCTGGAACTAAGTGGTTCCTAATCAGCACATACAACAAAATCGTCCTTGGTTCTAGCCCTAATCTGAAGTACTTGAGGCTAATATTTGTTCTCACTCACATGGGTTTACCAGCCTGACTACAGGAGGTGACAGGAAAGCAGCTGTCATATTTTTATAACAGCAGGTAGCAACAGACTTATTTTCTAGAGAACCTCACCATATATTTTCTACAATTTCTGAGTGAACCTGAAGTGCCAAAGGGTTTGCTCCAGCTGTCTGGCATGTCCACTAAAACAATCATGACAAAGCCTTTCCTGGTTTTGGGCCACAAAGATTGCAATTGAACGAATCAAGTAATGTCCTTGTAGGAGAATAAAACTTAATTTTGCACTAACCTTTGCATCCATCAGACTGTAGATTGCTGCAGAAATTACTTCCTTATTTATACCAGTCAAAATTCCATTTAGAAGGACTACACATTCTGCAGGGGTAACAAAGCATTTTAAATACCACATTATGAATGAAAACATGTATATATATTTAGGCAGGAGGATATGGCAACTAACTTTACTATTACATTGATAAGTTGGATGAACTAGAGGAAATAGTTTAACACAACTTCCACCTTGTGCTTCCTCTTCATTTCCTTTTTGAACTGATTTTAAAGAACAGTTCCAGTCACATTAAAATCACATTTTCTTAAATGTTCACACAGATGTAGAGAACTTACTTGCAGAAGGTTTACTCAGGACTAAATAAGTCTATCACAATAAAGCTACATGCAGATTGCTTCCTCAGCACTTCAAAAGTCCTCAAATATCACAATTTTAACATTGCTTAATTATCTTTTTAAAATTGTTATGCTAAACATAACAATGTTATGCTAAACATAACAATTCCACTAAAGTACACAATGATAGCAAACTTCAAAGGGAACTGGTTACACATTGGAATTGAGAAATGCTGAAGACAGTTTAAATATTGTTAAGCTACTGTAAATATATATATAATTTATATATATACATATAAATAATTTTTATATATAT
>JAOXXN010000162.1:9139781-9156276 GCA_026770055.1 Myrmophylax atrothorax | reverse complement strand
ATAGATCTGTGTATATAACCCACAACGCTGATGGTATAAAATATAGTTGTTTGATAAAAAGATCAATCAACAAAACCAGAGGCAGAAGAGAGGGGGCTGCTGGAAGAGAGAAAACAGGCTACGGATGAGTCAGAAGCGAAGCAGGCAAAGGGGAAGAGGCACTTCCAGGATAAACATGTCTGCTTACTCATACACCTCACTGTAGTGAGGAATGACCATGTTTAAAAGAACTCCCTCTTCTGCCTTACTTTCACGTAAAAATCTAGAAGTGCTTTTACTTATCCTCTCTAGGAAATATTAATGCAATGTGGACCTACGTGTAACCTAAATGTGCTTAGTATTTCATGTATGAACATCTTTTTGTTTTCTGTGTTGCACCACTGTCTAGATATACACCTGTCTCACGCATCTGAGCATATTATTATATAACATATTATATAATAAATATATACATTATATAATATATATTTTACAGAGTATATATTATATATTAATTAAATGTTGGAAATTTAATTATGCTACTTGAAAGTAAGGCTCCATTCTTCCTGTGCAAAAATCTCGTGTTTGTGAACAACATCAGATTAGCCCCATCATTTATAGGTGTCTTCAAGTGTATGAACTATTTGATTTGTCTTAGAGCCTGCCTTTCGGACAATAGAGCAGTGTTTTAAATGTGTTGGTTTCATAAAGGCTCAGAAATCAGAAGAGTGGTGTCCTTAAAAGTTATTTGTAATATTAGTCCCCAGCTCTGCATGCTGGTTGTGATTATGGATGTCACAGTTATGATTTGAGATCCTCTCATTTACAGAGGCAACCACAGTGCATGTGACATACCCAGAAGGGGCATGTGACAGAAGGTAATCTCCCTCCTTTGTATAAATTGCTTTGTTAAAAAATATGAATGCTTGAGTGTCTCAGTAAATTATTCCAGCAGAGATTCAATAGGACCATAATGGGATGCTATTGAGGGAATGGTCTAATTTTTACCTGGGCCTCATCTAGGCATAAACAGTTTTTCCTGAAGCTAAAGCCAACAAAAGTTCACTCTTACAAACTATGTAAAGCAGTTATGAGGTTCCTAAACAAATCTGAAAGTTTTGGCAGCTGTTTTACACTTTTAAAACATTTAGGTCCGTTATATAAATATTTATATGACTGACTTTGAGAAAGGTTCTTAACTTTGTAATCTTATTCACCAAATATGGGGAATTAAAATTTAATTCATTGCTGTAATTGGCCTCATGTGAAATACTATCCCACTGCATTCTGTAGCTCTGGCATTTCTACTGTAATGTCTTTGAAGTATTTTGGCAACACTGTAGAGTGTAGCATGGACTAGGTGTGACCTGCCCTCAGAAATTCCATTCACCTGTAAATGTCACCCTCCTGGGAAGGAAGGCCTCCTTCAAGGATTTCAGGAGGGAGGTACACTAAATCCTGGCAGTTTCTCTGGTTGCAGTTCTGCAGGTCTGACCTCAGTTGTTGTTTCCTCCAGTTAGTTAGACCATAATCTGATATCTACAGAAATGGGAGAAAAAGTAATTTTAGTAACAGTACATCAAGTCTTGGTACTAAATGTTGACTATTAAGATAAATACGTGCAGCAATAGAATCACTGGATTTTACATTAATAGATTAAAAGTTGAAGCTCTACCTTGGCTCTGTACTGCATATCCAAAAGCACATTGGAAGGTTTCAGGCTGCAGTGGCAGAGAGCAGGTTTGAGGCTGTGAAGGTGATGCAGCCCTTCAGCCACATCCGACAGGATCCTTATGAGTAAGGGAAATGAAAGTTCTGGGTACAGTTGATGCTAATTAACACAAAACACAGGGTTTGGTGGCATGAAATTCTTACTGTTCACATTTTAATTTGACAATAAACAGACCTACAAAACAGAAGCACAAGCCAGAAACTGAAGAACAGATTGTGGCCATAATTTACATGCTGATTATTCTTTGTTAGCTGATCTTTTAATTAATTTTGTCCCCTAGAAGACAACATCTTTTACCTACCTCATGGATGAGCGAGTGGAGGGATCCATTGTTCATCCATTCCGTCACTATCCCCACAAGTCCGTGGCACTGGTAAATCCCAAGAGGAGGCAGGAGACGTTCAGACTGGTAACATCTGACACTTGCTATGTCCTCAAGTAGCAACTTCCACTCCCTGTAAAAAAAAACCCAACAAGTTAGGGGCGTGTTAGACTGAAGGGAATTTCAGCTAGAGATGAGATACTGTATGAGAGAGAACCATATGGTTGAACACAAGCTACTGTAACTCTATCAATAAACAAATGTTATATATCTTCCAAGCAATTCTAAGAAAATGAAACAGTCCCTCACGTAGTGTATTTTTGCAATATAAAGTGAAAGAACTCAGGATACTTTAATGTGGACATAAGAGTACAGTTTGAAGCAGGATTGAAGTGTGAAGGCAGGAGAAAGTTTTTATGGTGTCCTTTTGCTATTACTGACATCCACATTTACAAGGAATTGATGTGCTTCCCTGCACAGCTCTCTGCCAGGCAGCCCTGGCCATTCCACTCCCTCCTGCCATTTTTCCTGCTCTCACCTGTACATGCTGAATTGGATTAAATTCAGTTGAGTTCTCTTCAGGGACCTCTAGAAAGATGATCCCATACCATGCTGGTGTTACTGATCAGGGTTTGTATACATTACTATAATACATAATCAGTAATTTCAGGAGTAAGCTCTACTTTTATAAAAAATTGCAAAAAACTATAGAGCTTGTTTCTCAGTAAGCTTGCCTCCAAGCTGATTCTTGGCTAGTCAGGATTTCTAGGAATAGAGATGTGTTCAGGGATGTGCCACGATTCACTCTGGTGCCATCACTGCAGGTCTGTGCTGCCCACCTGTGTAGTTACTTGGCCAAAGTCGTCACGTACCTCTCTGTGTTGTCCTGGCTGGTCAGCAGCTTCACAGAGATGGGAGTGTTCCAAGAAATATGAAAGGCTTTGAGTGCAAAGCCTGAGCCTGTCCTGGTCAAGGTAAAGCTATCCAAATCTTCCAGGGCTACCACAGGCAATGGATTGGCCATTTCTTGATGGCTGACTTGGGGGAAAAGTGGGAGAAAGGAAAGAAGTTTTAAGAATTATTTTTTGTCACTACTACTAAAGCACAGTGAAGTTTCACCACTTCAGTCTTTACAGTTGCAAACCATGCCATGCCATGCCATGCCAAGCACCATTCTCTCTGTGTCTGTTTGTACATCTGTTTCTATTACCCTCAGCATCAAGTGATTTGCTGAAAATCTGCACAAGAGTTTAACCCCAACATGAGAACTGCAGGCTGCTACTCAAATTCCTAAAGCAGTTGGAAGGTCTAATTACTGAATATGGGACTGTCATGGAATTACAGATAACCAAGTCTCTCTGTGATCTCCAGATCGCAAGGTACCAAAGACATTTATTCAATAGTTCTGCACTTTAGAAAGCTTTTTCTTCTATATCCTTTTAAAATCTCACTATAAAATCCCCAAACCAGTATTCCATAGGTGACCAACACAAGGAAGAGTTTTGTATTATTTTTCAGTAAGACACTGGAAGTCTCGGATAACTTTGCCTTCCTCCCCTGTGCTGGCAGGGGCACGAGGAAGACTCCTATAAAGACTTTCATTTCAAGTTTCTAATTAGAAAGGAATTTTAAAAAAATAATTCATAGCAAAGTCATTTCCTTAGTATGAGAGAAGCTCTCTGTTAATATATAATTATACAATTCTCAGGAAAAGATACTGAAAATAAAAATCAACTTACCGCTGGAAATGCAAACTTAAAAACTAGGGAAGGATGGAGTGAAACTGTTGCAGATACCAAGTGTGAGTCGGCTTTGAACTGGATTCAAACACAGCTCGAGTTTTCCTGCCTGTGAGTCAGTTCGTTGTTGATCTCTCCTTCTATTGGCTGTCTCGGAACATTTGGTGTTTCCTGGTCGGATATACAAACTTAACTCCTTGGTGACCGCAGGTGAGTGTGGAGATAGAAAAAGAGGTTGGACAGCTGCTTTTTCCACAGCGAGGAATACCAAGAGGGAAGGCTGTGTAACAGTGGAAACCAGCCTGGGTATGAACAGTGCAGAGCTGCACACAGACCGGGCAGCTGACGCTGATCTCTGCGAGGGTCAAGCTGACAGCACAAGTGAAAAACCCCTTAAACTTTTTAAGCCAAGTTGCTGCTAAACCAGGAAATAAACGCTGGGTTGCTGGCAAGAGCGTGGGCAGGCATAGGGTAACGTCGGGTTACAAAGAACTAAGGTTCAGTTGGCTGCCAAATAGCCCTGCTAAAGGGGATGGAGCCATGATGGGGAAAGTCAGGTTGGTCACGAGCCAAGTGTGCTCTCATCACAAGTGGGGAAAATTACATGCTGGGCTACATTAGAAATGCAGTCAGGAAAGTGAGAGAAGTTGCTATGCCTCAGTATTCAGAAACTGAAATTGCAGCTGAAGTACTGAAGTGAACTTCAGGGCCCTCAGTTCAGAGAAAATGTTGCCAAACTGGAGAGGATGCAGGAGACAGTTCCCAGGATGGGGCCCTGGAGCACATTCCTTGCAAGGAGAGGCTGAGGGAGCCAGGCTTGCTTAGGCAGGTGCAGGACGCTGATACAATACCAACTGGAGTCCTACAGCTACTTGAAAATCACTTATGAAAATAAGAAGATTCTTAAGAAGAGAAGATATTCTTCTCCCTAGTGGCAGATAACCACCAGTGGCACAGGCAGATGTCTCTGATTCAGAGGTTCAAGCCAGATGCTAAAAAAAAAATCACTGGGTGGGTAATGCAGTACTGGAATGGGCCACTCAGGCAGCAGAGTCTCCATCCTTTAAAAGGTTCTCTAGACTTAGCTAGACAAAAGCATGGCTGACCTGAGCCAGCACTGCTGGTAGTCCTGCTTTAAGCAGGAGGGTGGGCTAGGAAATGCCAGAAGTCCTGTAAATTTTTAATTTTGTGAAAACCCTGTAAGGCCTAATTGCGTTCCTGCTAGGCCCCTGCCGTATACATTCCCACTGAAGGCCGGTGGGATGCAGGGTGGAGGCTTTAGGAGAGAGCAGTCATTTCAGCTGATCACATTTTTGCCAACTTTTCTCTCCATGAAGATTGTCTATTTACAGGGTTTGAGTTAAAACCAGTGTCAGTCAATGAGATTCTGTTGGGTTTGGATCAAATCCCAACTCCCCACAGGGAGGGATCGAGCAGTAAGGCAGTTACCTAATCCTCCGATGATCATGGAAATTCCCTTACATCATAAAATCATGTGGCCAGTGCTGTGTGGCCTGAGAGGAAGCACAGTGTGAGTGGGAAGTGTGCAGTGTTGTTTGCTGACAGCTCTGCCCAGCATCTGCTTTCTCTGCCCAGCACACCCCTCCAAAAGTGAAATTAGTATCAGGGAGCAGAAGTAGCAAAGGTAAAAAACGTGGGCTGTAACAGTCCTAGAGAAGGCTGGAGACATGTCAGGTTTGCTTGTTGTGGCCACAGGATCCTCCTCCCCTTGTCTTTATCCACACCACCTTTATTTTTGTCCATAGTCTACACTTCCATAAAAAGTACATTAAAAATGTTTTCCCTTGTACAAGCCTGTCAGGCTCAGATCATCCTGCAGCAGAATCACAACAGTTCAAAATCCTTTCAGCTAATTAAAGGAAATTCTTCTGGGGAGCTTTGTGGACAAGCTTTAAGGACATAATTTTACAGAAATTCTTTGACACTTAAAGTAGTTTTAGGTAGTTCTGTATTTTTAGAATCTCATGTGCTGGGGAAACAGAGTACTAGAATAATCCTGCATTTGTTTACTCTTTTTTCTATTGTTTTAAGCTAAAAAAAAACCCCTTCAGTACAAAAATATGAAGTTTAATTTTAATCCGTATTTAGAGAAACCAGAACTATACAGGCCAATTTGCAGTGCAGGTCTGAACTAATTAAACACTAAACATTACTGAACATGTTAATTAAAAAATCCCAGTATTTTACCTACACATAATTTATCCAGAGAAGTTTAAAGCTTTTCACATAATATGAAAGTTTACTAGTAACAGGTGAGGCAAAACTTCCATAGGACCCCACAAGAGCCATCCTGTGCAGTAATTAGACAGTTCAAAACCCAAAAGCTGAGTTTGACTGTGAGCTGCTGAGTTTGTTTGGAATTTGGGTTTCATTTTAATTATATAAAATACTTGAAAGAAGGCCTTCTAACAAGGATAATGGGTAAGACAGACACTGAATCTTTCTAATCTCCTATGCATAGGGTTGATTCATTGCCATACAGAAAGCTAAATACATAGATAGCAGAGAAGTACAGATGATTTTTGCCAAAAGCTGCTGCTTGATGACTGGAGTTTGCATGTTCTTACCAAGGACAGGGAGAGACTGAGTTCTGTTGGAAACACCACCAAGAGCACTTCCAACCATATGGAAGAGGAAACAACAATGAACAAAAAAGTAATCTGAAGAGCACTTAAAATGATCATTATGTGAGTGCCTGCAGGACTCCTTTTAGTGAGTGAATCCAGCCATCATGGAGGGACTGGAATTACACACAGCAGACAGTGTCTGCCTATAACTTCAGGAAGAATTCAGACACAGTATGGGATTTCTAATGTGTACAATTGTTCATGCTAAATGACAGCACAAAGCTTTCAAAAGAGTCATGGATCTCAAAGAACACAAAGACCAGTTTTTATTTCATTCAGAAGACAAAATTGAGCCTCAGAATGTCAAAGAACAAACAGTAAAAACCCACCATATTTTAACTTTTCCAAGTGTCCAAGGAAGGTCTTTTAAAACCTAACCATAACAATGCAAATAAAACTAATACATCTGCTTTTTCAATCTAAACTTACTTTTGTGGCTCACAAGCTGAGACAGTGCACAGGGAACGTAAAACATGTCCATAACCTCTTAGCATCCTAGAAGTAGGAAGAATAGTGATGCATAAAGGATAATGCAATTTAAGACATGAGCAGTTTATCAATCTCCTCATAACAGTCACACAGAGTGAACCCAGTTAGAATCAAATTTAGAGCAAAAACCCAAGCAGAAACATTAAAGGACCACGGAATAAGACAAAGCCTTAATAGAGCAGTGAAAGAATGACATAGGACCAGAAGATCAAAGCATTAAGATGACCCAAATACCAAAGCCTCTGATGCATGTTCAGTAAACACTACACTTTGATATTCCAGAAGAGTTCCCAGCATCATTTCTCAATCTGGTTATTCCGGTTAAGCATCTGTGCAGGATAACTTTTGGCAAAGAGGTTGGTTCTAAGGTGCCATTTTCTTTGGCATTGTGTCTTTCAGGAGGTTTTAAAAGAAGCTGATATTACAATGCTGGGGGTTCCAGATTTGTGGGATTCAAATGCTGTGTAGTTCACCTTCATAAAACCTGAGCTGGAGTGCATGAGTGCTGCCATGAGATGATCATCTTGCTCTAGAAGATGGAACTCCAAACAAGCACAATACTTGCCCACAGTAGTGGGATACTTTGAGATACAGAAAATTATGGTGTCCATTTTCCATTTTGTGGATTTGCAGTTGAACTAGAACTTCCTTTTCCTTTTTTCTTCCATTTTCTTTTCTGTTTCTTCAAATGCCCATACCATGCTGTTTTGGAATATATTCCTAACATTCATCTTGTCATTAATGAGATGACTAAACAGGAGTATCACAGCTTCTGGCCCTAGGCAATTTCCATACAATGAGCAGTGCCAAGCACCTCTGCTAATTAAATTTTGCTGCAGAAATTCATTAATTCTTTATCCAGTTGTTCAAATAATGGAATCTTAAACATGTATCACACTATAATTCATGTCAATGGGAACAAGGTGAAGAACTCCTAAACTGCAGGGAGGTTAGAAGATCATGCTTGCTAAAAGTGTACTAATCCTCATCCCAGGTGGTTGTGATCTGTTTTGGAACACAATGAACTAAACAATATTAAGACAGGGTGGAGGAATAGCAATGCTAAACCTCCAGGTCCATCAATTATGTACCTGCAGATAAATAGTTCTAGCAAGCTAATGATGAAATGTCAGAGGCCTGGATTGTGTGACCTTGTGTGAATGTGTGGCATAGGTAAAAGTTTATAAGCAGCTTTCAAAGACTTTACACATGCCAAGCAAAACTCAAGCTTTTCTAGGCAAAGGAGCACAGCGAACTCTCGCTCCTTTCTCCAAAGATACCTGTTCCAAGGTGAGAAAAAGTGTAGCCATATTCACCAAATCCCAAAGGAAGCTCTTCCTATGAAACAGCATAACATGAGTAACTTCACCAATGACATGCCTGTCTCCTGGAAAGCAGGCAAATTTTTAATGGCTTGATCCTAACTGTTGTGTTTTCTCTGCGTGACAATTCTGAAGTATGAAAATATGCATGAGCACAAATAATCAATAACCATTTTTTAAAAAGCCCAATCTGAACTAAATTCTGCTTTTTGGTTGCAGGACTGGTTTGGGTTCATTTGGATTCTTTTTTTATGTGCTTTTTTTTTCAATGTTGCAACAACATGTATGTTAAAGGCATCTGAAAGATACAGATTGCTACTGATTTCCTTGAAGTATTGATATAATCAAGCCTGCTTGTAGGCCACTTGCATTTGGTTTCTCAGAGACAGACTTCTGAATTACTGAGTAAACATCAGTGAACCTTCAGTCATCTAGGGAAACACTGCCTACTGTGAAATGTATTCTTTGAATTTGATCATTAATGTACTAAACAAGAATTAAGTCCAACACCGCTGGAGATGAGCACTTCTTTTTCTTCTGTGGAAAGAAGCCAATTAACACAGAGGATGTAAAAAGTGAAGGATTTACCCTGGTTTCCCAACAGCTTTTCCCACTACAGGTCTCATAACCCTTTGCAGATCAAAAGAGCCTTTGTCAACCATAGAAATTTTATCTGGGCAAGAATCCATGAATTGCACAAGTGATGTGAAGAGACAGCACCTAAAAAAAAGAAGGGAAGTACTTTTATACTAAAAAAAATCTGCTTATGGAACTTCAATCCTGTTCAAAATTTATTAAGAAAGTAGTTTTAACAGATCTTCCAGTAATTAAGGGGCTAAGTACAAGTTTCAGCTTTCATGTGGAGGTTGCCAAATCAAAACCATCTGAAACTCTATTCATTGTTGACCCAAGAGTTTGGAAGACAACTGAAAAGAACACCAACATTGTTTATTACACAGTCTCATCAAAAGCTTGTTATTTGAGCAGCTGTTTTTGAATGTTTGAGATGGCAACGTCGCAAACAAGCTCCTCAAAGGAGGTCGCAGTTCCTTGACTTGTGCTTAGCACTGACTTCCAGCGAATGGTTTAGTCCGTGGAAATCACTATAATGTCTCCTGTGGAAGTTATGATAGAACAGGGACACACAGCAAGAGAGACATGTAGGCAGTGTCCAAACAGGCCAAATGCTGTCTGTCCTCAGTACTATGATGCTGCTTGTTGGCTTCCTTTGGAAATCAGTATTTCATTTGTAGCAAAGACACCTGAGCCAAAATATAATGATATTCCTGTCGTTTAAGAAAATGTTGCAATAATGCAGCATAAGCTTCTTTTGGGATTGAAATTCTGTCTTTTTAACTTGTCAGTGATCTATCCATTTTAATACAGGCAAATGAACTTCACTGAGAAGTAAACTGTACTAATAATACCACTGTACCTATGTTTGTGATTTTTGTTTTTTAAAGTTGAAGGTAGCAGGGTGGCATGAGTGAGAACAGCCTTTATCTGGTGGACTTGGTCCTATTGTCTTCTTCCCAGGAAGTGGCAACAAAAAGAAATGATCTGTTGCAAATTCCCCAATTGTACTGTGAGAGGCAAAAAAACCCCGAGGTTTATCCGTGTCCTGAAGTGACATACACTCCCACTTCCTCTTGGCTTCAGCAGTGCAGGAAAGCAGGGAGCAAAACAGATAGCTATATGGAAGACATGGAAAAGGAAACATTGGAGTTTGTGCAAGAGCTGGTAACCCCTGACACTGGCTGGTTTAGGGAAAAGCCGTGGTCTTCCCAGCTTACAGAGATGCCGGATTCAGGTTCAGGTTCACGACTGTTGAGAAGCAGCTGCATTATGTGTATTTGCACAATGCTATCCACATCTCCAGAAAATGTTTTCCTCTTCAAGTGAAATACAACAGCACACATTTGGCACTGCAGACACCAAACAGAGACTCTCTGGATGAAGAGTCAATGGTTGTGCTGTCAGTCAGAAGCAACTCAACAGGATGAAGGAATGCACAAACAGGAGTCACACAAAGGTCAAAAGGGAAACAAGTTCCACACCCCAGGAATAGCCCAGGGCACAAGTACAAGCTGACAACAACGGGCTGGCAAGCAGGCCTGCAGAAGAGAACTTTGAAGTCCTTGGTAGATAAGCAGCTGAATGTGAGCCAGCAACATGCCTTTGTGGCAAAGGACAGGCATCCTGGGCTGTGTTAGGAAAAATGTTACCAGTAAGTCTAGAGCGATCTTGTTCAGCAGTGGTGAGACCCAGATGATGCTGATGAGGACAGTTAGGGATTGCTGCCACTCTCAGGGCCCTGACAGAAGATAAATTCCAATAGTCATAGCTTGTCTCCCTTTGTAGGTTGTCTCTTTTAAAGTACTGTGTATGTATTAAAGTGTCTAATGTAGATTTACTAGGCTATAATGAATTTTTAATCTGCAATGCTACTTTCTTGCAGTTCTCATTAACTTTTGTCCAAAGCTATGAAATATAATATTCCTATTTCTTCTGAAAAAAGTCTGAAATCTTAATGTTCTAAGTGTCTTTTCCCTTTTCTTTTTTTGGTGATTAATCTAAAAGAAGTGTGTTTTGACCCACTAGCAGGTAAGTTTTGTTTTGTTTAGCACAGGGAGTGTTTCATAGGCATTGCAAGTTTCATGACTGCAGTATCCTTCCAGAGAAAAAAGTTAAGATTTATTTAGAGGAACTTCATCAGGAGGTGGAAAACCATAAGGAAAGTATCAGAGAAAAGAAGTTTCTATAAATAGTTTCTAATAAGCTTCATATGAGTCAGCTTCTTCCCAAACTAGGAGTTAACTCATTTCAGTCCCCTGGAGACTAGAAGATGAAGGTTTTGTTCCTGTGCATGCAAAGGTCTGGTCAGTGTGTAAAATCACAAAAGCCATGACTGGAGTCAAGTGTGAGAATGGTGTTTAAAACACACTGCATGTGACTGTTTACAGAAGGTTTCTTCAGGCAGATGGAGGAAGATTCCCCCGTTCAGGAAGCTCCTCCGCAGTCACCAGTGACCTCTCCCAAGTGCCTCCTGACTGCCACTCGACTGGTGGTGCTACAAGCAAAGTACTCCCTGTACAGGATGAATATAATGAAATGAAAATAGATACATAAAGGTGAATAAAGATGTCAAAAATAAATTAATCTTGCCCTGTGAACAAGCTGTATTACATACCATTTGAAAGGTTGCTGCTCTGTTTTGTCTTCCAAGAAAATACCAGACATACTTCAAAAAATCAGTGTAGATGCTGAATCCCAAGGACAACAATGCTTTGGTTTCATGGTGTTACCTGTGTTAGTTTGAATACTGAAAAGTGAGAATTCAAAACCAGCTTATTTTTATAGCCACTGTGTTCACAGTGCTGTGTCCACAAGTATAAAAGGTGTTAAAGGAAATCTACTTTTATTTTACCTTCTTGTGCCTTGACATGATTTGCTTTTGCCCAGCTAGCCCATGACTATTACTTCTCTCTCATCCTTTCAGTATTGGGGAAAATGTGGTTACATTTCTTTTCTGCTATTTCATAAGTGGGAGTTTCGGGTAAATTTGTGTAGCCTGACTTGCAAAACATCCACTTTCATTCTGAGCATGTGAGGGCTAATTTTAGTTTCTCTTTAGAGGGAAAACAGTCCCTTTCAGCATAGGGTAACATAATTGCTTTTCCTTTTTACAGGTTCTGCTTGTAGATCTAATCTCAAGATACTTATAATTGTTGTGTATGTAAGGTGGAAAATAAGGAATATTGCAGTTTGAAATAACAGTGTGGAAAAAGGTTGGTTTGTTTGTGACCCTGAAACAGACAGTTCCCATGCTGAGAACAGTGTCTCCCTTGCTGGGCTGTGTTGTGTGGCTGCTGTTTTCTGGTTTCTCTTGCTGCTTGGGAGGATTGTAAGCTGTGGCTGAAGCAAGGCTGCTCTGCATTTATAGTGCTCAGCACAAGCAGTTCTGGTGGTGGATCAGAGAGTCACTGTAGCAGTGCTGAACAAGTAGGTATAAAGAGAAATGCTAGAGATACACAAAGTGGAAGATACTACCAAAAATAGTGGTAACTACAGTGAGATTTGTAGGGGAGTGGGAGTGACAAGGTAAACAAGAATATGGTATTTTCTAGGATTATCTAAAGGGTTATTTAAACGGGGAGGCCACATGTGAACTGGATTTTGAGCTTACAGCAAAGTTGGTAGGTGAAGGAGGGAGAAGAAACCTTCAATTCTGAGGTCAGAAGAGATAATTTTTTAAGGCTGTAGGAGGCAGAAAGGTTAGAGGGTTCCAGCAGGTGCCTGGCAGGGTGCTGGGTGTGGACAAAAGGTGCACAAACAGCAGGAGCCTGAGGGGACTGCAGAGCTGTGAGATCAGTGAAGGATGATGAGAGTTTATCCCTCCCTTCTCTGAGTGTCACAACAGGCTCCCAGTTCTCTCTCCAGCTTTCTGTCAGACACAGCCTTTGCTCCTGTGTTTACACAAACCTCACGAATGAAGGGCACTTTCCAGGAGAAGGATGGGAATTCTCCCAGTGTGCCCACAGCAGGGGTGGTGGTTGACTTGTGGACTTGGTTTGAACTGAAAGGACTACACCAGGCTGGTTATAATAACCCCTGTGTGCTGCAGGGCTGGATGGGACTGCTGGAGAGGAACAGCCTGGACCTGAATGGCTGTAATGGATACTGAGGATCAAAGTGGTACACTACTCTGTGTGGTCCAGCATGTAAAACTAAAAAAAAATGTTATGTGGAAAAGAGCAGACCTGTCTCATTTTAGCCATTGCAATGGCTTATTTTTAGGATGGAGAGGTAAAATTATTTGTATTTCAGAAATCAGTACTAAAACTTCTATATAAATCAACTATTGTGTATTGATGGCAAAAGCAGGAATTTGATTGCTTATATAAACTGAGGATGAAAAAACACCTTAATCCTAAAGTAACCATGGAGACTATTAAACATCATCTGTAAGAAAGATTTTTATTTTGACTATGAATCCTTTGCAACCACAAACTCAAAAAAGCTACTGGAGAGATCTTTTGTCACCAGATACTTAGTTTTGCCAAATTTCAGAATACTGGTGATAATTCATCGGTTGTTCAAGAAAGATTTAGTATATCTTTTTGTTGGCTCAAAATGTGAAGCAGCTAACACTTAGTGAGTTCATAGATGAAAGATGTAAGATGGAAAGCCACTGTTACTCCTGGGGGAAGGGTGGTATCACAATTACTGCTATGAACACCACACTGACACCAGGCATGACAGGAGATCATTCCATGGATCTGCCAGGCTTTGCAGGCACATTGGAAACACCTTTAGAGGGCAGCATTTAGGAATGGTAAGTGACTATATGTTCTTACTGGTACAGAGTATTTATTTGCTTGGTTTCCTTAAAATAATCTATTTATCCCAGCTCTCTGGGTTATTTTAAGCTCCAAGGAATTTATCCTTAAGTCCAAGGAATGTTACAAATGTAGTGCCAATATGGCAGATCTACAAAGTATTCTGAACATAAATACCCAGATTATTACTTGGCTCAAACACGAAATACATTGCAAGCATTAAATGTTTTGTAAAACTTCCAGAATTTTGTGAATCCAGAAGAGTGTTGGTGCCAGGATTTAGAAAAGGTGCATTGCAATTGTAGGATTCAAAGAGGAAATGAAGTAGTAATACAGACAAATTTGGTTGATGTAAGTTTTGAGCAAAATGATAGGACAGCAAGGAAAATATTCAGCTGAGAGATAATAAGGATATAGTGTCAGATAACATTTTGCTAGAAAATAATTATTTTTGAGAAAAATAACTTTAGTCTTTGAGATTGCTAGTTCAGAGGGTAGCTGCATAGATACAACAGTTTTGTTAGAAGTTTTAATATACCATGACATTTCAAATAAAAGGTTTCACAAAAGTATACAGGCTCTTTACCAATGTGAAGCAGACCTGAAGTTGATGAGGAGGTAGTTTACAGGAAAATTTAAGAAAGCAGTTGTTGGAGAGAACTGCCATTTATTAGATTTGTCACTAGTAGGGCTTCACTAGTAGGGTTTGTAAAAGACCTAATACCCTTGTCCTCTGATTTGAGAGCAAATGTGAAAGATGATAAACTTCTGTGATTGATGCAAAATAAAAGGTAGAATATTAAAAAGCAATACAGAAGAGAACCAGGTTGTTTGCTTGCTGGGCTCGTTCTAGCAAAATGCATTTCTCATAAAGGTAGAGCTGAAGTTAGTGCATCATGTGGAAAATATGTGAGCTTGCCTAGACAGTAAGACTTATCCTGGAAGGCAATGCCTCCAAAACTGAAATGAAGGCAATGCCTCTAAAACTGAAATGAGGGCAAGCTCACTGTCCTTTGCCTTTGAGATTACAAAGGCACTGCTGGGATTAAAATTTTGCCGGAAAGCCTGGTGCTTCTGGCTGGAGGGTTGGAGTGGTTGCTGCAGCCTGGTCTCACCACACAGGGGCAGGGTGAGCTCACACAGCTTTGCTCTCCGCCAGCTTTAACTTCTCTTGAACAGAACAGAGTGTGGTAATGCTGGACCATTGCAGGGGCCAGGCTCAAATTCCTCACATATATCTGGTCCCTTGGAGGACTGAGTGGAAAGAGAAGATTTTGTCATGGGATGGAAGAGGAAGAACACCATTTTCCATGTTGCCTCTCAGGACTCAGCAGAATTTGAGGTTGCTCAGTACTTCAATAAGATCAGATCAAGAGGCTTATGACTGCTTTGTGATATTTGTCTTCTCATATGATCAAGGAAAGTCACAAGCTGAAAACAAGCATCCTGTTTTTCAGTTTCTCCTGTTTTCCCCTGTCACATGGATGGTGTGGAGCATCATGTACAGGCAAAATGTCTTTTACAGTTGGTTGATGTTCTTCTGATCCAGCACAGGAAAGGGTCACTTTCTGATTAAAGAATAGGGCTTGAAATCATTATTCTCCCTGAAACTGATGCCTCTGCCACAGAATTTGTGTGTGTCTGTTGGCACATCACCCAGAGGCTTTTGCCTCAGCTTCTTTCCCCGTGAAATGAACAGAAATATTTTTATGAGGGTAGTTCAAGGTTCATTTAATGCTAATACTATCCTTGATAAGTTGTGGTATCTTCATGCCAGTAACTTCAAAAATTATCTTCTGCTGTAAAAACATTATCTTCTATCCTCCTCTTCATTAGTAAAAAGAAGAATGCTTTCACCTTGAGGTAAGTATGCTTGGGCTTGAAAAAAATTGTTGTTTTATCTTATCTGAAAGAGTATTCGCAGCAGGATTAACTGAGCAGAACGAGTACGAGGCACGGCCAGTCCTGCAGCAGAGGTCGCTGCTGCATTAGTTGAACAAACTGCCACGGGGCTGGTAGGCCTGACCGAAAGGATTTCTAATTCACAAAAACATATTGAGATTTCGAGGAAATTAACATTTTTCTGAAATTTTTATCTCTTTGAAACAGAGCAAAAGCACAAGATGAGCTATATATACAGAACTTGTACTCCCAGGATTCTGCAGCTGTTGGAAACACTTGGTCTTGGCAGTTTCACAGAGGGATAGAGGAAGCTCTCACAGCCAGAACAGCCATTTTCACATCGTGCCTTTCTCTCTTAACACCCACAGAACTGCCAAGAGTCAGTTTTGGAGATGCCAGGCCAGGTTTGTTTCTGTTTGTGCCCTAAGACAGGGCACCCAGAAGGTTCAGGCTCCCAGTTCCATGGTGCAGACCCTCAGGCAGATGCCCTGTGGGGCTGGGGGTGTGCCCATAGCTGGGCTGGGCTGCCCATCACCTGCAAGGGAAGGTCCTGGGGCTGCTCGATGTGCTGAGAAGGGAGGGCAGTCCTGCACAGCCCTGGTGCCTGGTCCTGGGGCAGTCAGGGCACAATGGTGGGGTGAGGCCACTTGGCAGGGCTGTTCTGGAGACAAGGGCTTGGAGCACAGCTGGGAGTGTCCCACAGGGGTGACCAGGTGGGAAGGGAAAGGATGGGAAAGAAACCAAATCCACCCCCAACCATTCCATGAGTCTATGATGTTTTTGTCAATGTACACACTGTCAAAAATGTGTTAACAAAGAACAGCTCATGTGCCACAGATATGCAATTCATATATATACATACCCATTGGTCACCTTATAGATCCCTCAACACTGCAGCACCAGTCTGAGGTGGGGCAGGACAGGAGAGTCTTAAAATGTGATGTCAGATCTAACAGTAACTCAATAACATCAGACACTTGAACACTTTTTTCAGGATGTTTGTCAAGATGAGAGGTAATTCCA
>JAOXXN010000162.1:9087053-9131218 GCA_026770055.1 Myrmophylax atrothorax | reverse complement strand
TGAGATAGCATTTTTAAAAGCTGTCTATTTAGTGATTCTCAAAATACAAATTCTACTGGAATCCATAATATCTGTCACTGTGCAATCTCTGAAACTACTTATGATTTCAAGTCAGCTCATTGGGAAAATACTCATCTTTAGTTGTCTTTATGCACTCACTAATCATAAAAAGCAAAGCATTTCTGGTAGTTGAGTGTAATACTGGAATGAGGGCCACCATCTTATTGAATGTTGCTGTATTTTGCTAGTTCCCAGGCTGTAATGATAAAATCTGAATTTGATCAAAATACTGAATCTGAATTTCTCTTGTAACTGGACTTAAAATGTCTTCAGCAGTTCTTTTGATTGCTAATGCCTCTCAGTAGCTCAGACCAACCTTCCACAGGATGACTCTTCACGTGTCCTGATGGAATCTGTTCAGTACTTTCTTAAAGAAAACCATCCTGCATTATATAGCTCAATTTGTAATGTGCTGCCTTTGACTCTCAGTGTCCAAAGGCTGGAGTCAGGATGGGTATCTGTGTCCCCAGGAACAGACCCTCTGAATGCATCCCATTGTATAACCTCATTCTGACCATCCTGCTCAGCTTCCATGCTTGCCAGATGTTTTCCTTGGCCAGTGCTGTTTGGAGCTGTATGAGATGGCAGCTTGGGGGGGTTTGGCTGCAAGCACCTCACACAGACACGTGGCCAGAAGCCTCCTGAGTGACACTGGAGCTCACAGGGACCGTGCTGGGGTAGAGGCGTGACAGTGACTTCCATAGGAAGAGAGGCATTGTTTTGTGGAGAGTGGTGTATCATACTGACACAATACTAGTGTGACTGTATACAACTTTAAAAGCCCTCAAGAAATCATGTATGTAATTCTGGAGTATGCTTAGTTTCTCTTGTGGTGTTAATATACCAAGTGCTGAGATTTTCAGATTACTCATCCAGAGACATGAGTAATTTTTGAAAAAGGCCTCTAATTATGTGGTAAAAAATTCAGATGTTCGTCATCATAGGTCTGTAGAAATGATCTGTTTAAACTGTTTATATTAACTTTTGAAGGGATTGTGATCTGATTTTTCTCAGTGCTGTACAAACATGCTTTGAAAAATACTTCTTGCCCATGCAATAGAACTACAATCTAAATGATAAAATGATAGGAAATTCAGAGAGCTCAAATGACTTATTAAATGTCACTCAAGTCGGGAAATAACCTTAATATCTGGGTTCTTTTTACCTATCAGGTAATGCTTTTGTTTACTGACAACGTAAACTCTTCCTTTCACATAGATGTCTCCTGTTATTCTGCTGCATCTTTCCCACTTGTAGAAAGAGATCAGGAAATAACTCCTTATGCTGAAAAGATTGCGTCAAGACATAGGATTTGTTAGTCTTTCTCCCTATTTCTTTTAAAATCACATTCTGATTTTAAATTAACACTTTTAATTTCTAGGTGTAGCTGAGAAGTGCTCTGAAGGACAGGACAGACAGAAGTAAAGTTCCTGGTACTGTGAGGTGACTGTGGCACTGTTTGAGTGCTGGACAGTGAACAGAAAGGATTCAGGGATCTACAACAAGCTGTGTAACAGAGCTAACACTTGACAAGGAGGAAACCCTTTTTATCCCTCTCACAGGAGTCATTACTTACTGTTGACCTCACTGAGGATGCACAGGTGAATAAGAGCCCATGTCCCTGGGCACACCAGGTGCCTCTGCTTTCTGCTCCAACACAGTTCACTGTCCTAGGAAGCTGGATGCCTTTGCAAGGTAACACACTGTTGGAGTCTTGGATAGGAGTTTTTCATCCTTTGATTATGTAGTGAAATTTAACTTGAAAGTGAGGAGAATGTGATTGTGAAACTGTAGCTACTGGTGTCATGATTGGGTTCAGCACTAATTGCAGCAGAGCTTCTTATCTGTGTTGCCTTCCACAAGCTTTTTCTGTCAGCTCAATTGTAGGGAATTGCAGGTGGTTAATCACTGATGAGGAGGAGTTTGCCCATTCCTTGTTTGATCAGTGTGTGTGAGAGAGACCCAGGTAAAACCCAGCTCATAATATAGCCAGGCCTTTTCAGACAGAACCTGATTTTTTTTTTTTTTTGATAGCTAATAAAACACCATAAATGGGGTAATTACAATAAGGGTAAAGGTAAGTGGAACTTGCTGGCAGACATTTAACGAGTCAGGGAGGAGGAAGCCAGGACACAAGTGATCAGCATGGTCTCACCAGCATGGGGAAGGGCAGCCTCCCAGCTCTGCCAGCATGAAGAGAACCCCAGAGCCAAAAGGTTAAAAATGCACCTGTCAGCCTCAAACTGGCACTTCAGGAGTTGCCTGCCCTGCTTTTGTAAGGGGCTAAAAATGTGCAAATGTTAGATTGGAGAAATGAGAGTCCTTCTGTGCTGCTCTCAGCAGCAGTTAGGGAATTTAAAGAGCAGCTGAAGATGTTATGAAAGCAAGAAAGGGATCTGTGAATTTCTGTTTTCACATAAATGGACACAGCATGTGATGGACTGAAGCAGACTGTTCAGATCAACTCTGAATTATTTGTGCAGGCTGCTGCTGTGAGCAGAGGAAGAAAAGACTTGCAGTTGTAACTTAAAGAAGCTGCCACCATAAAGGCAGCTGCAGGTGTGTCAAAGTTTTTATCATCTATGTAGTTTTATTTATTAACTCAGTGTTTTGCACAAACATTTAATACTCTTGCATTATGTAGGGTTATGATCATGTGAGTAGTTATGCACCTCATTTCAGTTCTCTTGTTTCCTGAGAAGAGTCTGAAGAGGTTGTTCAGGACTGGTTAGAAATGGAGAAGGACTGGCAGTCCATGAAGGCTGTACATTTTTTAGCTGGTCTGTGTTTCTGTGTTTTACCTCTGTATGTGGACTTAAAAATATTGTGGACTTCCCTTTGATAGCTGTGGGATGTGAGGAGATTGGTCTGGCATAAAGCTCTAGACAAGATTTATGCTTGCTTTTAGTATTAATTTGTCTTTTTCCATGCTTAGAAACTCAAGTGTATTAACCAGGAAAATGCAAAATCCTACAAGAAAAGCAGCAATCTGATCCTAGTTTGCTTAATCTTTGACTTACCAAGTTTCTTCCTAAAACTGTGAGATCACTGCCTTGGTGTGTCAAAAAACATTGTACCTTTTCCTATAATACAAAACCATCATGATTTATCAATTACAGGAAGGCTAATCCAAATGCCTTCAGAACTAATTGGAACGTTTGCCTTTGCTTCAACAGGCCCTTCTATTTAATGTGGTGTGATTTGGCTCTGACCTCTTCTAAAAACAAAACACACAAGATGTTCAAAAAGTACGTTTTTGATAATGTGGACAGGCACCTTCCATGCCAACAGCATCTCTCTTTTTTTTGTGTTTCAGCTGAGGAAATTGAAGTGGGTAACTAACATGTATGAGCTATATTTATGAACTGAAAAATGCTTATTGTTTTATCCCTTAAAGACTGACTGCTTTACTCGACACTAAACTGAGTGAAAAGAGTTGGAAAATGATCCTAGTTTTTATGACAAATGTAAGGCACTGACTGGCTAAGGTTCTATGCCATTCTGGTTGTGGTATCTCAGCTAATAAATTCCCTCTCATCCATCACTGATACTCAGCCAAAATTAACTCCTTTGTGGTACCTCGTACTAGAATGTTTAATGAAACACTGAGGCTGAAATTCAGGCTTGTTTTAGTGTGTTGCTCAGACACTTCTTGTACGTCTTGGACTTGTTTCAGAACAGCCTTATGTTTGAGATTAAACAAGCCAGCAAGGTTTAGTTTGAGTTAGAGGGCGGTGGGGAACCTGCTGGCCTCCCAGCAGGTGATTTCCTCAGTGGACAAGGCACCTTTGCAGATGTGGTGTCGTTCAAATGCAAAGCACTACAATCTGTATTTCCCAGTTTTAGAGCAACTCTGTGGTGAGGAATGTCCTGTGGAATAGGATGTGATGTGTGACACCTCTGTGACTGGTGGGAGCTGGATGCTGCTGAAACCAGCAAGTTTGCTCCAAGGAGTTGTCTCACCTAATCACCTCGAGGTGGGTTTGGTTCCCTTCCGGCTCTTTCTCTTCCTCTGCCAGCTGTACCTGTGCCCCTGCCTTCCTGTGCTGGGCACATTCTTCTGATGCACCAAACATTCCTTCAGCAAGTTGCTCAAATATCTTCTCTGCACCAGTGAATATGCCAGTATTACTCCCAAAGTGGTGTTGGGCAAGTGACTTCCAAAGACTTTGGCAGAATCTTTAAAGAACTGGAGTTGCTCTGGAGCAGAAAAGGTTTGGCGTGGAGCTTTGCCTGACTCAATGGTTTCATTTCCCAACACAGCCCCAAATCCAAGTGCTCTGCTTCATGGCATGTAACTTTGGATGAGCTTATACCTGTGCCATGGCATGAAGCCATCTTTGTGAGTTTTAGAAAAGAATGTTCTCCTTGGCTGAAGAAATAAGGAACAGAAAAAAATAATTGTGTAATTCGCAGTGAGGAATTTTTGTGGGGAAAAAAAAAATATTGGAGGCAGTACAGTTGCAGAATATGAGTCATGTGAAACACATAGCATGAATTGGGTGGTAAAGCAGCCACCCCCATTTCAGAAAATTAAGTTAATTATTATTTCTAGACAATTAGAAAGAGTAGGGGAGAGTGGATAGATGTTTAACAAGTTGACCTTCCAAAGGTCATGGAAGTAATTTCTAGTACATGCCGAATATAAGATCAGAACCTGTGGGACAAACATGCCTCCAGAATAAATGCAGCATACAAATAGTTTTAACACAAAGTTCAACAAATATGCTGAAACAGACTACTTGTTTTAGTTATTCACATATATATTGGGAAATAAATGCTTTTATATTGGAAAATCTGCAAATTTTCTGTGTAAACTGCAATTCTGTAGGAAGTTGCAACATCTTACGGAGATGTGAAACTGAGAAATAATGTTGCTATAGAGATGCAGGAATATCTGACCTAGATAGTGGCCTATTGCACTGGGATTGTTGAGGGGTTTGGAAAGAATGACTCACTGCTGTGGAATGCACTCTAGCTTGGTGATGCTGAAGGGTTTAGCCACTGCAGCAGAAGAAATGCCTGTTTACAGCAGAACGTGCCTGAACAGTGCCAGGTATGCAGGGGATGCTGCATGGCTGGGGAGAGATGTCTTGGGCCAAAAAGAACCCACTTAGAGCATGCAAATGTGAAGTAGCTCCTGCAGGATCATGTGCTATACCTAAAAATGAACCAGTATCGTAAATAACTATTAAAAATACTTAGTCTATTGTATCACAAAGCTTTAGCACTTTTTAATGAGATGCTCAGTATTTGTGTTCAGACACAAAAAGGTGTGGCAGAGGCTGTTCACTTGTAGCACAGCAAGAAATTGGGATAATTTGTGTCCTAGAGTAGCCCTGTGACTGAAGCATAGGCCAGGAGATCTGGCTTCACTCCTTGCCTCTGTTATGGCAATTACTAAGCAGAAATTTAATCTCTGAACTGTTTGTGTTTTTAAATGAGAAAAAGTATTTGATACCCAGTCACTCCCATGTGTAGGTCAGATGGGACAGACTGACACCCTGTCAAGATCAGAGGTATTGTTAAATTCTATTGTTTTGTAAGAGGATTTCTGCTATTACATGTTCATTTGGGTACCACTTGGTTATTTGGATTTTTTTCTTTTCTATTATTCTTTTGTGTGTTTGTGGTGGCTGGTGCAATCTGAGTGCACTGTCAGGAGTAATGACACTTAGTAATGGCACTCCAGCTTTTATGGTGTTCCAAGACCAACAGCAGTACAGTGAGAGCAGGACAAGTTTCCTTATCCTTTCACAGATCTCAGAACAAGCAGAAAGCCATCAAGATTTTATACTGAATGCTCTTTGTTTTCAAGATATGAAAGCATTACAAAGCTAAGTGGTACTCAAAATCCTGCAGCAAGGCTTTATAGGAACGTTAAAAAAAAGGAAAAAAAAGGATTTTCTAAAATCATGTTCCAGTGTAATATTTTATATTAATAACACAGGTGTAAAACTTCAGGAAAAAATGGAGGGATATATGGCAAGCTTACACAATTCTACAGATATGTGTAACTAAAGTTATTTTCTAAAGTTGCTTTAGTCTCATTCTATCTTGAGATCAATGACTACCATAATAATTGATCTGAAGTAGAAAGTTTTAATTCAGCAAATAACTTGAGTGTACTGAGCATTGTAACAAATCCTTTCCTCAGCACAAGTATTTGGTCATATGTCTACCCTTAACTAAAAGTGCAGCTGCTCTTTTGTGATCACATGTATGCTTAAATTCAAATTAAAATCCATGAAACAGGAAAGGAGGTAACTCAGGATAATTGGTTGTCAGTGACAGGTTTTTTGCCTTGCAAAGCTTGTATGAAATACAATCTATTTCACAATATAACTGTGCTTATAGTTGATATTTTTATTCACAAGCTGAATGGAATAGTTGAATGAATTTCAGGTACACTAAGGGTAGTGGTTTTGGTAAGTGATGTAGGAAAATGAAAATTCCTCTCAGAATGGAGTGAAGTATGTTACTTTCCTTGTTGGTTTTTATTTTTTTAAAAAAAAATCACATAAATGAAGAAATAAAATAAGCTTTTTGGTGTTAAAAGATCATAATATTTACATGCAACTGAAAATATTATATATTTTTCACTGTATTTATAAATTCTCTCTACAGGGGAAAACATTTGTCTAGAAACTCAGTTCTCAGCTCTGGAATGTTTCTCCTTTGCTCAGCATGCTGGAGCAGTTCTGGGCCAGGAGCTCAATTCCTGAGCACCACAAAACATGCCCATGGCAGGGTGTGCTACTCAGTCTCTTCAGAGGCACTGGCTTTGCAATGCACTGAATGCCAAGCACCAGAAATCCAGGAACTGATGTTTGTTACAGGCTGTGATAGTGGGGACATCAAATGTGGGCAGTCTGATCCCTGGCAGGTACACTGATACCTGGCACTGTTTCTGCCAAGACATTTATGATTGCCTGGTCACTAACGGAAAACCTTTTAGTGTTGCTCAGTGGTGAGAAAAGAGGGAAAGGCTGTGAGGAGAAAAGAAGTCAGACTGTAAGTCAGGCCACAGTGTAAGGTGACATAGAGACGATAGATGGAGAATGGTTTAGTACAGCAGTGACTCAGCTGTATGCTGGGACTGTTGGGCTGAAGTGGAGAAACAAAACTCAAAGGAAGGTCACCAGGATGAGCTGCCTTTCCAACAAATCTGCAAAACGGGGGTTAGCACTGCAGTGTGGGCAGCAGACACACAGGAGCTTTGCTCTCCCAGGCTTAAGAGTCTTATCTATGTTTCCCAGGTACAATGAGCATGGGGAGTATTTTAGAAATCCTGGACATTACCTTTGTGCTGCTTTATATCCATTGTGTCCCTTCCAAGTTAGCTGAGAGGTCAGCACATTCACAGGCTATGCCTGAGCTTTATCTCTTCAAATCAGTGTGAGAAACAGCCACTCCTGAGGCCAACCCAGAAGAGACTTTGCATAAGCTCTTCATGTATGCTTTTCTCAGGTGAGAGGGTAAGAGCAGATCAAGATCAGGTCAGGGGATGGAGTGCAATAAAAACTCTTTGTGCTTCTCTACTGTGTTTACCTAAGGCCACCTCCCTGCTGAGGTACCAGGTGAGAACATGTTTCTTCCCACATGGATGACCCTCATTACTTTGTTGAGGTTTCTTTGTGAGCAAGAAGTATCCAGAAAGTCTCCAAGGCTTGCCACTTTGCCTTTTATCAGGCAGGTGGGTGACTGCCTTGGTTTGAGGAACAATGTGTGCAATGCTCCTGTACCTTCATATTGCTTCACAACTTTGCACAATTCCCATGTGTTTTCCCATGCTCTGGCACAGGTCCAGGTAAGGAAGATCAGTCAGAGGAGGGATGAGCTTGAACCTGAATCTAAGGTCATGATGAATAGTTCTGTGGAACTGCCAGCCCAGTGAACTCTGGTAGTGAAGGAAAGGATGGAGGTCAAACCAGAAGGATGGTGCATCAACCTGTGGCTCATCTGAGTTGAGATTACAGGATTATAAGATGTTCTTCTCATCTCAGCATATGAGAGGTCTGGAGGAGGTAAAACAGGTTAATATAACATATGGAACAATTTCTGTATTAGGAATAAATCAGATTGAGAGGAATATAATAGAAATGTATGAATGAGTGGTGTGGAGAGGGATTAGTTGTGTAATCTCACTTTAGTACAAGTACTAGAGGCCACATGTGAAATTATTAGGAACTAGATGAAAATAGATGGAAGGGACTTGCAAATGAGCAAACCTCATCAGACTTCAGCCAGTTGGCTCAGCTGCAAACAGCTGGAGGCAGGGGAAGACAAAATACAAGCATCACTTTCTTGTCCTGTTCTCTTCTGTGAGTGTCTGCTGATTTCCGCTGCTGAGGATGATACCAGGGTGGATGGACCTTGTAAACCACCTGGCCTGTCTTATGTATGTCCCAAGAGCCAGTGCAGGTACAGTGAGCTCTGTGTCTGTGTGACAACCCTGTTACTGTGTGACAACCCAGGCACAGGTTCAGGCACAGTGAGCTGAGAGAGGCAAGGTCTAAGTTTCCCGTGACACAACAGAATAGGTCTGATCTGCAGCTATTGCTGAGAGCCTTGGATGTTCCCCTTCAGGGTGGCAGGAGTGCAGAAGAAGGCTTTGGATCATACCCTGGCCAGAGCTCCCAGGGAGCTGATACCACAGACAGCCCATGCTCCTGGTCACCTTGGTGCAGCACCATTCTGCCCTGCTGAGCATATTTCAGTCTGCTAAACACAGCAAGGTACTTCACTGTCACAGCACTGCTGTGTGGTGTCAGCCTGGACATAAAAGGTCACCTAATATTACAGTTCTCAGGTGCTTTGCAGAGGCTTTGCTCGATGCTTCAATCTTAGCATTTTCACAGTCAAGATAAATATTGACCAGAGACACCTCCTCCTTTTCATCTCAGCTTGGAATAATTTCTCTGTGGGGAAAAAGCACCCTGGGCTGTGCTGCAGCTGGCCTGACAGCTGCCAAAAATGGGAGTGGATTATAAATAAGTTATTTTTCTTGATTGAATGATTATTGGTAAGGGCATAAGACTAATCTAGAGTTCCTCACCTGTAGCCTAGAAATAGCTATTTGATAGACAAAAAATAAAGCACACTAAAAACCACCCCAAACCCACAAAACAACAAATGCCCCTCTCCACCCACTGCCAAAACAACAACAATAAAATGTGAACAAAAGTAATTCAAGCAAAAATACACCTGAAAAAGAAATAGCAAGGATTTTTAAAAAATAGCTGGGAACGAGAAAGAAGGAAGAGATTTCTAGTGAAATTTCTCCAGAAGAGGAAGCTCAACTTGAACAAGATTTTCAAGGGATTTGGAGTTTTAGTCTAATAGAAACTGAATATTTATATTGTCAGATAATTCTTGCTAGAGCAGCATTGCACACTTGTTACACTGACCTGTGCTCAGCTATAGACTTTGGCATGTGCAAAAATGGTGTCTGTCAGTTAAACGTGGAATCACACAAATGGTTAGGTATTTCTAAAACAAATGCATTGGGGAATTAGTTACTGAATGGCTTTATTCCTGTGCAGGAATGTAGCCTCTTTCTTTCATGTAAATCCACTGTGCCAAATCTTTTCAGGCTTTATAGTGGATATTTTTTATGTTCCTAAACCACAGAAATGACCCCAGAATATATACATGTATTTCAAAATAGTTCATTCTCTTTTACAGGAAGTGGCAGCTCCTTTCGTGTTCCACCCTCCTTCAACTGGTCTAGAGACAGCTGTCAGTGAGAGGTGAGAAACCTTGACCTGTGAAATCATTTTGTTACACTTTAATGCATTACTGTTATATTGTGACTAAGCGATAAGATTGTCTTTGTAGAAGATACTGAGTTTATCCAGTTTAATGTGGAATAGTTCCAGGGGGCTTTAAATTTCACTCCTGGCAGTCAGTGTTACTGGGAAGGGAAATTGGGGTCTAAGAAACTTCCGTTTGAATATATTCCTTCAGCTGATCATTCAGTGTGCATGAAAGGCCTCTTAAGAGGAAAGGACTTGCATATAAAAAGAACTTAAAATTTCCCAGACACTCTTAAAGTTATAGGGGACAGGAAATGTTGCAAGTCAGGAATATCAGATTTGGTAACTTGGATTCAAGCACCAGACACCTTTTGATAGTATCAGGTGCTTAAGAGAAAGATGAAAATAAACCCTGGGGGTAGGAAGTTGCAGGAGGACTCTAGCCCAGTCCTTTTCTAAACTCTCACAGCTAAAAACTATTGTGCTGTGCTGCAGACAAACTTATCTGTCTTTGAGAGAATGGAACCTGCTGGCTGTGTAGCTCTGGGCACCCTTAGCTGTGCGTGTTTCAAAGCTCTTCAGGAATTCCACAGAATCCTTTATCTTGATTAAGTGATTCTTTATCTTGATAAAGTAAAGTTAGGTTAAAGAGCTATAGAATGGCTTAAGCTGAGGCAAGGAAATGAATCTAAGAAACTCCAAAGGCTTGCTGCAGCCTTGTTTATGGAAGTTTGTGTTACTGAGTTAAACAAGCATCCTCTTTTCCATACATCCTCTTTTCCATTTTTGAATTACTCACTTGTATTTGAAAACTCTTGGTTTGCCTTAAGGGAAAATATATACAGAAAAGATGCTCAGTGCTTGTGGTTCAACTGTACCTATTACTTCAAGTTTTCTTCTCTTGGTTATTCCACTCAAGAAAGCATGAACTTTTGTAGGATATTTTCTGATTTGTGACGTATGTGCATAATACGATACAGCAGTTTATTAAATTAAGCTGCCATTTGCTAAATGCCTCTATAGACGAAAAGAATATAATTAAATGCTGACTTGAAGATTGTAGAAGCTAAAGGCTGTATCTTCAAATGATCCTGCTATCTGTAACTCATGCAAATATTTATGAATATATTGACATTAGGATAAGAAAAGGAAAATTCTCTAGCAGCTTCATGTGCAGTTTAATCTTTGACTAGGTCATGGCTGCTGTTTGTTTGAAATGAAAGTGCATGTGTTTACTTTTTCCCCCAAACACATCAATGTTGAGATCATGATGGAGGTTGGAGGACAGACCATGTGAGCTGAGCTTTGGTCTGCATGTTGCACTTGGGGAACAAGGACTCTGCACGGACCCAGTCCTCGTGGGAAACAGGCATGGCTGCAGTCACTCAAGCCTAGGGACTGCACCTCTTTGCATCCTACTAGTCCTTGAAAGGAAGCATATGAGCTGGGAAGTAGAAAGCACACTAGATTTGGCTGTCATCCCCTTGTGTTGTCATCTGAGGAGAGAAATGGTGACCCTGGCCTGTTCTCTACTGGAATGCATGCACAGCCACCCTGCACTCTGTCCTGCTCTACATGGACCCCTTGCATGTGACCTCAGAGAGACTGTTTTTGCAAAATATCCAGTCATCTCACAGTATAGTGGCTGCTTTGGACTTGTTTGTAACATCTCCTTCAGGGTGTGTTTATAGGGACTCACTGCATTGGGCTAATGCTCCCTGTTATTGCTCTCTTAGCCTGGATAGAGAAGATGTGTGAAATGTCCCAACAAGGAATTGTTACTATGCAAGAGTGCCCACACAAGTCCTTACTGCAGAGTGGCCCAAGACAGGACTACTTGAAAGCAGATAGTAGAGCTTCATAGCCCTCCTGGCTGGTGTGATCAATTCTCATCTCCCCACATGGTTTATTTCTTAACAGTTGTCCAAGTGGCTGATGCTCCTGGCCAGTGAAGGGTGGTGAAAATCTTTGATTTCATCTTATTGATTTAGGAAGACAACCCTCTTAGAACAGACAGAGGATGATTTCAACGTAATGTGTTGAGAGCAAGGAAAACCAAAATTCACTCTTTAAAAATGGTTCCAGCAAAGTGTAAGGTTTTGCTTTTTCCTTTCCTGAAACGCTTTTCCAAGTTAGTAAGATAAAACTATTTCAATTGTTTGTCTGACTGGGAGGTCAATGTTCCTGTGAACAAAGGGGTGTAGTGAAGCTTTACTTCTTTCCCCTTGGATCCAGCTGCCTAAATACTGCAAAAAGAGGTACGAACACAGGGCAGATACGGCCTTGGCAGGGACATGGGTAAGTTAGGCCACATGCTCTGTGCCAAATCTTTCTTTAGAGGAAGCCATGTGAAAGCACAAACACATGTAGGAAGTCACAAGTAGAACTGGGAGAAAACTGAGGCTCATAAGTGCAATGTTGCTTAAACTGACTTTTCTGTCAAACCTCACAGTTATCTGGGTTTTCCCATGGCTTTTTACCTCTGTCATTTAGCAGAGTGAGTAACACAGTTCTGCTCTCCAACTGCTGTCAGAGCTGCTGTGGCCACAGCTCGCTGCCTCTGATTTAAGGGGTGCCAGGAGATTTACAGGGAGCATCTTGCTCATGTTGGTCTGGGTTGTGACGTCTGTGAAAAATCTGGGGTTTCTTAGTCGAAGCAAAAAGAAACCAGGTAAACTGTTTCAGTACTGATGTCAAATAATTTATTATCTTTACATCTGTGGGTTCTAGTTTTGGTACATATGCCAACATATGGCTTTAAGTGTTACATTTTCCTGTGTGAAAAAGGTTGAGATACTTTAGGCAACAGCAGAGTGAAGTTGGGGTTTAGGTACTACATAGAGATCATACAGAACCAAAATTCTTGGTTAGGTTTTCCAACACTTGATTTTGGTATTCTGCCTTAGACTAAATGATCTGCATTCTCTGTATGTGTGTATGAACACTTAATGTTCTTGTAGGCAGAAAACATGCAGAACCTTTTATTTCTGTTTTACCATAATTGAGAGCAACACCAAAGCATCAAAGCACTGCTATGGCCCATGGAAGATCACACTGGGAGCGTTCCTCTCATTATGAAAAACCAACAGAACGTGAAGTTCTAATGTGTGAAACAATGTAGTATGTCATGATAGTTTAGCATATAGTATGGTACACCCTAAGACTGGCTAGAGGGAAGGGTGGATGCTGGAGAGGTGTTGGAGGAAGGATTCTGCCATGAGCTGTCAGCAGCAGAGGTAACAGCAATGAGTTCTGACACCAGAGCTCAAGCTTCCCCAAAACAGGACACAGCAGGTTCGGGGTAATCTGATGGGTTTTATGAGTAGAATGTGAATGGGTGGAATTGAGGTGAAACCTGAGGTGAAAAGTCAATAGCTCACAAGGAAATTTCTTTGTCATGAAATAGAGGGTGGCTCAGGTGCAAAGTGTTCCTCAGAACAGTGCTATGGCTTTGTCCATACCCACTGGCATAGTCTTCAAATCTTACCTTGGTTAAACAAGGCATCAACTTGTGGGAGTTCTGAGAACTAATTTGTGGCTGACATGAAACAAACTGACCTTGGCAATAAATGCACCCAGGGTTGCTGGTGCTGTGAACAGCAGAGTGTGGCTTGGAGGGGGAATGGAAGATTACCAGTGAAATCTGCCCCTCTTTTCTGCAGGCCTAAACCTTCTCAGGTGAGGAGGTGGGTACAGGGTTTTGAATTCCCCCTACACACTGATAGGGGATGATTTGCCTAGCTAAAATTGTGTCATTTGCAAGGCTCATTCACATAAAAGCAAATGTTCTAACCCTATGTCCTGTGTTTTTGTGAGTACAAAGAGAGAATTGATCCTTTACATTCTCTAAAGGCAATCCTCAAAATCATAGGTCCTATTAAAAAAAACAAACTACCTTTTAAAGAAAGAGCTTTTCACAGGCGTCTGCATGAGTATTGTTTTCCTTTTGTTAGATCATTTGGTGATCTAATCTAGCTTAGTATCTGTTTTCTACATAGTGTTCATTAGAGGCTAAGCTTTCCTATTTTATTTTTAAAAGGAAAAACTTTGAAGAACAGAGGAGAAACTCTTGCCAATAATTAATTTTACTGACAGTTTCCACTTAAGTCTGACAAATCTATTTGTACTCTGTGTGCCGGAGGTGTGGATTCCTCAGCTGGAGCACAGTGCAATACACCTCAATGACTGAGGCTACAAACTAGTAGTTTAGCAGAGGGGTTTTTCCTGTAAAAGCCAGAGGTTCACTAAAGACCCTTAAATCTGTGCACTGATAAAATGGTTTTGTCAGATCAGGAGAAAAAAAGTGAATTGCACAAATTTGTAGGTCAAGGCCAAGTGCAGATTGCACAATTACTTCTTATTCTGGAAAATTTTTGCAGTGTTGGGCTAAATTATTTGTTTCCAGACAAGGCACACAAGTAGAAATAGTAACATTAATATGTATATTCCACATAATATTTGTTGGGATACCTGTAAAAAAAAGCCCCCCCAGATTGCTGTATTCAACAGCCTTATTGTACAAGCAAATAAAGAATTAAAGAATAGTGGGTTATTGTACATGAATATTCTCCTGTAAAGAATTGTACTGTGCACAAAACTATGACAGAGTTTGTGGGTTTAGAAAGATGTCCTGGCTTTATTTACAACTAATAGTTTTAAAAGTTCTTATGGGAAATGGAGAAGGTCTTCTACTTTTGTCCCTAGGAGACGACTTTATTTCCACAGATTTGCACACATAGGAAGTATTCCTGATTTTCCTTATTACAGAGTCTGCCAAAGCATCATATATGGTTTCTTCTTGTATCTATGGTATCAGCAAGTGTGGGCTTGAACATCTTTGTTGTGAAAGGTTTGACATTCAGTGCTCCATGTCAACATATTGAAGACAGATTTTGAAAAACCTAGTACAGGGCAATCTTAAATCACCTAAGCAAATAAATGCCTTTCTTTCCGTGAAAGCTTAATTTTCCCTTGACTAATATGGATACATTGGTTACATGCCACTAAGTATCTGAAAAAAGCCTTTGCTGTCAAAAATTCAGAATGAGTTATTTAAGAGCTCTGTGCAAATGCTGCCTTGGATAAAGGCCCAGGGAACTTGAAAGAGACCTTAAAAACTCCACCCCTTAATCTGACAGTATTTACTGAATCAGATGTCAAAGGGTTGACTGGTAGTTTAAGTGAAACAATGGTTCACATTTATTAAAAAACCTTACTCTTTTGGGATTAAAATAGAGTATTGTATTAAGTATTCTGCTCTGATGTGGGTGGTGAGAATAGACAAGTCCTTCTCATGTACTGTTTTTATCTTTTAGATCACATGGATGAAAGTGTGTATCTTAACTGGGTATCAGCAGTCCTCCTGATTCCCTGGAAATTGTGGTTTCTAAACAGATGGCCTCAGAGATAAACATGTGCTGCATTTCCTACTTGAACCGAACACTTTGGCAGAAAGCTATTTCATTTGTCAAGGGCACTTTAAATTTAGCAAGCTGGATCGATTATTCCCTGGATTGAGTAAGATACCCTGACTGGAAATCCTGCTATATTCTAAATTTTAGAGGAAGCAGTTTGACTCATTGTACTGCTGCTGTGTGAAAGGTTTATAACACTTTATTTCTCTGAAGAAAAAGAAGTATAAACTGAAATCTATAGTTTTAGATCCACTCTGTATCTATGATGCCCTGAGAGTTAAAAATGAAGACATTTGTTCAGTGCAGGCCTTCTGCCATGCATGGCTCCTCTAAGCCTGCTTTTGCTGTAGTCACACAGTCAGCTGAACACTACTAAGGAAGTTCACTACCTCATTCATTCAGAAGCTGGGAAGGGAAATTCCTGCTGACTCATGCTTAGAAGTATTTTCCTTGCTCCGCCCCATTCCCTGTGGCTCCTCCTCTCCCTTGCTGCCGTTTGCGAACTATATTTAAACAGCTGTCTTAGAGCAGAGACAGGATTCAAGGTTTGCACTTTGGTTGGCTCTCCTGACTGCACAGACACTTTCACAAAGATCCCACTTCTCATCAGACCTGCTGCTACAGGTAAGAAGGCTCTAAGTAAGCACAGAGAGCTCTGTCCTGTGTGCTGTAACATTGGTTTCTGAACATCACAGGGGGGTTTTTAGAAAGTTATTATTACATACCATAAGGTTTCATTTTTCCCACATACTTTTATTGTGTTTGGGAGGTAACTGACATGGCATGTAAGAGATAATACAAGGAGGGATCCAACTTCTGAAACTTGTAGGGAAGTATAAAATGTAAAAGCTACTGAGATCTTTACTTTTTTTAAAAAAACTACTAATTAATTATTAAAATGGTGAAGCAAATGGGTCGATGAAGAAATGAAGTTAAAGAAAACTACTGTTGCATTTGTGTTAGTATTGTTATTATTTAAAACTGAGTGTTGTGGTAACTCTTTCACTCTCTCCAGTATTTCTATACTGACTGCATTGCCCTCTTGAACTCTCCCCACGTGCTGTTGAGGCCACACTTGGTGGTCCTTATTTGAGCAAAAGTCTCATGGCTGTTACAGGGAGAGCTACTTCCATATGGCTGATATAACGTGGCTTTGTATTTCTCTGAAGATCGCATAGTGTCCTTGTCTTGTTAAATGTATCTTTGCTTTTGCTCACTTAGAACCTGTTTGTCATGCAGCCTGGAACTACCAGGGGCCACACTGACCCACTTTGGGAGTTACAGCCACACTGACCCACTTTGAGAACTGTAGTCCCTCTAGACATGAGGCTGTGTCAGGAAGGTATGCAGAGTTTGGCTCAGAATGAGCTGGGTGCTTTTCCAAGCCAGAACAATTATGTAACATCACATAAGACACTGAAATGCTTTGGAAGCAGTGAGAAGATAAATTGTGAAACTTGCAGCATTCTTCCAAATGAAGAGAAAGAAAGGAAAGGAACACCCATTTAAAGTTGGAAGCCCAAACCAGGAGCCAAAATCAGTGTCACTAAGCTGGCTAAGTGCGAGTGCCCAGAAGCTGGCACAATGTACAAGAAGGGCGAGAAGAGCAGTCTTGAGTTTCTTATCTCAGGCTTTTTCTTGGTACTAACCAGTTCTATACAGCTTTTAAATTAATTTCAATGTCCCATAAGCTTTCCAATAGCCTCTGCAAGAACAGGCTTTCCTCTGCCTGAAACTGAAATGTCTGAGACGATCTGAGCTCAGTTTTAGCCCCAGAAGTCAAACATTTAGCCCACAGGAGGGGAATAGCTGTAAACAGGTTCAGCATCTGGTTCACTTTCTACTTAAAAAGAAGAATTATTAATTATGAATTATAGAGATGTCAGCTATAGGATGTGGAAGGCCCTTCTTCCATTTCTAGAGATGCTAGAATATATAGAAGCATCTCTGATGGTTAATCTTATGTTAATAGAATTGACCACTGTCAAAACTACAGGAAGCAAAGTGTGTAGCAATAAAATGTCATAACGGGTTTTGGGAACCAAGATAATGAATAAATCCATAGCTAAAAATGGTCACGTATGTGCACAGATCTAGTAATTTCATCAGACTAACAATTGTGCCCTCTAGCCAATAAAGTTTGGTTTAATTCCAGAAAAAGCCCCTTTTTCATGTATCAAAAGGTACAGAATGGAGAAGGGTGAAATGAGGAGGGAGTTATCAGTGAGCTTGCAGCTGCTGGCTCTGCACTTTATCAGGGTGGGGAAGGGTGGCATAGTGCAACAGCCAGGAGCCAGGTAACCTTCCTCCAAAGCAAACAGGACAGCCAGGCTGACTTCTGCTGTCCTGTGCCTTTTTTGTCCCCTTCAGACTCCCCCAGAAAAATGCTGGCATACAATAACATGACTTTGTGCCCAAGTCTTACAAATGCGCTTGCAGGCTTGATGTTTATATGCTGGCTCTGCTCCTCCTGGAGCTGTTGCCATGTGCTGGATTGGGTTGGTTCAGCAGTCCTTGCTTCCGGCAAAAATCCCACGGATGTTGCTGGGTTACCACTGTCTACAGAGTGCATACAGTTGTTCTGTGCATGCTGCTGCAGAGAGCTATGGAGCAGAAGGAAACCTGCAAGGTCGCTTCCAGAGATCTTGCTTTCCTTTTCCAGACTCCCAATAGTTTCACAGAAATACAATGCACACTCTGTGTTGGGGAAAATTAATAAGAACCTTTCTTCCTGTGTAATGCAGTCATGGAGAGGTGTTTATTTGTTACCATGGAGAGGAAACCTCCACTAACCTTCAGTAGATACTGTGCTTTAGCTGCTTTGAGGGAAATACCTTACTGGTCATTCCTGTGTCCTGTTCCTTTGATATCTCTGGCTGTACCAGGTGCTAGTGCTGAATTCTACCAATTGCAACTCTGGAGCTCTGCGATAAGGAATCATTTGGGGTTAAACTTACACCACAATCTGCTGAAGGTGGTGAAGGTTTTGGTTCATGTGGCAGAACCTACGCAAAAGCCTGGAGGGTTACTTGGGCAGTTAGGCTTGGTCTTGCAGCTACCAAGGCTGGGTTAAACATGCCTTAAGGGTTTGATGCATTCTTTGATATGGAAGCAACACACTTCATGTTCATCTTCTGTAGTGAATGCAATGACCTTTGAGTCTCAAAGTGGAAATGTGAGTTTCCTTGAGATCTGACTCTCTTCAAATCTAGATGCTCGAAATTACTTAAATTAGAAAGCACAACTATTGTCTTTTAAGGGGTTCATGTCCTGTCAGGCATGATGTTTGGTTACATGGTAACAGGCAACCAGTAAATGTTACTAAACTGTGATGAAAAACTTGGACAAAGCTGCTGGTTTTGAATTCATCTTGTAAGCCTTACTATGTGCTGCTTTACTTGGCTGAACCCAGTCCTCTTGGAACAGTGCTGTTGAGTCCAGCCATGGCTGTGTACTGGTATATATGAGAATTGTCACATCCTTGAAGGCAAATTCACTCAGAACACTCCTCCTATAGACTGGAATTCTGCAAACCATGAACTCAGCAGTGGTTTCCTGGCTGCTCATTCAATCACAGCTCTTACCACTTTACTGTAGTTGCTGTGACGTAAATGTCAGGCTTAAAGTGGGGCATTACACTTGTAGGAAGACATTTGCTGCAGTACCTGTGTCAAAGGCAGTGATGTGCCAGACCTCATGGAAGTGCCCACTGCGCTTGCCAAAGAGCTTTCTGCGCCTGACAAGGGTGTAGAGAACATTCCCTACTGAATAAAGTCGTGCCATTCAGTGGGGGTTTACTTAGCTTTCCAAAATGAGAACTAGGTTTTTATAAAAGAGACTAGTTTCTGTAGAATAACTTAAAAATTTATGCTGAATTTCAGAAGTGTCATGTTTATTGTGGTAGAAATAGCTTCTCTAGATTAACGACAGTAGAGTTGAATTCCCTGGAAAACTAAAGAAGCCATTATTGGACATGGTAGGATTCCTGCAGAAATGGCAAAACCATTCACTGTTCACTGAATATCTGCAAAACAATTAGATTAATTTTGTAGATTCCACTCTAATGACACCTTAGTTTCCAAGATAATTATGTGTATTTTTTTAAAGACTTACTGTCATTTACGTGTTCAGACATACAACTCTCTGTTTTCTGAAAAACTAGGAAAGAAGGTTGCAGAACTAAACTAGCACTTCCCATAAAAACCCTGTAGTGAGGAGATTTCCAGCCTTTGGGAAGAAGTCTTGAGTGAGGTTTTCTTTACTTATCAGTAAATGCACAAGTTGCTTTATAAGGTACAAAGCGGTCGTGCTAATTATGACAATTTTCTACACAGTATGTGAAGAAAATAGTGAAGTTTTCATTAACAAGCTGTAACACTTTGTTTAATGCAGTCAGAGGGTCACCAAAACTGCCAGCTGTTCTGGAAGGACTGGAATTCATGCCTGGAAGAGAAGATAAATATTCTCTCCCTCTTTTGTGTTGCATAATCTGAGAACCATCCTTTGATTTTAGGGTCAGGAGGAGAATAAGATAAGGAAGGTCTTCCTGAGTATGGAAGTGTAATGTGATGGTCTGTAATGCAAGGATAACACTTTAGATCAGCCTGAGTTTGTGGGCTGTAGAAAGTCTTTGTTTTGTTTCCCTTGTCAAAGAAATGCAAATAATTCAAAACTTTTATGCTTCAGCAGGTAAACTCCAGAACACAAATGCTTCCAGACAGGAAGATGTACCCATTATTGGCCAGACCCTCAAATAAGAGCGGGCTCAAGCCACTGCCTGTTGTGATCATAGGTAAGCTTTCTCCTGCCAGCATTACTGTGTTGCCTTGTGTTTGGACTTCCTATCATTAAATTTTGTTCCACATGTTCTCACTCAAACCAGAAATGCCTGACCACTGTTTCTGCATCCTTTCCCTGACAGCCAAATTCCCCATAGAGAAAGATCCATAAGAGTTGTGGGAGGTAGGGAACAAACTAAAACACATACCTTTTTTAATGGTAAAATTGGTAACCTTTTTGGACATTGGTTCATCTGGGCCTGTTTTTTCTCTGTTGAATATTTAGAAAGATTTGAAACCTTTTCACTACAGATAGTTAATCAGTTTGCTGTGACTATATGTAGTGCTTGAATTGCATGTAGGTTTCTGTGATCTTTTTTGACCAGTATGTCTGTTTAGAGAGCACTCCAGATGCTGTTAAGGTTTCTTGAAATTTTCACAGCTTTCTTTTAAAACATGTGTCAACTACACAGATTTTGTGCACATTTAACAGACTAATAAAAAACTGTGGGTTTTCTACCAGTTTAAAAAAAGCCAGATTGTGTATTAACTGTCTTGTCTCCCTTACTACTAACAGCAGGTTTTTGTCTGAGAGTGTCTTTGTATTGCCCAGTTGTACAAGTCTTTAGGTGGGAGGGAGGATATTTTGGCACATCCCCAGCGTACCTGTGCAGGGATCCAGTGCAGAGATGCCACTGAAGCCTCAGAAGCACCTGTGTGAAGATGTGCACTTTGAGGAGATCATTGGACTGAAGGAGCTCAGCTGTTTCACTGCCTCTGGATAGTGCATGAAGGTTCCGGCTACTTCCCGAGGCCCTGCTCCAGGAAGGCTGTGTGCTCCCTCAGCTGTGCTGGCAGCCTCATAAAAGTGGTTGCACTCTGAAATAGCTTGAGCCCCAGAGGCAGCTGTTCTTGTAACCATCCATATGAAACATAGACGTGGTTCAGAGTAAATCCTGTCTGTAAATGCTGAGTGTTGTGCACTCAGGTGGTTAATTTTGGTTTAGATACCTCCTTGTACTTCCTAAAGCAAAATAGTACAGCTGAACTTTAGCTTGCTTTTAGTTTCTGTTGCTGTTGGGTTTGGATCAACTTTCCTCCAAGTGGAATATTCCAAACACTGGCCTGTGGCTGCTGGTCCTTGCTCAGCACAGCAGACTTTGACCCCAGCTGTGACCTGTCCTGCCCCTCACATAGCTCACTGTTGTCTGAGATCCTCCAGCAGCAGCCTTTGCTCCAGTCACTCATGCACACGAGCCCTGTGTCAACAGGCTGCTGTGTCAGCCCAGCTCTCCCTGCTCCTCATCACTGCGTTATGTCATGGTGGTTAGACACACAGTAGTGAGCAGCAAAGCCTGGGCAGCCAGACAGGCTGACACCTCGTTATACAGACACTGTAAAATATTAAACATGCTGGAGAACAGCCATGTGTAAACTTTTCACAGGCTGCTCTCACTGGGCTTTGGAGTCACGTATATCTGGGTGGTCAGCAGTTCAGTCATCCAGTGATCTGTTCAAAGTCCTATATTCTGAAGGCTTGTCTTGGCATGGCTGGGAGGTTTTTTTCCCTTAACATATTGCTTGCAGTACCGTTGCTGGTTTCCATTTGAAAATGTGCTCAAGACTCGTTAGTCAAAGCTGCTGTTGCCAGATATCCCCTAATGGATGGAATTTCTTACTGGGCAGAGCTGGTTCCCCTTCATTCCAAAAGTAACTCTTCTCTGGATTTTGTATCCTGTGCACAATGAACTCTGCACAGTGTGAAATGTGCATCCAGGAGGGCTGAGGTCCCTGATCACAGAATCACAAAATCTGCTGAGTTGGGAAGGACCCATCAGGATCATGGAGTCCAGCTCCTGGCCAGACACAGGACACCCCAAGAGTCTCACCGTGTGCCTGAGAGCCTTGTCCAAAAGCTTCTTGAGCTCAGACAGCGTTGATGCTGTGACCAGTTCCCTGGGGAGCCGGTTCCAGTGCTCAACCACTGTCTGGGTGAAAACTCTTTTCCTGATATCCAGCCTAAACCTCCCCTGACTCAGCTTCATGTTGTTAATGAATGTATGTTACCCGTTTCTAAACCTTTATGTTTAGAGAAATAACTTAATTCATCACCATGTTAGATACTTCAAGCTTCAGGTGAGGTAACCTCTGACTTATTTAACCCAGTGCCTTTTCAGCAAGTTCTGAGTACCTTCCAACGCAAATAGATGCAACTGAGGAGGAGAAGGGGACATGTGAGGGTATAAAGACATCCCCAACTCCATCCGATAGGTCAAATCAGCATGGAATAGAAAACCCCCTGTATCCATAGCATTCTTATCTTTTGAATTGGTCTGGATATTAGAAACACTCCTCAAAGGACAGCTCCATCTCCAGGAGTATAAAGTCTTCTTTATTGTCTTTTCAGGGAATGGACCTTCAGGAATCTGTCTCTCATATTTGCTGTCAGGTTACACTCCTTACTTCAAAAGAGGGTCTCTTCATCCTCATCCTATTCTTCAGAGGAAACTGGAAGAGGCACCAGAAGTCTCCATTTTGGACCAGGTTTGTGTAAAGATAAGCATCACACTAAAGCGTCCTAGGAGTATTTTATGAGTGATGGCCTTGTTTGAATTTTCAAATTACACAGGCAGAATGAGCCTTAAGCAAACTTTGCTTTGTAATCCAGATGTCCTTTGTATGAAATGCCAGCATTGCTGCCAAGATCCTTGAGGTAGTCCTCGGGAAAGGACAGGTCTGGGTGCCAGTAAATGAGCTTCCCAGAGCACCAAACCCACTGATTAGAGATACTGGAGTAACAAGCATTCTGCTGCCTGGCAGTGCAAGCACTTTGGCATCTGCTCTGCTTCTCTTTAGGATTTGGACTACCTGTCTGAAGGCTTGGAGGGACGGTCCCACAGCCCCGTGGCTCTGCTGTTTGATGCTCTTCAGCATCCAGACACAGACTTTGGTGGAACAGCAGAATCTGTCCTCACATGGTGGCATGAGCCCGACAGAGCCATCCCCCACCTGGTTCTTGGCAGAAACCCCCCTGGGGGGGCCTGGCATGTAAGTGGATTGGAGCTGAACTGCTGGGCTCTGCATGTTGTGTAATTGCCAAATGTGTTGACTGGAGAGGGAAAAGCTCATCTAAAATGCCAGCCAGACACATTTGGTTTTATGTATATAGATAAGGTAAAGTTTAAAAGGAAAAAAGCATGAGAGGCTTTTGTATTTCCTGTGTTTTGTTCTTTTTGGAGAACATGAATGTTTTCATCCATGACAGCAAATCAGAGGAAATTACTGGTTTCATGATCTGTGCCATATTGAAACATGAAAAATTTGCCTTTCACCTTTTACTTAAAAAAAATAATTTTCCTCTGCTTCTTGTTCCAGTCTATAGAGGGTTCTATGGTTACCCTGAGCAGGGGAGAATGGATGGGACTCCCAGATCTTCCTTTCAAAGAATGGCTAAAGCAAAAGAGAAGGTGAGATATCCATCATGTTATCATTTTCAAACTTCTGAAGGTTATTAGCAAACCTGGAGTGGAGCTCTTGAATGTAGCTACCCCTCTGTTATGGATGACTTTAGTGAAAGAAGGGACACTCTCCCACACCCCCAGAAAAGCCTATTCTACATTCAGTGATCCAGATAAAGTTTCAGTGCTGCTTGGAATGTGTCCTCCTCAGCAGCCACTGATGAGATGGATCAGTGACCATGAATTTTAAGTAAAGCTTGGGAAAAAAAGCGTGGTCACCTGGCTTCTGTGTCTACTGCTGCTGTCCCTAGTGACAAATATAGTCAGTTCAGCTGCTTTGCAGGTGCTTCTGCTCTTGACATGTGTAATAATTAATCTTAAAAAGTCCAAGAGTTAAAAATGGAGTGAAAGCAAGATATGAAAGAAAAGCATAAATGAACAACCATGTTCTTGGGGATGGGATGACTGCTAGAGAAAGCTACCTCTGTCCAACAGCTTCTGGACTTGAGTGCTAAGTCTATATATCAGGAATAACTTTGCTGAAGTCAGGGAAACTAGATAAGTCTTCTCCGGTAGTGCCAGGATAGATGGCTCCAGGACACATTCAGTGGAAGAGGAGGAAAATTCCAGTCTCTTACTTAAGAGCTGCTTGACCTTTGCTTGTACTATATTACAGAGGCCTCAGAAACAATAGAGCCACAGCAGAAGACATTGCTCAATATTACCAACACTATGTAATGAAGAAAGGGCTGCAGAAGAATTTCATATGTGGCACTGTTGTGACCTCTGTGAGGAAAGTGAGTGCAGACAGCATCTCCAACCATGCCCAGAAAGATCACCAGGAGAATAGTGACTCACTCTGGAACTCCAATGAACAAAGTACAGAGGTCTTTCAGGTGGATGGATTTTTCAAAACTGTGGAAGGTGATAAAGAGCCCTTCTCCATCCATGCAGAGAATGTGGTCTTAGCTACAGGAACATACGATAGTCCTACCTGGCTCGGGGTCAAGGGAGAAAACCTTTCCTATGTCCACCACCAGCTGTCTGCCCTAGAAGAAGCAGTGAAGAACAACAGCGTTGGCATCATGACAGATCCAGTCTTGATTGTAGGTTCTGGTCTGACAGCTGCTGATGCAATTCTCTTTGCTCACCATTGCAATATTCCAGTAATACATGTTTTTAGAAGGCGAGTCAGTGATCCAGGTCTTATTTTTAACCAGCTCCCCAAAATGATGTATCCTGAATACCACAAAGTCCATCAGATGATGAAAGAACAGACAGCTGCTTGTGCTGGACCTTATGAGTGTTATGTTAGCCTTCCTGAACATCACGTGCTATCCTTTGGCAAGGACAAGAAATGTATCATTCAAGACAAGAATGGCTGTCAGAAAGCTTATGACATTTCCATGGCTCTTGTTCTAACTGGCTCAAACCCCAACCTCTCCTTTCTGCCAAATAATGGCATTGACTTGGCTATGAACGGTGACAAACCAGTCAATCCCAAGAGGAATCCCATAGATGTTGATCCATTCACCTACGAATGCGCTCAGGAGAAAGGGCTCTATGCTCTGGGACCTCTCGCAGGAGATAACTTTGTACGCTTCGTGCAGGGAGGGGCTCTGGCTGTTGCCAGCTCTCTGTTAAAGAAAGCTAACAAAAATCCCCCCTAACAAAAACCCCCATCCCTGTACTAACTGCATCTGAATGGGTTAGTGCTCTTTCCATAGGGAAGCAGGTCATCTGATTTGTACATCCTCAAATCTAAAGTTCGCTCTGGGTATTCTCCAAGGTTATACAGAAAGTTAGTAAGTTGCTGCTGAGTTATTTGAGAAGGTTGTCACTAAATACAGAGTGGGTTTCACACACAGCAGAATCTTCAATTCCTGGGACTTCAGCTCCTTTTCTGCATAGCTGTGCACTGTTCCTGGGACTGAATCTTATGCCTGGAAAAGCAGGGGGCAAGGCAGGGATTGCCTTTCTATCCAAAACCCTCCAGGTGACTGAAAATTGAATTGAGGAACAATTGTTAATTATTTTCAAGACAGCAGGTTCACAATCCTTTGTCTGTTGGTGTCTTAGAATGCTTTTTCATAAAACCAAGTAAGCTGACCTGGTTTTATTTGCTCCTGTGATTTGGCTGTATGTTCTCATTAGGCCAGAACTCACTGCCAGGTGCAGGTACCTCTCTGGCACCTGAAGTGCTACTGTGCAAAGGAAAACTGACATGGAAACATTTGAAACTGTATTGTCTCACTGACACCAGCTACATGAAATATTTTTTTTAAATCAAGGGATTACTGTCATGGGTTTTCCCCCTTCCTGAGAAGGAACGGTAATGATTTACAAACACTTGGTTTGCCATCTTGCAGCTTTCTACCTTCTGAATACTAAACTGCGATAGCCAAATTCTTGGCAGCTGCTGTAGAGACGAGCAGAACGAAAGGGGAGCTACTGGTCTGTCTTGTAACTGCCCAGGTACTGTAGGGGCCTCTGCTGCACAGAGTATTTTGGAAAGGTGCAATATGTTATATATTGGGTGAATTTCTATTGTATTATGATTTTTTAAAAACTATGTTAGTTGTATAAGGGGGAAATGGCACAGTCACTTTTTGATAGCTTTATGGTATATATCTCAACTTTTTATACTGTTTTTCTGAAGATTTTTATTGGCAGAATATTTTGTTACAGTCTTTCAGTCAGTGTTCTGAATGAGCTGGGGTAGATGGGAATGATGCCTTATGTTGCCAACAGTTGTCGAAAGACCTGCAGGGCCTTTCATACTTCTTAGAGGGAAAATTGCAGTCATAGCTCGTCTTATTTGATATAAAGACAGGCTCTGCTCCCTGTGCTGCACTAAAACTCACTGAGAAGCTTGTCTGTGATGTTGATGTATTACACCTGAATATTTTTCCCACTGACTATTCTTGTATGAAACTTCTCAATAAAGTGATTTCACACTTAGCCTGTGTTTGTTTTAATTCTAAATTTCTGATACAGAGAAGATCTAATGAACATTTCATCATTTTACCATCTTTCTTATTGAGAATTGTAGGGTATTCCTAAATAAACTCTAGTTGAAGTGTCCCCATAGTAACTTTTCTACTGCCTCTTTGTTTGGTGGGGTTTTTTATTACACTGCTCTGAGAAGAGTTTAGTTCAATGTGTTAAAACATCAATATTCATAAATTTCTGGAGGCTGAGACTGATGGTCCCTCGGTATTTTGTGAGCACAGAAATGTGAAGGGACTGAGTACCCTGGTCTGTGTCAACACTCACTGCCAGAGGGGTGGCAATGCCCCCAGGGGTCTCCTCAGCAGCATTGCTCTGTATGAGCTAGTACTTTTTCTCCTGACTCTGTTATCCTGGCAATATGGGTATTCCTGAGTAGGAATAATGTGTTTCTGTGGTCTTCTGCAGCTAACCTTTGCTAGAAATAAGTTCAGTGATCAATGTTCATCTCTATAAAAATACTGGTTTTAATGGGATCTTCCTGCCTCAAAAGCAAATGAAGTGGAGAACAAGAGCCAAAGAGCATCTGAAAAAAAAAGGGGGCATTGGAGTGCACTGGAAATGATGGCAGAGTATTGGTGTCAAGTGAAATGCTGCCCTACCCCTCACTGAGATCAAAGTCTCCGAGTTCATGCCGATCATTCCTGTATTCCATATTGCGCTATGGTGAACTAATTTGCCCTGCACGGGAGAGCTCCTAACTAGGTCAACAGCGTGAGCCTCTGTCGGGGGAACTTGGCTGTGTGTGTTTTAAATAGCCACCTTTCCTGCTCAAGAGGGATGAGCTAATTGCCTGCCCTGTGTAGGACCAGAAAGGGAAATGGTTTTTAACAACTGATGCTTAGAAAATATCCTCCATTCTGCCCCGGAGGGATATCAAAGCAAAGGACCTCAGTAGCAGAAGTGGTGGTGAAGTCATCAACAGCAGGTCCTCAGGGCAAGGTTGTGCACTGCTAATCCGAGCTGTCATTTTGTTCTCTGTATCCAGGGAAGCAACTAGGAATTATTGTTCCAAAACAATCAGCTGTGAGAGTCAACAGATACCGCTTTGTTGTGTGTGGAATTCATCCGAGCATTATAACCTTGACCTACGGCATGTGATGGGATCGGGAATAAAACCCATCTCCTCCTGGGCCCTCTGCACAAACACACTGCCCGTGATGGTGACTCAGCTTTGTCATGTGACATTGAATGCTTTCACCCCCATTTCCATTGTTGCACTCAAGGCCAGCCTGGAGGGTGCCCTGGGAGTCAGCTGGATATTTAACCTCAGAGACCACTCTGCCTCCTTTCTGTCCCCTGCAAGTCATTTGGTGCCCTCTCTGTGCTGCCCAGTGGGAACCGTCTGCAGCCACAGGGAAGCCATCAGCAACTCCCTGCTCAGCTCAGTTTGGATAGAGCAGGGATGGTTTCTCATACAGAGCTCTGGCTGCCCCTAAGAGGTCCATCACTCCACAACAAGAGCTCCCTCTCAGTCCCCCATTCTCTTTCCTTCATCACTCCTCAGCCTCCTTTGGTCCCCAGTTGTGTGTGGTTGCAGAACAAGCTCCTGAATTCTGGTGGTACTTGCCAGGAACAATGGGAAATTATGTCCCCAGAACCAAAACAAAGGTTTGAAGCTTACCAACAAGACACTGAAGAAGTTTTCTGATTTTATTGTGCTTGCGAGTCCTTGCAGTCAAGGCTGGTGTGTTTTAAATAAACTCACCTGCAGGTGTGGCAGAACTGACTGTACAAGTCTAAACTCAGGTACCTTTTATTACGCAATTAATGTACAAACTTACTGCTTCTGCTTTTTGCTTGGGTTGAAGGTCTTATGAGATGTCAGAGCATGTTCATTGTGAGCTTTTGCTTTGTAAGTGAAGGGATGGGTAGTTTCTTTTTAAAAGCAGCCATCTTTTAGTTATCACCTGAATTAAAATTATCTCAGTACAATAGTCTTGGGAACCCCTTTGGTTATTCAGCATTCACTTTTTTGGCTGCACTTCAATCTTTGAGCATGGGTCTAAACCCAGCCACATCTAGTCCAGACCACTCTATTTAAAAGGTCTACAGAGCATTACAATATATTGCAAGCCTAAGTCTTAGCTTTCTAAGAGCCCCTAGGGAGCTGTCAGGCTGTTGCAGACTGGTGCTTTAAATTAACCTGCTTTATTTGTGAAATACAGATATTTGTGGGCAGGCCAGCAGCCAGGACATCACTGCTGACTGACAGCTGATGACGTCATGCTAAGCTGCTTGTAACTGGGGGCACCTGGGGAGTGGAGGGTGTGTGGGGGTCTTGTAGCAGAGTGGTTTCCAGTGGAACCAAGCCTGGCAGCTCCAGGGAGAAAATATCTTATTTCCAGGCCTCCGAAGCAAGCCATGAAGGTTGAAAAGGTCCTGGCTAGAGAGTGGCTAAGTGAGAAGGAAGAAAAAGGAGGGCAAATTTTGTTGCTGTTGTTGGCTGGGTCCTGCCTTCTGCCAGAACCTGGAAAGCTGCATAGATCCAATATCTAGGAAAAGTTTCCTTCGCCATTCATAGGGAGAAGCCCTGAGGGCCAGGACAAAAACTGGATCCTCTGCTGTGCAGCTCCCAGACAGAGATTCTGCCCTGGCACAAGAAGGTTTTTCTGCCTTTGGCTGGATGAACACGCCCTTCTGCTCCATATGGACATCTGTGTTACAGAACTTGGCTCAGAGAAGGAGCTACAAATGTATTGAGTTACAGGAGTGGAGCAGACGGCTCTCATGAACTTCTTGTGAAGGAAGCAGAGTGGATTTTGTTTTCCAGGCCCATTTTTTTCTTGTTGCTTTAATTTCTTGGAAGTGCTGATGAAAGTTCTCCATGATTTTGTGTCTACAGCACAGTAAGCTGGAAACAAGGGAAAGGAGGGGAATCCCAAGGCAGGCAGCCCCCATGCACAGGCAGGATGGCCCTGCTCCATAACCAGCATTAGTGCCAGCAGGGAATCCTGGTTTGGACGCTGAAAGCACTATTTATTCAAGACATTTACTCTGCAGGTGAATATCCACATCTCGGTCTCACTGGAAGTGAAGGGCCTGGGGAAATAACTACAGAACCACCTTTACAAACTGGGATGCCACTACAAAGGGCTGCAGTTGTAATGGCCCATTTGGCTACAGCTTTAGGTCAGGGCCAGGTCAGAGGGGCTTTGCTCGGTGAAATAGCAGCCAACTGCAAGCTGGGAATGAAGGGACAGTTCAACAGGGGTTGTGAGCGTGTAAAGTTACTACTGATGACAAAGTGCTGATTTGGGGATATTACACTGGGTAAGTTTCCAAATTTGAGTTCTGCTTTTATAGCCCACTGAATCCTTTGCCTGGCAGGCAAATTTTAACCAAAGAACAAGCAGAGGGCAGGATGGAATCGTTCCTTTAATGGCAAATAAACAGAAAATAGGCAGAGCTGTTCCTTTTTTATGAGACCACAGACACAGTTTTAGGCCTAAAACATTCTTTCTTTTTGAGAGCCAGCCCAGTGGAGCAAACCTCATTTGCAACTTGGCATTAACACCCGAGTTATCCAGCATTACCGTAACTTGGAGTCAGCAGAGGTCTCAGAGGCATAGATAGCTTTCAAAGCTAATAAACCAACCAATAGATCTTTCTACTGAAAAACCCAGAGAATTTTTATGCCAGAAAAAAAGTCCCTGGTGTTTTCCCTGGGGTAATAAACAGACTTTTCAGCTTAAACATTAAGGTCTAGCAAAAACAAGCAAATGACAAAGTGATGGGACGCTGAATGCAGATGCCTCAGTGACTGCAGTGCCAAGAGCATTGCAGGCTGTGCCAGATACAGCCCATCCCTGGCAGGGCATCCTCCTTGGGGACCAACAGGGACACAGGGACTGCACAGCCTTGTTCAGCTGGGAGGAACAGGGGTATGTATAATGGACACTGTGACACAGAGAAGGATGAGAGGTTTGTCTTCTCAAGCTGCAATTGTGGCTGCAGATAAGATGAACGAGTCCAGTTGCAAAGGTTAACGTAGCAGTGTTGTTTCTAAGCAAATTTGAATCGCTGGAAAGTTTGTGCCATGTGAATCCCTCGTGCTGTGTAGCTGAGTTTTCTTTTTCTTCTTTTTTTTTTTCCCCCTCTAATCTGGTTGCTGGGATGCCAGAGGTGGATTTACTGCTTTATCAAACCACAGCCTGGGAAAAGAAGCAGTGCCAGCAGGCGCTGACATGTCCTGGCTCAGGGCTAGAGGGATTTCACAGCTGATGCTGCTGAACAGCTTTGTGGGTGGAATGTGCTGTGGGCTCACTCCCAGGATGGTGGTGGGGGACAGCCCTGTCTAGAGCTGGCAGCCCTCCCCAGGGCATATGTGGGTGTCTGCATGGGTATGTGGGCTGTGCAAATGGGAGAGGTTTGGCAGGGTCTCACCCTGCAAGTGGAAAATCCAAGGAAGGGGAAACCGGAGATGCAGGGTATCCACTCCCCAGCTTCCCTGCAGCAAGTTGGGAAGGTCGGTGTCAGCATGGCTGGAAAGACAGAGCCAGGCCTGGGCACGGAGCTGAAAGCTTGATTCCAAGCTCAGATGTTGCAATCCAAGTTTTCCCTGAGCCCTTTCCAGCACCCGTTTGCCAAACACCCTTTGGACTTGCTGGAGCATCTTTCCTGTAAATCCTGCTCTTGTCACGGAATCTGTGCCTGGGAAATTAAGGTGATTAATAAATAGGACACATGAGCAGTGAGAGGGAAGGGTAGCATTTCATATGAATGAATGACGGGTGATTGACACTGCCTAAAGTAACCTACTTGCAAAAACATACCTCGTGTCCTGCGTTGCACGTTACTGAAGTCTGAGCAAGAGATTTCTCGGCAGGGTGAATAACTGGCACTGGTTTTGCTGGCTGGAATATCACTAGGATGGCTTAAGGCAGCACGTTAAAGCATGCAGGATGCAACCTCTGCAATATACTGACCTGATGAAATGTGCAACAGTAAGAAGGTTTTCTCCCCTGAAAACAAAATTTTTTAAATCCTTCCTTCGTTTTATATAGAGGGGAAAGTAAGACCTTTGGAAATTTTTCACTAGAAATAGAGATAGAAAGAATTTGATCAGGGAGTTGTAGCAGAGCCTCAGATGCTGCAGTGAACGCTGTAACCTCTGGGATTTTATGGTGGGTTTTGGTTCCCTTTTGGGCTACCCCTTCCATCTCAAGGCTGAGAGAAATTTCAGAATTGATTTCTTTCCCTGCAGAATTCTAGGTTTGCTAAACTGTTGTTTTTAAGAAGCACAGGCAGTTCCCAGGCAGTGCTGCAGAGATTTGCAGCAACCACTCATACCGAATTATACTGAAGGCGACTGTCATCCTGAGATTGATAAAGTTCACACTCCTGAATATGTAAATATTTACATTAATATTTTTCAGGAAGATACAGAAACAAGAGTCTGAGAAAAAGATCAAGTTATATAAACAAATGTTTTCTGTCTGATGTAACACTCCAAATACCTCATCCACTGAGTAATCTGGATATGACATAACAGGGGAGCTGGACGAGAGCAGGCCAAGTGAAATGTTCTCATCCTAAAACAAAGGAAAACAGATCAAAGAGAGGTAAAATTGCCTGTTCCCAGGCTGCCTGTCCCCTGTGACCTTCCTTGTGCTCTGTTACATCCATTTCCACCGAAAGGCTTTTTTTGGTCTTCCTTTAACAACGTAATGGATACCCCTCTGTCCCGCTGGGAAAAGGCTGTGCAGAGGAAGTGATGCGGCTCTGCTGGAGCAGATCCCCATTTGCAAGCAGAGCATGTGCCACTTTCCCAGCGTGAGGTCATGAAAACTACAGGGCTTTGAAAGCAATCCCGCAGCTAAAACAATAAAGTCTTACTCTGGTAGAATATCATTATGGATGACCCATCTTTTCCTCATGTGTGCGATTCCAACAGTCTTTGGATACTGCTCTGATAAGAGAAGAGGAAATGCACAGGATAAAAGTGTTCATTCTGTTAAGAGCTGAATGACTGACCACCACATTCTGACTCTTCCTGAGGATAGAAGGTCCCAATGACCCCTCCTCAGTGAAAGAAATAATGCTAAGCATTTTCCATACAGAAATATAACTTCCATATTTTTTGATTCTGTAATACATGGATTTGTCAGGATGATATTTCATGAATTATTTACTACTTTGAAGTTTATATTATATGGAAAAGGCTCAGCCAGCTGTACAGTCCATTTGACCATATCTTGAAACTTATCTGGATGTGTTGGGGTTTTTTGATTTTCTGACCTGTCTTACAATTACAAATGGGAATTACATTCTTAATGAACAGTCAATCCTAGAAAATCTGATTGCCAGCCAAGATTGGCTTAGAAATCCTTACAGTGGCCACCCCAACTGCGAGAAGGATTCAATGTGTCCTAGTGATGGGCAGTGCCTGGTACAGCAAATAGGGTTGTCCAGAACAGGGAGATGAAAGAAAATCTGTAACAGGGAGGTAAAGATGTAAAAGGCCAAAAGAGGACAAGCCTGAAGAAAATGAACTGTTTGAGGAAACTTCCTTGGGCTGAGGCTGGAGGATCTACAGCTGTAGCAGGGCAGGGTGCTGGGACTCCTGGCCCTGCAGCCAGTGAAGGCTGTTTGGAAGCTGCTTCCACACACAGCTCTGCTGCTGCTGAGGCAAAAACCAGCTGGGCATGGGCTGCATATTGCTTGCTCTCCTTTGGGTGAGAAGCACAGCACATTACTGGAGGAGTAGTGGTATTACTACAAGGAGCTGGGAAGTGACGTTGCTTTTAATTAATGGTGGCCATGCTCTAAGGATGCTTAAATGCCCTTCCCTAACACCATGTGTCACTTGGATGAAGCTGATCCCTGCTGTACTGTTAGTCTGGGAAGGGCAGATATTTGGGGAAATATGTGCTGGAGAGGCAGTGATTTACTCATATGTAAAGGTGGTGTGTGCAAGCAGGCCTTGGTGGAAGGCACAGGTGCCTTTCCCTTTCTAGATCTTCTCTCTGTTTTCAGCTATTGTAAACCTGAGTTACACCAAGACCTGCTTCAGCACAGGGCACAGAGGAGTGTCCTCGTGCACAGCCTGGCATTTATGGCAACCTGGCACTGAGCTCCAGTCCCTGGCCAGCCTCACCTCCTTACCTGACTGCAAACACAAAATTGTCCTGGTGCAAGCTGGTGCTTGTATTCCGGTAAATATTAATGGAAATCACTGTTTATTTACGGAAGGAACGGCCCCAGATATGGCCTTCTGGCAGTATCTAAGCCAGCTGTCAGAGCTGGAGGGCACTGCCCATTCTTTCAGGCATTTTGTGGTTGATACTGGGCTAGGCTGTTACCCAAGCACATTGTATTGGGAGGGTTGTGTATGGTGTTGGCAGGGAAACCATCACAAGACTGAGCACGGACAGCATGCCATTCAGAAGGATGAATACATGATGGCAACACATTGTCATAACCCCATCCCCAAAAGTCTGTGAGAAAACCTCTTGGCAGGTGAACTCAGAAACATACAGGACTGTTGTGTTAGCCACATTTGTATTTTACCTTGAAAATGGAGCATTCAGCAGTTTTTTTGCAGCCTGCCAAACATGTGAGCATTGGTGTCTGTGGTGGGGGGTGTAGGAAGCACTTCTGCTGTCAGAGATGTTGTGACTGCCAGCACAGAGCTTGCCTCCATAATAGAATATGAATAAGAGTGATAAAATAGGACTGGGGAAAGGGATGGGTCAATAACCCAGCAACACCCACATAGCCATTTTCCAAAACTGTAGAATTATCACAGAATCCTTGAATGGCTTGGGTTGGAAGGGACTTAAAAAATTGTCCAGTTCCAACCCCCCCTGCTATGGGGAGGGACACCTCCCACTAGACCAGGTTTCTCAAAGTCCCATCCAACCTGGCCTTGACTGCTTCCAGGGATGAGACATCCAGAGCTTCTCTGGTAACATGTGCTAGTGCCTCACCATGCTCGAAGGGAATAACATACCATCTAATATCCAATCCTAATAACCCAATAACCAATCTAACCCTGCCCTCTGTCAGTTTGAAGACATTCCCCTTTGTTCTATCGCTTCATTCCTTTGCCCAAAGTCCCTCTCCAGTTCTCTTGGAGCCCCTTCAGGTACTGGAAGGTGATTTAATGTCTCCTTGGAGCCTTCTCCTCTCTAGGCTGAACAACCCCCAACTCTCTTAGCCTGTCCCCACAGCAGAGATGCTCCAGCCCTCTCATCATCTTTGTGGTCTTCTCTGGACTGTCTTCAGCAGGTCCACGTCCTTCTTAAGTTAGTGGCCCCAGCCGGCTGCCTGGAGGGACTTTTCCCCAGCTGGTTCAGGACTGTGACATGTGGCATTTTAATTCCAACCAAATGACTCTGACATCTGTGGATACTTTATCTCCCCAGCCCCTGAATTTCCTAGCAACGAGATTAGTCCCAGCAACACACAGTCCCTGCAGCCATGCCAGCCCAGCTGGGCCCTCTTGAAGGTCCCACAGGTGTCTGGGTGCTTTTCACCACACTTTGTGTCCTCTACCAGTCCCACTCTACCTCTCTCCACATCAACAATCCCAGTGTCCTCCAAGCTGCTGGCTCACTGGGATGGAACATGCCTGCTCCTCTCAGGGTTGGTTGTTGGGAGACTCATATCTTCCTGCTGGAATCAAAGTCTTCATGTAATTTATGTTTACAATGGGCCATTGAGGTGTACCCTGAAATTCTGTAAGATAAACAACTCTGGAATTTTTTTTTACAAGTTTAAGACTGACAGCTAGGAATACTTCACAGCCATAAAGAATATCTAGCACAACAGGACTGTTGCACTGATAGTCTTCTGCTGGCAGTGGAATGGTTTTCAAATATAGAACGGGCTTCTGGAATCACTTACCCTAATCCTGGAGCCAAAGGTGAAGCAATAAATGTGCTGTGACTCAGAGTGCGCACCTGGTAGAGAAACCCTCAGAAATATTACTGGAAGGCAGCAGATTTATTCTGGACACAGCAGGTGAGGTGCACTGAGGGAATCCCTGTAAAATTCCTCAGAAATTAAGGGAATCAAAATGAGGAGCCAAAACAACCCATGGATGCAACCCATAAGCATTGTTTTCTCTGCCAGGAAGAAAAACAGAGGTTCAGGGAGTTTGTCTCATTGTAATTTAAGATTTCTCTATTTCTGCAGTCATGGACACAGGCTTTACTCTGCTATTTAATATAGCCACTCTTCACAAATCTAAAGAGACACCTGAAGAAAACTGCTGGTAGATGTGTCAGCAGGGAGCCTTGTGTCCTTGTTCCTGAACTCCTGCCCAATGTTCACACTTCCTGCGTGTCCATCCTGAGAACTGGGCTTCTACCATGTGAGAATCAGTGCTAAGGAACCCCATAAAGAAATGCCTCCAGATGTCTATCACTTGTGAGGGAGGAATGTTTTCTCTGGAAATTTGTGCCTGGGATCCTTGAGAGATGTTGTTCTCTGCTGGTCTGAGGGCTCTGCACATTGGCCTGGCAGCAGGAGCAGACAGCCCAGGCTTTGCCAGTGATGCTCAAGGCATTTGCCCAGAAACAACGTGGAGATCTCCACCATGATAATTCAGACATGATATTACGTAATTATCTGGGTATGGGCTGTGCAGACATGTTTTCAAGGAGATGATGAGCTGTCATGTCAATCCTGAAGCACCAATCTGGACTTGCAGAGTGGTAAAGCTGTTAGAACAGGTTTTGCTGGGAAAGAGTTTCAGGCTTCTGAGGATGTGATTCAAATCCCAATTAAAAGGATCAAACCTGTGTGTGTGACTCAGGATGCAGTTGACAGTGGGAAGGTCAGAGCTGGGATCTTTCATTTTGATACAGAGATGACAGGTGGGATGGGGGAGGACAGATGGGTGCCCAGGGGTGTTGGGATGTCACATAAGGTTTTGTGCAAGCAGGGCAGCACTGAGACCAGGGTAGTAAACTCACTAAAAATGTGATTTTCAGGGGGCCTAAAGTTATACATAAGCTTGTGCCAATTTTGTGAATAGCTAAGGATTTTTAAAACTTCCAAAGACAGAGGGGAAGTCAACTAAAACAATGCTGATGCATTCAATTAAAACCTATTTAAAACAATATTTAAAGCACATTATGCTGCAAGGTCTGATTGGAAACAGGCTTGCAACCCTCCCTGAGGTCACCCCGTGTCTCTTCCACAGCAGCACAGCTCCCTCTCCTGACTGCAGAGCTCCCCAGCCCCCAGACAAGTGGGTTGTTGCGTTCACTGTGAGACAGGTTCAGTTCTGCAGAGAAACGTCCTTTAAAGCATGAAGGGATCCATCCCTACCTGCAGGGATGGGCTAGCTTAAGACATCTCAAATCTGTAATTATTTCAGATTCTCTGTTGAATTGTGTGGCCCAGTGAGACCTTCTCTATCTCCAGCTGTCTTCTCCGAGTCTCATTTACAGAAAATCTCTGTTTTCCAGAATGAGGGCTGCTGCCTAGGGAAGCAGGTATTGGGCAGGGGAATCTGCTGGCAGCACCTCAGTGTCATGAGTTTCTGATCTTGGCTGCAGAGAGTGGTTGCTCTTTGCTGGGTCACTGCCCTCCCTGCTGCCATCGTGTGTCCTGGGGCTCTGCAGGGACATCAGCAGAACAGCTATCAGACAAACATGCATTGTGTCTAAATGGTTTGTGCATCCACATGTCAATCTGCGATGCTTTGACTTTTTGGCTCCACAAAATTTTTTGGACATCTTGTTTGTCCACCTTCCTCAACTTCAAGAGCTTGGATTACCCTCAGGTATATGGTATTTCTGCTTGTACAAGGGCTTGATAAGACCTGTTTGTGTTACCCAAGCAGGTTTAACACACCAGCTTGGCCATGAATAGCTTTGTTGGGAGCATGTCCTTTGAAAGCAAGATTAGTTTCTTATTCTGCAAACTGTGTGGTCAGCTCCATCCCCAAATACAGCAGTCAGGTAGGATGCTGGAGCTGAGAGGCTCACAGAACAGAGAGAGGAGCAGAAAGGTGGGTACTACAAGAGAAGGATGACACAGCTCTCCCATTGGAATCAGCTGTGCCGTGTCACCTGCATTACCATGTGAGCTGTGCTTGCCAAAGCCCAGCTGGGGAAACAGCCCAAAGCTCAGACTGGACTTGTCAGAGGAGTTGTGTTTCAGGCACCGGGGCATGGGCTGTTGAGGAGCTCCAGCTTGTGAAACAAAGCCCCAGATGTCACAGACACCGAAAAGCATGTCAGAGCCTCACAGTGACGCTCCCATGGGGACCCTACTTTCTGGAACACCGCTGGTGCTGGACTGTTGCTGCAAGGAGATAAGCCACCAGCAGAAGACACGGTGCTGTAGCCCTGAGCCTCCTTGCAGCCTCAGCATCAGGCACTAGATGTCCTTGCATTCCGTGCTGTGGGTGGCAGCCTCCAGAGCTGCACAGGCTGCAGGTGGTACATTTCCATAAGGGTGACAACCACTGGATGAAGGTGGCCCTTTTCCAGCTCTGGCCTTATGGTACAGAAGGGAACTTGTGGGGAAAAGGCACTTGCTGCACTGCTCATCTTCATGCACCCCTGAGGATGCAAAGCTGGGATCTGCCTCGCTCATGGGCGTCTTTGTCCATGAGATCCCAGCAAGCTTTCATCCATGAGCATCCCAGCACCTGCAGCTCAAAGTCACTTCTTGGTGATCCCATTAAATTATTTCAAGAGCAGCCCTTTGTTGTGAGAAATCGATATCTGCCCTTCGGGCCTGTTGATGTCTCAGTGAAACGCATTAAATTACATGAGTTTGATCCCAAAGTGGCAAACACAGAAGCATTTTAAAATAGCTTCACAGCCAGAAAACCCAATAACATGCTCAAAAAGTGATTTTTTTGTGTGTGTCCAGCAGTGAGTGGGACTGGAGAAATGGAAGATGTTACTCTCCCAAACTCTTGGTGAATAATTACTGGAGCAGTGTAAGATATAAATAATTTCCTCACTTCTGTCACTTCGAGGACAGAAAATAAGGACAAATAAAATACTGCTGTGAGCAAAATGAATGTGCCTGGTGCTTGAGCAGTGAGCAGCAAGCAGCAGACTTTGAGTGTGTTTCTAAAATGATGGTCTGTACCTGAAAGACCAGTTCAGTTGGAGTTGCAGGGAGTGTCCTTCGGGGAGCACCCGACAGGCCTCTCCCCCAGCCATCGGTGTGCACTGCCATGTGCTTACCCTGGACCTCAGTTACCACACGTGCCTGTGGCACTGATCCCTTGCCCTGGGGATCCCATGGCCACCTGTGCAGGTAAATACAGCAGCAAACCCTGGAGCCAGGGGAAACCTCTGGTACTGGCTGTCCCCAGAGTGGCTGAGGCAGCTGCTCAAGCGGTCCCTGAGAGTCAGCACAGCAGGTCAGACTCAGCATTCCCATGTGCAACCCTTCCTTCAGACACCTGGAGAGCAGGTTTGGGGGTTCCCAGTCTCGGCTCCAGTGAGGTGCTGGGTTGTGTGAAGCAAGCCTAGCCTGTGGGTTTGGTCTCTCTCAGCACAGGTTCTGTGCCAAAGTCACTCCCGTCCTGCGGTTTCAGCATCCCTTTGAGGACAGAGAGCAATGCCACAGGCAAAGGAATACTCTGGCAGGTTTCATGCCCTTCTGAATAATTTCCATGTGTTCATAGCTTTAGCCACAGGATAAATATGTTAAGAATAAGAAAGATCTATATTTTACCTCTCTAAACTGAGCTTCCCCTGGGGCAGCTCTTGGCCTGTGTCCTGCCATGCCCTGGCTGCCCCCTGTGCCCCTGCATGGGCTCTCACCGAGGGGTTTCGCCATCCTGCCTGTATTGGATACCCCAGAGAGAGTCCCACTTACTTTGAAAGCTGTCAGATTTTACTCTCTGAGCACTAATTAACTGTATCTATTGTCAGAAATAAACTGGGGAGATCTTCTTCCCTCACACAAATGCAACCAGAGATTATATCTGCTGGGCAAAGGAGGAAATTACTTTAGAAATTAATTACAAAGGGTATGAGCAATGGGACAAGTGCCAGTCCCTCCCTCCCCACTCTTGCTATGAAGAAGCTTGATAGCTTTAATCTCAACACATTTGCAGACACATTTTGACCATTAAAACAGTGTAAATTATCAGTTTTATGTTGCAATTGGGGAGGTCTGTTATAGAGAGGCAATATTTTATTTAGGTGCAATAACTTAAATGTATTTTTTAATCAGTGGCCATGACAACACATAGGCTTAGAAATCTGAAAGTCTGAAATTCCCCATTTCCATGCTTTTTATCCTGTTATATATGATCTGAAGTGAGGTGTACAGGACAAAAGAAACAAAGGGTAAATATGAAAGAACATCAGAAATGTGTTAGCTTATTCCAAGTGCTTATTCCTAATGCTGCAGGTGTTTTCTTTGATGGTGAGGTTAGTCCCTATAATTCCCCTTTACCAGATTTCCCAGATACCTGTGCCTTTGGGATCAGGACCAGCAATAACCAGCACTCTTTAACTGCACCTTGTTTCCTATTGTAGCATTGGGTGGGCTGAGTAATTCCTCAGAAAAACCCTCAGAAAAACCCTCAATAAAACTGAGGCTCTTTCACCTTGTGCTGGACCTGCCTGATTCCCCCTTGGCTGCAATGCTGGTCCTGGAGCAGGAAGGGATTTGGGGATGCAGAAGTGTTTGAGAAGACGAGTTTTTGTCTCATCAGGGTAACTGTAGTTGGAAGATGCTCTGGAGGTATTTAAAGTCTAAGACTACATTTTGTCTTAAAACAAGAATTTAGCTTTGTAAGCTCAATCCCACATAAAATGGTGCATTTGAACCTTAGTGCTATCCCTGATTGTAGGGCCTGGAGCAGAAGCTCCTGGTCCCAGTGACTGGGTGGACTCAACACTTTATTAGTGGTGTGGGAGAGCTGTGTTTCCCAAACCATGAGCTCTGCCCTCCTCAACTTGGAGAGGGGAGGTGGTTTGTTGTGTTTTTAGAAGTTAACACATATTGCATGTGGATGTGGTTTCTCTGGATCTTCTTCAGTTCAGACTGGTGAGTTATCTTGGTGCCATTGGCTGTGTGGCATTTTCAAGCTGGGGTATAAAGTGTGATAAAATCACCTGATGATTACATGCTGCATTACAATAAACAGAAATTAATACAGGGACTAAAGTGTCATTTCAGCCTCCAGGCTGGGCAGGCAAGGTTGCTCTGCTTGATTCCCATCTCTGTGACAGGGTTGCCATTTCCTCTTCTTGGCATTAACTGTTGGATTCACCTCAATCCCTCAGTCATTAGCAAATATTAGTAAGTCCTATGTGACATTTTGCACCAAGCAAGGCTGCAGGTCCTGCCTGTTGGAAGTTTTTGATTAAATAAAGCTGCCTGCTGTGTGCAGAGGGGCAGCGGGGAGAAGGCAGAATTCAAAGGGGAGATGAAAGCTGCTGCCTCTGCCTGCTATGCCAGAGTGTGGGCTCTGTCTTGGACCCTTCCTTCAGAGAAGCCCTTGGGATTGTGATATGGCCTCTCATCTGAAATTACAGCACATGGTTTGATCTCCTGCTCTAACAGCATTTCCAGAAGTGGCTGGAAAATACTGAGTATAGTGCCTGAATAAGCCCCAAATGAAAGATGAGCTCCACATTCACCAGGCAGGAAAAACTGTTGTGTGGCAGTCAGACTTGTAACTGGAATGGCAACAGCCTTTTTTGAGATCTCAGAGTTTCTGAACTTGGGGCTGAGGGTCAGGAAAAATAGTTATGAAACTCTGCCAGCTTTTGAAAACCTTCCTGTCCTACCGACCCCTCATTTATCAGACTGTAGTGGTCTGGGACTGTGTGAGTGTCTGGCTGGAGCAGCAGTGGGAGGCTCACTGTTAAATGTCAGGCAGGAGAAGGTGGAGCTGCAGCTGCTGCCTCCTTTGCCCCACAGCTCACCCTTACACTGCGGGCAGGGGCTGAGCTCCGCCTGCAGCACAGCGTAGGAAGCAAAATGACACCGGGGCAGCGGAGGGGACAGTGGCTGTGCTGCATGCTGGGCTCTGCTGCTGCTGGGCACTGCATGGCCTGACCACTCTGAGTCTATCAAGACCAGTAATTAATGCTTGCTGCTTTCCCAGGGAAGCCCTTTGCCTGGATTTGTCCGTGCTTTTTTTGTTGTATTCTCTCCATTGTCTCCTAGTTATTCCTATACCACTCAGCATCTGCATTATGTCTAAAGCTTCCAGGGCAACCAGTGGCTGCTGCTGGTGCTGCTCTCTCCACCTTTAATGGAAGGGCAATAAGTGTGCTTGATGCCTGGGAGCTGCAGCTGAAGAGGCAGGTGGATGTTCTCAGCAGGGAGAGCCCTGATGTCTCCAGTTCTCTGTCGCTGGTTTGGTTTCTCCTTTTGGCCCTGGCTAATGGCTGTTTGCTGGGTCCTGGTCAGTGCCACAACCAGCAGCCCAGGACGGTGGGAGAGGTTGGCAAAGTCCTGATGCCTTGGCTGCAGTTGTGTTTATTTTCACAGGACAGAGTATCCTGTCTCCCTTGGCAAGAAGCAGGGGATGAGTTTTGGCACACAGAGCAAAATGCAAGGTCTGTGTCTCCGCCCTCCCCCTTGGCTGGGGTGTGACATGGGCTGGCACCAGCCTGAGCACATACCTTGAGGGTTCCTCAGTTTCCTCACCTGAATCAGTCTTTGACAGTTTTTCCTCAAAGGAAGACTTAAGTTCACAGAAACTTGGAAATAGCCCCAAGCAACACAACCCAGTGCAAATGCCTGACTTCTTCCTAATTGCTGAAACTTACTCTATCTAGATCCACTTAGGAGGAAAAATGAGTATTTAATTGCCATAGAGCTGGGTTTGGCATTAAGAGGAACTGATTTTCACAAAAGCACAGAAGTAGCCCCAAACTTCAAATCCAAGTGATGAATAAACCCCTGAGATTAGCTCAGTTGGTTAGAGCATGGTGCTAACAGTGCTAAGGTTGTGGGTTCAATCCCTGTAATCACTTAAGAGTTGGACTTGATGAACCTTGTGGGTCCCCTCCAACTCAGAATATTCTGTGATTCTGTGAATCTTCATGGCAAATAGAAAGGAAAATCCAAAGAACTTTATAAACTTATTCTGTCAATAGTTTTAATTAACGAGGACATGTAGTAATCCCAAATTGAGTACGATCAATACAGTCTGAACCAGCCATTTAGTGGAAGGATGTCTAAAGGAGAAAGAAGCATAGGAATAATCTGGGGATTGTAGAAGTACAAACGAGCACAATAGCTCTGGCCATGAGAGATACAGGCCAATAGGCACCAGCTCGTGGCTTGATGGTAAGATGTGCCTTGTCTTGACATGTCTTTGCTATGAGAGGCAAATGGGGATTTGAGTGATGGCTGAGTTAGGCACCAGCCTGCTCTGAGCACCCCTGCAAAAGAACACAGAGCCATTAAAGCACTCCACACAGCTCCCATGAGCAAACATCAAATCCCTGAAGTTCCCTGGTTTTCCCCCAGGACTTTTGTATTGCTGGAGAAGAAAACCCTGAAAGGTGAGAGCTTGGTGAAAAGAGGGGCTCAGCCCATGGGTGTCCTGATCACTGCCAGGCTTCTCTGTGCCCCATTTGTTTAAAAGCCTTTCAAGAGCTTCCAGCTATTATCCATGTACTCCAGCTGAGAGAAATGGGCTCCCGCTCGTTTTAATTTGAGCAGCAGCTGAAAGGAAAATGCACATTCCCCACCTGTCACCTCAAACACAGAAGTTTCACCCTAATTTACCTGAATAAAGATGTGGGGTTAGAAGAGGAGGCTAAATAATTCCTCTAAATAGGATTTTCTGTGCTAGGGGTCTGGGCTGTGGTGCACTGCTATGTGTAAGCTCTGCTGAAAGAAGTAATTTATTGCTGTTTCTTTCTCTTCAAGCAGTAGTTGGTCAGGTCTTTTGGAGCGTTCATGCTGTTCCTCATTTGCAGGTCAGGCATACAGCTCAGTGTGGGAAGGGTGTAAAAGTTGCATGGCGTGCTGGGCTTTCTGGCTCCTGTATCAGAGATGTTCAAATCAAGGGATTTGGCCCTGGTAGAACATGAAGTCCCCTAGTGGTGCCTGCGAGAGGGTCTGGCTGCTGCATGTGGGAAAGGCCATTTGGAGCCTGTGGCTGCTGCAGAACTCTGGGGAATCCTCCATGTTTGGGTCTAAGGTCTCTGGCTTTTGTGCCTTTAGGGGTCTGAACTCGAACTGGGAGCATCTCAGTGGGAGATGCTCGCAGTGGGGAGTGGGAGATGAAGTGATTCAGAGCCACTTTGTCCAGAAGACTTATTGCCCCTGCTGCAAGTCTGAATCTTGACCTGTGTAGCTGAGCACAAAAGTATCACAAAGGAATGTTCTCACAATACAGAATTACAGGGTTAGAAATACTTGTCCAGTTGAGCACTGTAGCCACGGATGCTGCAGTGCCCCAGGTGGAATTGCCGGCTATTCATTGTATAGGGACTTTTTGGAGTAGGGATGGGCTGTTGGGGGCAAGTTTTATTTACTAGCAAGAAATTTGCTCTCTTCTGTCCTTACCAAGACTTGCTAAAATCTGTCATGGGTGTAGAGAGGCTGTGGAAGGCAGAGAACATGCCATAGGAATAAATAGAAAATGCCTAAAAGGGTGGTGTGTGTTGGAGCCCGGGGGCTGACCTACCCCCACTCCAGAAGTCCCCCCCTTGCTCTTCGGGCAGGTGTCCCCCCCGGTTCCCCCCGCGGACCCGCCCGCTGCCCGCCGAGCGGTGTGGGAGG